>OW121687.1:4301349-4778849 GCA_933228735.2 Amblyteles armatorius | reverse complement strand
CTCGGTACGGTACACTCTCCCAAATTACGACTTCACGCTCCGACCAATAAACGAACAATCACATTTAACAATTTCATCCGTTTCTTAAATCATCCATCACCCGCAACCGACCATCCGTCTCAACTCCAAACTTACGAATCTCTCGTATTTGCATAGAATGAAGTGTTTTTAAGGTCGTAAGACTAGCTAAACCCCTACAACGAGCGCGAAACGCAATCGTTCGATTTAGTTATAAAGCGAGTTTGCATTCGTTTGAGGCTTGTTTGGCGGCTCGAAACGCCTGAATCTTGCGTATTTGCTTAGAATGAAGTGTTTTTGATCTCCTAATACGAGCTGGAACGCCTACAGCGAGCGGAATACTCATTCGTTCGATTTCTTTATAAAGCGACTTTGCAGTCGTTTGGGGCGTGTTTGGCGACTCCAAACGCACGAATCTTGCGTATTCGCATAGAATTAAGTTTTTTTGATCTTGTAATTCGAGCCAGAATACCGACAGCGAGTGCAAAATTCAAATCTTCGATTTCGTTATAAAACGACTTTGCGATCATTTTGGGCTTGTTTGGCGGCTCGAAACGCCTGAATCTTGCGTATTTGCGTAGAATGAAGTGTTTTTGATTTCCTAATACGAGCTGGAGCGACTACAGCTCGCGCAATACTCAATCGATCGATTTTGTCATAAAGCGACCTTGCATTCGTTTGAGGCGTGTTTGCCGACTAGAAACGCACGAATCTTGCGTATTCACGTAAAATAAAGTGTTTTTGATCTCCTAATACGAGCTGGAACGCCTACAGCGAGCGGAATACTCATTCGTTCGATTTCTTTATAAAGCGACTTTGCATTCGTTTGGGGCGTGTTTGGCGACTCCAAACGCACGAATCTTGCGTATTCGCATAGAATGGAGTGTTTTTGATCTCGTAATACTAGCTGGAACGCCTACAGCAAGCGCAAAACGCAATCGTTAGATTTCATTATAACGCGAGATCGCAATCGATTGGGGCTTGCTTAGCGGTTCCAAACGCATGAATCTTGCGCAATTGCATAGAATGAAGTGTTTTTGATCTCCTAATACGAGCTGGAACGGAGACTACAGCGAACGCAATACTCAATCGTTCGATTTCGTTATAAAGCGACTTTGCATTTGTTTGGGGCGTGTTTGGCGACTAGAAAAGCACGAATCGAGCGTATTCGCATAGAGTGGAGTGTTTTTAATCTCGTAATTCGAGCCAGAAAGCCTAACGCGAGCACAAAACTCTGTTGTTCTGCAGAAACTCAGGTATTTAATCTAGGTTCTGTGCGCGAGCCGTTGGCTCGTAAGGTTGGGGTTGTGCTCAGTAAAGGGTTGGAACCCAAGTGAAGTACAAACGTATTATTTATTTAGACTGTGTTGAACAATGTTTTTTTCACAATATATTTAATAGGTTTAACAATGTATTAATATTACCGGAGATTGTTTAACAATAGGTTTAACAATTTTTCAATGTTATCGGAGATTGTTTAACAATGTTCATTTAACACTATATTTAATGTGTTTAATATTATGTTAATATTATCAGGGATTTACCAGGGTGACATTGTTATATCTCTTATATAACAATGTCTACCGAGAACCTTCGACTGAGGTTCGCTTTTAATGTCCGATTAACGTTCTACTTGACGTTATTGTATCCCTTGATTTTAATGCTCATTTAATGCTTTATTAAGTTAGCCGTTAATGCTTAGTTAATTTATATTTCGATGCTTCATCGTTAATGCTCGGTTATTCCTCTGTATGGATATTGTTCTATTTATGTGTTATCCGTTGATACGCTAGTTTAATCGTTGAGGCTCTATTCATGCTTACGTCTGTCCTTTTGAATTACCAATCGTAGTACAATTTGTACTCTTGTTACACCGACTGGACTACCGTCTATCGTGCGGTAACCCTTCACGATAAGGGTCCAGTATTCGCACAACCCACTTATCGCGTTTGAGCTTTACTCGTATGGTGTATCCGTAGTCAACCGTAAGAATCAGGAGTTCCGAAGAGACTGATGAATGCCTGCTCTCGATCCCTTATATACGAATAAAAGAGCAGGCACGTCAGCTTAATATTGTTTAGATGTTGATGGTTTACTTCTTTTCTGTAAACAGTTATCTTTCCAAATCCTCGCTTCTTCGAGAACGGGATTTGGAGCATGTTTTTATTTCGACATATGCGCCTCGGTAATTCCCGAGTCGATGCTCTAATTGCCGAGTCGCCCGTGATTGCTCAACGGCTGACTCAGGTTTTCGGTGGCCCTCGTTGCAGCGACGCGCGCTCGTCGCGTGCCGCTGCATACCTCGATATTGCGCAACCGGAGTTGCTCCACTTTTCGGACACCGCTGTCCGAACTGGAATGCATACTACAATACTATAATATACCACGCTATATTATTACGATTATCTTATAATATCATACTATTATGCGAATATAGTATAATATTATATTATTGCCCGAAAATGCACAATAATGTTTAATATAGTATAACATTATATTAATTAATGTTACTACATTAATTAATTATACTAACTAACGTTACTACACTAATTAATTATATTAATTAATTACTGTCGTATTACTGCCCCCTTAATAGGGTGCTACTACCCTATCCGGGGTACAACATTCCTCCCCCCTAAAAAGAAAAGAAACTTCGTTTCTTTTCGCTCGTCTCCGCCGAGCTTTATTTTTAGGATCTGTGTACCCCGGGTTTCATGTTACTAGAGAGGCCAAATAGTTACAGAAGTGTAAATAGATACAACCACCTACCCAAAAAGTTTTTTCCCCGGAGTTACTCTAACTTACCCGCACGGGGAAGTATAATATATACTTTTTTTCCCTGTGGTGAAATACGGGGAAGGCCTCCGCCGCTATTGCTTTCTGCTGATGGCCTGGGTCGATGCCCGGTGACTCGACGCGTTTGCACTTTTTAGGCTTTATTAACCGCCGTTTCCCTGGTGGTTTTAATTATTTGTTTCCGGCCGCCACACACGTTACTTCGGACATCGAGAATGAACTCAGGACGTAACCCGAGCCCGCCCGCGAAGGTAAGACTTTAATTTTACTACAACTTTTCCAAATATATATATATATTTTTTTTTTTCCCTTTTTTTTGTTGTATTGTTGTATTGTGGAAGAAAGATTTCACCCCTTAAAAAGATTGTTTCCCCCGCAAAAGGGAGGTTAATGTGTTGCTAATAATTTTTTCTTTCCCTTTTTTTGTCCCAGAGGAGACGTTACCTGTCCTGCGGGTTCGATCTGCCACACCGCCCCGTGGGGAGCCCGCTGGAGTCCGGCCGCAGTAGTCTGGACATCGAGTTTATCGAGCCAGCCGTGGTGCCCCTCCACGGTCGGTCTGCTGGGCCCGCTAGGTCTCCTAGCCCTGACGTGGAGATCGTTGAGTCCCCTGGACGAGGTTTCCTTCCGGAAAGGATCCATCTGGTGCCGTCAGCGCCGTTCCCGCGAATCCGCGTGCTGACCCCGGCTATGATCAACCTCCGGGCCGCCCGCGTTCGCCTCCAGCAGTCCGGAGAAGTGCGCAGGCTTTGCCATCCCGCCCCTCAGCCCCGCGAGTATTCCAGGCCGACCATTCGCCCCGCGGGAGCCTCCGACTCCGAGGATGAGGATGAAGAAACTCCGGCGTCAAGGCGGCGGAGAGCTGCGAGGGGCCAGATGAATTGGCGGCTAGCCGAGTGGGCATAGTCGCCCCTGAACCTCATTTCCCTCGTGTACCCCTTTTTGAATAAAAAGAGTTGTCGGAATTTTTCGGTGTTTTTCCCCGGTTACTCTCCTTTCCTTGAGATGGTCCGCGGTCATGCGTCCGAGTCGCCCCCGGTGCGGTCGGGGGTTCCAGTACCTCGGAGCGGTACGGCCCTCTTCCCCAGAGGGTTGGGTACCGTGGATTCTTATTCCGCGGTCCGGACGTTTCCCGTCCGTGGAATTTGCCGACTCCGTGCCTGCTTTCCTCGCTGACGCACCTGGCCTCAGCATATGATCGCTTCGGGGTCGGGTTACTGGGGCACCTGAGCCGTCTTGGCGCTGCTTCCATCATCGGACGGTTTTCGGCTACCTCCGTGCGCCGCGGGTCACTGACCTCGGGACGCGTTGCGCACGTTCGTTTTGGCCGACGCACCCTGGCTCGTCACTGCGAGATACGTACAGCCGTTACTGTATGCGGCGCATGTTTTTGCATGTTTCAGGTTCCCCAGGATTTATCTTCCCCTTTCCCCATTTTTCCTGAGTCCATTTCTAATTTTCCAGTCCATCGACCGGGATAGGGGTGGCCGGTTACGAATGGCGTTGAATATGCACGTAATGGAATGTATACATATTCGGCTTTCCCAATTTTTTTTTTTTTTTTTTTTTTTTTTTAATAGTCCTCGCGGCCTCCCTACCCTCTTCAAAATTTCCTTAACCCTTTCTCGGATTGGAAACTATTTGAACAAGTTTAGGGGTCTTTTTTTTCCTTTTAATGTCCGCGTTCTAGTTCTTCCAAATCCGATTTATCTGGACATTTGGTATGACATGATCTCGAATTTTTCCATTCTGTCCTTTCTCGTCTTTCTCGGGTTGACCTTTTTCTTCCCCCGGGGATCTGGTTTACTCCCCTCTGTCCAGCCTCTTTCTTGTACCGTTTAAATTGCTCCGGGTTCTTAGCAATAGACTTTGCTTAAGAATGGGAGCCATTTTGATGGGAATATCCCTACTCTAAAATTCCTTAGCCCGCTTAGCTTCCCCACCAGTATTCCCCTTTTGAACAATTGGGAATTTACCCCTTGCACCCATGTTGCTATACTTTTCACCAAAAGTTCCTTCAAAATTTGAAATTTGTGGGTTGTTTTTCTTTTTCATGGCTTCTGGCACCCATTTTCTAACCCCCTTTTCCCCCTTTGGGGCACCAATTAAGGGTTCGCAGCTGGACTTTAAATTGATCCACGGGTATCCCAAGTATGTCGAAAGGGTGTTAATATATTATTTAGACCCGCCGCGGTTTACGTTTCGCTTATGCCCGGATGTCCGCAGCCTGACCGGCTGAGTTTGTACTCCTACTCGTCGGTCTGACCATCCGCCTGGCTGCACTACTGGCGGGCCTGGCTTACAGCTGCCGCAGCGCTGGTTGCCCTGTTACCGGCGCCTTTTTGTATTCGTCGGTGTTCTATATTGATTGAACCCGGGGTTCAGATAAAACACGGTTACCTGACGTACAATACTTCGCGGCCTATTGTTTGCTGACCGATTTATGCGAGAACTCCCCTCGTCACCTTTCGCTCAATTATTTTTCCCCTGATTCCCCTCAGGCTATCGTCGTCGAATTTTTTCTTTTCCTTTCTCTTTTTTTCCCTGCGACCGCGATCCTATTTATTTTACCGTCAATACTCGAAGAGTTTTTCTTTTTGATAACAGCGCGTCCAAGCACTGATTGGTTGGCGATAATGACCGATTTCAATTATCCACATTTTCTTGCTCTCCATCAAACAGTTGTGATTTTACAGCTTTTCCCCTATTGCTTCTTTGGTCGTCGTTGTTCTTATGATTTTTTTCCTATTGCTTCTTCCCATCCCTTCTCACCTCGTGCTTTTCCCCTTAGTGCCCCGCGGCACGATTATTTGATCCAATGATTCGATTGGTAATGGGGATACACCGTAAATTTCGTTTTCTTTTGGAAAGTATTCTCTTGGGGAAGAATATGTTGACCTAGGGATGGCCACGACTGATAATCATGAACAACTTTTACCTTCCCCTTGACACTGTCTTCTGCGTGACGGTATAAATGTATATCTTTGTGGATACAGACTGTCTTGCCGGTAACAATTCTCTGACGTCGAGGTTATACTTAGACGATGCGTTCTTTTCGTTTTCTCCCGAATATGGGACTACAATGTTCCGTCATCATGCAATCACGAGGAGGGTTAAAAATGCTACCGATTCCCAATTTCATTTACCCTGCTTCAGAAAGAACGTTTGAGACAATTAATAATTTTCGGCTTGTTGCCACGGGTACTCTCTATTCCGCCCTTTAGGCCGCAACGTATGCTCCCTTCCCCCCTTCGGGCTGTCCCTTCTAATATTATTCCCTGGCCGAGAGACCCTCTCTGATATCAATATCTTAAAGGTACATGCTTGAGGTGACGTGAACAGGATGCCTACGGTAATTTCCCTTTCCCTCTAATTTTGGTCGTTATAAACATTTTCCTTTTGACGTCACTTCACTCGAGGTTATCCCTCGTGAGTCTGTCCATAAATCTCGGAGGTAAAATTCCGGGCTTTGCTGTGTGATGCACAGCCATGTGACATCGCGCCCAGGCTGCTTATTTTTTATTTTGCTTCCGTTTTCCGGCTCGGACTGTTTCGACTCTTCTAACAGAGCCGATGTTTGTCCGTTCAGAAGCTTAAGCCTGGTCGCACTCATCCCGCTAATATTGTTGCGAATTTCCATTCGTGATGTGAATCGAGGATGGTCACGGTGGTAACATCCTTTCTTATGACAAATAATCCCCCCCCCCCCCCCCCCCCGCCCCGCCTCGAATGCGATAGTGGGCGTGACCGATTTCCTCAGCTTTTACGTCAGAAGTAATTATCGGGTCAACTTTTCGGAAAAAAAAAAATTTCATTATAACTTGTGCGCGCCACCGTTCCTATGTTGACTGCTATGCCCAGTGTCAAGGGACGTGCAATGTCCCGAAGTTTTTTTTTCCGTAAAATATTTGGACCTCGGGTGAATTGACTGTTATTCGATTTCGTCTTCTCCTCGATAAGGGCCGTTACCCCTGCGTCGGTTTCCGTGTTCGAGGTAGATAACTATTCCGCATATGCGTCCCGAAGCTCGGTATACGGAATACGTAACGCCATATTTTTTTTCGCGGAAAGGCTCATAATTTGCTATCCATATTTGCTGAACAAATTTGTTCCTTTTTAAAATAAGCCTCTTTTGGGATTTCAAGTATCTCCTTCAGCATTCTGAATCGTACGCTCGGAAGGTTTTTTGCCAGCCGCGTCTGGATAATCGCGGTTAGAGTTTTCCTCCCAGGGGTTTCAACAGCTGGTCCGGCAGCTCTACAATATTCCGTATACGTGCAGGCGCTACGGTTTTTACCACCAAAATTTCATTATTAATAAGCAAACGGTTTTATGTCTCGATCCCGGTTTAATATAATTTACGTTATTGAATTGTATGACTTTATTTTGTCAGATGTTTGCGTCTTTTGACCCTGTCACCGAGCCTCTTGATCGGGTGAGGTTATTTTATTTATTTTCTTATTATTGTTATTATTTTTAAACTATTTTCCCTCGAACGCGGTAGGTTCGCCTGAATTATTATTTGTTTGCTTACGGACTTTCTCACGTACGATACGGTGCTGAAACGAAAGTCGCCATACGGTAGCGTCTGCCCTAGCGCTGCTTGTCGTGGGGTTTGGCCTTGACAGTTCTGTTGGCCCATGGCGTCTCGTGTTGTCTCCTGAGGACCGCTGTCTTCCCTGCGTTGCCCGGCGTTGGACTCACCCCGTGAGCTGGCTGACTGGTACCACCTCGCTGATCGGGATCAGCAAGCGAGGGTCTTCGGTTCACATTTTTTCCGAGTTGAAACCTCTCGACCGGGTCGGTCAGGCTACTCAGTCTACCCGACCGATATCCGTCGAGCAGGCAACACGCGAAAACGGGTGATGAACCAGCACGGGTAAAAAGTTTTTTTTTTTTTTTTAACTCAAACTTGTATATGACGTGACGATCGTATCGTACCGATCAATTTACCGTAAATCGGGTTATCCGCCGATTTTAAATTTTCTATTGGTTTCAGCCTCCTCTATACTCACGCATGGAGTTCTACGTTCCCGATGCTCTGATTTTTTCTACCATCAGTTTTCTCAGCCCCGTTCTGCCGTGGTCGTTTCCCTTCGTGGTCCGATTGTTACGGCGGAGATTTACCGCTGCTCTGAATCCCGGAGTCTGAGCCCCTACACACTTTCCACATATGTCCCGGCCGTTTGCAGTAATTGCATATGATACCTGCCGATTCAATTTTCCTGTTTCGGAGTGTACCCGGTGGGCACTCCCGTGCAAGGTGTCCCACTCGTCGGCACACACGACATTTTTTATTGTGTTTTTTATTCGGGTCCGGGACACGTCCGGTAGCGATGAACCCTTCGAGCTTCTTTGCTACCATGGATTTGACCATCCAAGGTGCGTTGTCGCTTTTTTGGGGGCGACGGTTCGGCCCTTCAAGTCGCATCATTTCCATCAACTGCTCCAGTTTCGCCAGACGCTCCTCTAAATCGGAGGCTGGCAGTACCGGAGTAGTGCGCCTCGAGTGGTATGCTTCAACTTCTTCAGCCCAGTCGAAGGCTTCCAAATGTGGTTGTTCGTGGCCAAAACTCCCAGCTACGGGTGATGCCCTGCCCGAGGACCCTCCCCGGTGCCCAGTGGTATCACCTTCTATGGTTACCGGTTTCTTGCTTTCTGCCGTTGTGGATCCTGGATCCTTGCGGCCCGATACCTGAAGCTCGGGTACCCATGCTGCAGGTAACGGAACATATTGGTCCGTTCGGATTTTTCCCTCCAAGGTGCACTTGTAGACCTCCCTTGTGGACTCATCCGTCCCCATGGTGGTACCCTCGTGTGATACTCTGATCGTATTCCGTTGCGCGGAGTTTTTACTTGTTTCCGCCTCTCGCTGCTCCTCCTGTTTATCGTTCTTGGCCTTGAATAGTTTACGGTGCTGGCAATCCTTCCAGAGATGCCCAGTTCTCTTGCAATAGTTGCACACTTTATTCGAGACGTCGAGGTCCCTTGACTTCGGTGATGGGGAATGCCGGCGCTGGGACGGCCGGCATTTTTCCGCCCTCAATCCGTTCTCGAAATTTATTCGCGCACACTTCCAGACGGCTTCTGCTATGTAGCCAATGCCCGGTGCGTCGATTCCTTCACATAGATGGTCGATCACTCGCAGGGTGATATTTTCGGTCCGGGCGGCGTATGCTTTCGTGTTTTCTCGCGCACCCTGCTGCAACGTAGCAAATTGGTGCTGCAAGGAGACAAACGACTCACATTTCCCGGAGCCCGTCCCTGTCCCCGACCCTGAGCCCTGAGGCGTGTCGATTATGCCGTGACGTGTTTTTTGCATCACTCGGTCTTCCAGCTCGCAACTCCGTATCCTGCCGGTGGATCCTTGCCACGCACTTTCCGCGTACGGCGGTTTCGCGGTATCCAAGTAGCCTGGGTTGCTTTTATAGAGTGGCCCTGTGCCCACCACACCGTGTGTCTGTTTAGTCAGTCTGGACACGACTTGCTTGGGGCTGGCTGCGACCTGCAGCGCTTCGCCCTCTATCCCAGTAGTTGTCCAACGTTGTCCTGCTTCGGACGACAACCCTGGCGCATGCTGTATACTCATTTTCTTGTTTTGGCGGTGTTTATATACCCCTGTTAATTAGCAGTAGCGTCCTACATGCTCTAACAGTGCTACACGTGTTTTACGCACTCGTATCAAACTTTAATTAAGTAATGTGGGGTCACCGTGTGCACCCTGCACATTACGGGATGCCTTCTAGTCATTGACGTATTACCCTTTCGGTTTCAGGCTCCCTTGCTGATTCCGTTTTTACGTCCCAGTCCTTGGCGACGCTCTTCGGGATCCTGCAGCGATCCCCGAAGACGACGGTTGACTACCTTTCCGTTATCTCACCTGAATAACGCGATCCACGGTGATCCGATGATCACACCCGTGGTCCGCCTGAACACTGGTCGACCCTGGTTCACGGAACTTTCTATTTACTCGCTCTCCCGCGGAGCCACGACTTTACCGCAATCTGCGGAGGTTAGCGCGATTGGTAATTCGTTACTTTGGTTTTTTATTTCACTCTGAGCATCCCACCGCTGCTACCAATGTTGTGCCGCAGAAACTCAAGTATTTAATCTGGGTTCTCTGCGCGAGCCGTTGGCTCGTAAGGTTGGGGTTGTGCTCAGTAAAGGGTTGGAACCCTAGTGAAGTACAAACGTATTATTTATTTAGACTGTGTTGAACAATGTTTGTTTAACAATATAGTTAATAGGTTTAACAATATATTAATATTACCGGAGATTGTTTAACGATAGGTTTAACAATTTTTCAATGTTATCGGAGATTGTTTAACAATGTTCATTTAACACTATATTTAATGTGTTTAATATTATGTTAATATTATCAGGGATTTACCAGGGTGACATTGTTATATCTCTTATATAACAATGTCTACCGAGAACCTTCCACTGAGGTTCGCTTTTAATGTCCGATTAACGTTCTACTTGACGTTATTTTATCCCTTGATTTTAATGCTCATTTAATGCTTTATTAAGTTAGCCGTTAATGCTTAGTTAATTTATATTTCGATGCTTCATCGTTAATGCTCGGTTATTCCACTGTATTGATATTGTTCTATTTATGAGTTATCCGTTGATACGTTAGTTTAATCGTTGAGGCTCTATTTATGCTTACGTCTGTCCTTTTGAATTACCAATCGTAGTACAATTTGTACTCTTGTTACACCGACTGGATTACCGTCTATCGTGCGGTAACCCTTCACGATAAGGGTCCAGTATTCGCACAACCCACTTATCGCGTTTGAGCTTTACTCGTATGGTGTATCCGTAGTCAACCGTAAGAATCAGGAGTTCCGAAGAGACTGATGAGTGCCTGCTCTCGATCCCTTATATACGAATAAAAGAGCAGGCACGACAGCTTAATATTGTTTAGATGTTGATGGTTTACTTCTTTTCTGTAAACAGTTATCTTTCCAAATCCTCGCTTCTTCGAGAACGGGATTTGAAGCATGTTTTTATTTCGACATGTGCGCCTCGGTAATTCCCGAGTCGATGCTCTAATTGCCGAGTCACCCGTGATTGCTTAACGGCTGACTCAGGTTTTCGGTGGCCCTCGTTGCAGCGACGCGCGCTCGTCGCGTGCCGCTGCATACCTCGATATTGCGCAACCGGAGTTGCTCCACTTTTCGGACACCGCTGTCCGAACTGGAATGCATACTACAATACTATAATATACCACGCTATATTATTACGATTATCTTATAATATCATACTATTATGCGAATATAGTATAATATTATATTATTGTCCGAAAATGCACAATAATGTTTAATATAGTATAACATTATATTAATTAATGTTATCACATTAATTAATTATACTAACTAATGTTACTACACTAATTAATTATATTAATTAATTACTGTCGTATTACTGCCCCCTTAATAGGGTGCTACTACCCTATCCGGGGTACAACAACTCAAATGTTCGATTTCGTTATCAAACGACTTTGCATTTATTTTGGGCTTGTTTGGCGGCTCGAAACGCTTGAATCTTGCGTATTTCTGTAGGATGAAGTGTTTTTGATCTCCTAATACGAGCTGGAACGACTACAGCGAGCGCAATACTCAATCGTTCGATTTCGTTATGAAGCGATTTTGCATTCGTTTGGGGCGTGTTTGGCGACTCCAAACTTACGGATCTTGCGTATTCGCATAGAATAAAGTGTTTTTGACCTCCTAATACGAGATGGAACGCCTACAGCGAGTGGAAAACTCAAATGTTCGAATTCGTTAGAAAACGACTTTGCATTCATTTAGCGCTTGTTTGGCGGCTCGAAACGCCTGAATCTTGCGTATTTGCGTAGAATGAAGTGTTTTTGATCTCCTAATATGAGCTGAAACGACTACAGCGAGCGCAATACTCAATCGTTCGGTTTCGTTGTAAAGCGATTTTATATTCGTTTGGGGCGTGTTTGGCGACTCCAAACTTACGAATCTTGCGTATTTGCATGGAATGAAGTGTTTTTGAGGTCGTAAGACGAGCTCGAATCCCAAGAACGAGGGCAAAACGCACTCATTCGATTTCCTTATGAAAGGAGTTTGCATTCGATTGAGGCTTGTTTGGCGGCTCGAAACGCCTGAATCTTGCGTATTTGCGTAGAATGAAGTGTTTTTGATCTCCTAATACGAGCTGGAACGACTACAGCGAGCGCAATACTCAATCGTTCGATTTCGTTATAAAGCGACTTTGCATTCATTTTGGGCTTGTTTGGCGTCTCAAAACGCCTGAATCTTGCGTATTTGTGTAGAATAAAGCACTTTTGATCTCTTAATACGAGCTGGAACGACTACAGCGAGCGCAACACTCAATCGTTCGATTTCATTATAATGCGACTTTGCATTCGTTTGGGGCGTGTTTGTGCGACTCCAAACTTACGAATCTTGCGTATTCGCATAGAATGAAGTGTTTTTCACCTCGTAATACGAGCTGGAACGCCTACACCGAGCGCAAAACGCAATTGTTAGATTTCGTTATAGCGCGAGATTGCAATTGATTGGCGATTGTTTGGCGGTTCCAAACACATAAATCTTGCGTAATTGCATAGATTGAAGTGTTTTTGATCTCGTAGTACGAGCTGGAAAGCCTACAGCGAGCGCAAAGTTTAGAGGTTCGATGTCGTTATAAAACGACTTTGCATTCGTTTGGGGCGTGTTTGGCGAGTCCAAACTTAAGAATCTTGCGTATTCGCATAGAATGAAGTGTTTTTGATCTAGTAATTCGAGCCAGAACGCCTACAGCGAGCGCAAAACTCAAATGTTCGATTTCGTTATGAAGCGATTTTGCATTCGATTGGGGCGTGTTTGGCAACTCCAAACGCACGAATCTTGCGTTTTCGCATAGAATGAAGTGTTTTTGATCTAGTCATTCAAGCCAGAAAGCCTACAGCGAGCGCAAAACTCAAATGTTCGATTTCGTTTGTAGCGCGGCTATTTTTCTGGCTGGAATTTTCGGCTCGCTCGGGCTCACACGAGGCGACACCGCAGGGCCTAGTTGTTATGTCGGGATAGCGCTTATCTTATTTGGTAATTATTTCATGTATCGCCGGGACGAGAGCGCCGTGCGAGAGGAGCGACGGACGGGAAGGTCATGGAGGAGCATCGAGCCGGGAACATCGAGCTCGCGAGTCTTACCTCCCTGCTGTCGGAAGCGTGGACGACCGGACGATGCGGATTATCGCATTTCATCGCAGCATCGCAGCCATCGCATGTACGGCACGGCCGTCCGGAGTCTCGGGCCGTGCGAAGGAGGATTCACCGGGAGTCTCCCGGCAGGGGGAACTGAGTACCTCTGGGGAGAGCTTTGTGTTGCGGCGTCAACGAGTATGTCGTCAAATGGCCGGAATGTTTAAGCGAGCGTCGCGCGAAGGAGATCTCGAGCGCGCGCTGATCGATGTGCAAAGCGATGGGCGAAGCGTTTGGCTGGGCCGGAAAGGGCCCAGCGGACCCCGGAAAAGTCCGAGTGGTCGTAGCGTTTAGGCAGGGGGGTAGGCGGGCGTTAACGAGAGCGATCGAGCGTCGATATTCGAGACACTTCTCCGTTGTGAGGCCGAGCGAGCGGATCGATCGACGACTGTGCGGGAAAATTGTTGGAAAGGAAGGAAGGAAGGAAGAAAGAACTATAAGCCCATTAATCTCTGGGCCGGTTTTTTTCCATGGTGTGCTGTCGCTCGATACGGTGAGCTCTCTGTCCAAGGGACTATCTTTTGTGTTTAAACGGCGAGATTTTGCTTGTACGATGTTTGTAATCCCGTGCGAGGGAGAATTGATTTTGTGATCCCGACGGCGTGCTTCGTTCGACCGTGCCGGAGAAAACGGGACCGCCGAGTTTCGGCAGGTGTGTGAGACGTTGCGTCCGTGTGTTTTGTCTCGTATTGCGCCGCGTCGACGGACCGGGAAACCGTACTCGGCCTTACTCGAAGCCGTCGTGAGTGTTTTTCTTGGGGGGGGGGGGGGGAATTAGTGAAGTCGAGTCCAGTATCGCGTAAAGAAATTTCCGGGAACTATTGTGTCGCCTTGGGAACCTTTCACGGGGAAGTGTGCTAACTGTCGAGTCGTCGCTTGCGAATCTCTGAGCGCGTGGTTCCGGGTGTGTGAGTTGGGTATTGCCGCGTTGAACGGGCCGGGTGAATGTTATAAAGAAACGCCGCGATTAATCGGGCGAGGTGAATGAGAGCGTTGGAGTTTGTACCGCGCTGTGTGAGTGTGATTTTTTAGAGTTGAGCCACCACACGTGAGATAATAAGGGGATTCGGGAGAGCGCGACCGTCTGTGTGTGAGGGTGAGCGTCTGTGTGGGAGGGTGAGCGCATGTGTGTGAGCGGCGAGACGAGTGCGTCCCGTGAGCCGGGAGTATTTTCCCGGTGACTTGTTCTGCGAGTTTTATTTTTGTGAATCCGAATTTCATTTACGGGACGAGGGTTTTACCCCGGATTCTCCGGTTTTCTCCCTCATTAGCTTCGTTCTTTAAAGTTCTTTAAAAATCAATAAACTCGAGTCTTTGGTTCCCGTACTTCGGTATTTTTGTAATTTATTTTTATGTTATTTATTCTTGTGCTGTCCGAACGGTAGTCGCTAATCCAGCCACTCTGCCCTCGAGTAGACCGCAGCGAAACCGGGAAGGTTCTTTTTGTCGATGTTCCCCGGTGCGTTTCGACGTACTTGGCGCCCATCCCTGATTGAGGGAAAACATAAGGGGAACGATCGTGGGAGTTTGGGAGTAGGCTTTTACCCATCCGGGAAAAGCGCTACAAAATTTGGCGCCCAACGTGGGGCTCGACTAATCGTTCGGATTTTGTTTGATTGTCTAGAGATTAAAAAAAAAAAAAAAAAAAAAAATAAATAAAAAAATATTCATTAAAGAAAGGGAAAAAAAATGATAATAATTTATTAGCTGCTTGTAAAAGGTATCACTGGGAAGGTGGCTAACGAATAATTTTGGTCGGTTTATCGGCGGTATTTCGGGAATAGTTTTCGTATTGGATTTTATTCGTTCCCGTCAGTCGCGAGGTCGCCGGTGACCGGGACTTCGCTCTTCGAGCTCGAGTGTGCTATAGCGGTGGCCGAGCGTGCTGTGTTTACGTTCGGGACGCGCTTGAGTGAGTTTGTTGTCATCGGCAGGCCGGGTGGACGAGTGATTCCTCGGTTTCTGCTCGATTTAAGGAGGTTAAAATTTTATCATTGCCTTTGAATATTTCAGGATTTTATTTCGGCGAGCCTTGAGCGCGTGACGTCAGCGGGCTTTGGTCTCTCTCTCGGGTGACAGTGCGAGTGAGTCGCGGCCTATAGTGCGCGCTCTCGTAACTTCTCACCATCGGTGATATTTTATTCCGGGACTGATTATTTAAATTAATTTGTTCATTTTTTTTATTTTTGTTTATTGACGGATCTCAGTTACCTTAGGATTTTTTGTTTTACCGGGCCTTTCCGGGACTTCCAAAGAATTTTATTTAGTGACTTATGTTTTTGGATTTATTCATTGACTCTGGAAATGAGATTTGAGCAGTTGACTTTTTTTTTCCTATCGGTTGAACGTTCGAGCTACCTCGGACTTTTATTTTACCTATTGACGGTCGAGATAATTGTATTGCTTGTTGTTTATTTTATTTAGTGATTGGAATTATTTTATTTCCGGACTTGACTTATTTATTTATTTTATCTTTCGGATTTTATTTACTTTCTTTATTTTGCGGGTTTTTCCACCGGGTTTTATTTATTGGTATTATTTCTCGAGAGAGAGAGGGCGGGGTTTGACGAACGTTTTCGCTTCCAGGCCGTCCGATTGTTTTGGCTTGATTGTTTAGGGATTATTTACCCTGATTATTATTATTAATATTATTATTGTATCGGAGTTCGTTCCGGGACAGAGATTGTGTTTTGTAATTTTTCTTTAGTTTTTCACTCTCGCCGGGACAAATTTGTTCATGTCCGTGTCTGTCTTTTGCTTTTGTGTGTGTTTTTGCGTATGTGCAGGATCGTTAGGGTTAACTGGTGCCGTTTTTGGTGTTTTTACGGACTTTTGTAACTTCGCGCAGCGGGCTACGAATTTCCCCGGAAGCGAGTAGGCTTTCTCGTCGGTCGAGCCGTACACCACCAGGCTTAAGGGCACCGACGCCGTCAGCGACGAGTCGGGTCGGGGGTAATATCGAACCTTAAGGGGAATCGAATATGATCGCGTGTTGTCCTACCGATAGCGAATATCATGCCGGACCGAATGACGCTGGAACAGCTGTTGGCGTTGCCTGACGACGAAATTAAGGCCGAGTTGACCGTAAGAGGATTGCCCGTGGAGGGAGTTCGCGAGGAGCTGCGGGAACGGCTTTACTTTTCGGGTCGGTTAGAAGCCCATAGCTCGAACTCGACCAATATGATCACGGTCGATCCAGCGGGATTTATTCTCGAGAGGAATCGGGGGGCACAGGCGAACGCGAACCCAGCCGAGAATGCGGATAACGCGATCGGCGGACAACCGATCCATCATTCTTCGCCGCACGCAGCGGGATCCCGGTACCATGCTCTCGGGATGACAGCGTACGATATCTTGCGTAAGTGGGATGTTAAGTTCTCGGGAGTTAAGGGGGAGGAAATCGACGCGTTCTTGGCGCGAATTGATGATGGACGGAAATTGGTTAAAATCTCGGACACTGACATTTTAATGTTACGTCCCGATCAGCAATTTTCACTCCATCTCGGTCAAGGAGAGTTTACACCCTCCCTTTACACGTTGTTCGGAGATGACGCTTTATCGAGGTTTTGGCCCTGTTTTGAACCTAACCTTTCGGAAAATAATTCGGGATAGGGCCTAGAGTGTATATATTTGATAATGAGGAAATTTTATTCACGGTTAATAATCGGAATTTACTGGATTTTAAGTCACGATTTTAAACTGGACAAGAAAATTCTGGAAGCTGACTCTTTCTACCGAATGAAACACGGTACGCAGCTATCTCACTCTCACGCGTCTCGCTCGACGCACGGCTCGCGACGATTCGCTATCACACTCACTCACTGTTTTCTCCTGACCTATCCTAATACTTTAACGCGCGCTACTATAGCTGAAATAAAATTGACCAACACGAATATATATTGTCCAAGAAAATATTTTAACCTTTCAGGTGACTGAACAAACATTGATAAATAGACATCGACAGTTAAATATCCAGAAGAAATGAATGTTTGAGATGTAGATGATAAATTTTCCCAACTTATAATGTGATTTAAATGGTTTTACCTCAGAATGAATGGTCGAACGATTCGATTGATGAATGTAGAATAACGATATCGAAATGGAACGTCCTTCCCAATCTGGATGATTATTCGAATAAGAATCGAATGATGATGACTGATTTCCGAAAATAACGTCCTTCCAAAGTGCCGAACACTCGAATCAGAATCGAGTGATGATGATGATCGACTCCGGAAATGAACGTCCTTCCCAGATTTTAATGATGTAGATTGATTATTCCGACGAAAAAATGATTTTCAGGAGGAATATACTTGATATTGATGGAATAATTCGGAAAGATATGATTTGTTTATTGAAGTTGGTTAAAATGAATACTGGCTCAAAAATTTGACAATCGATTTGCAAGTTCTTTGTTAATAGCTCTAAGTACTATACAGAATTGAGGTCTTTGCCCTGGTCACGAAGAAGTCGAAGAAGTAGTAACAATAACCCCGAATGGGCGGTGGGCGCGCGATTAAATAACCTCGGTGCCGGACACCCCCGCGTCACCGCTGTCATACCTGCGCCTCGTCTCCCCACTCTCATCACCTGATTCCCCTCTTTGCCTGTCTAATTAAATATTACCAATTTCGTAGGTTCTCAACAATTTTAACAACTCAATCTGTCATTACTTAAATTTTATCGCG
Organism: Amblyteles armatorius; assembly: GCA_933228735.2. NCBI lineage: Eukaryota > Metazoa > Arthropoda > Insecta > Hymenoptera > Ichneumonidae > Amblyteles > Amblyteles armatorius. The sequence continues at coordinate 4,761,112 of OW121687.1, read as the reverse complement.
GATTTTATAAACATACAAATTTAAATGAAAGTTGTACGACCTTTCATTGCGAAGTTAACATTTGTTGACACACATTTTTATCCTGATATTTATCTAATTATTTTCCTGATTTCCGGCGTTAACGGTTTACATTTCTTCCCTATTTCCATAATTTTCTATATTTTTCCTCGTTATTTGCTATTTGATTATTTATTGATTATTTATTGTTTTTATATTTATTTCTTTTTCTTAATTTTATTTAATTTCCATATTGAATGATATCATGACGATATGGCTTAATTTTCTTCCCTTACTTCTTGATTCTATTTTATTTCCCGATTCTATTATTAATTATTTCCAAAATGCCATGTCAATTCCGTGTATTCGTCCCTTAAACTTGATTTCTATTTATTCTTCTATTTACTATTTCAACAATGATACTTCTGGACTATAACGATGATCTAGCTTCATCGATATTCATTGTCCAGGAGGTGCTGCACTCATTACGCCCGACGGTTGCTCTCAGCATCGTGCCCTTCGTGACACGCGCCGTACAAGCAGGCCTATGTTCGACAACTGCGAGGAGCACTCCGCCGATATCCTTATCTGCATTCCTGCGCCTCAGGTTACCGACTCTCATGCGGTTGACTTGCTTCGTACAGTCACCTCTGTACATCAACCTGTCGCACCTGAAGGCTAATTATTTTTACCAAATGGATGATTTCGCCATTCGGTATTTTATTTATTTATTGATACTTTAAATTCAACAAATTAAACAATGGCAATTTCTCCAATGTTTATTTCTAGCGATTTGATATATTTCAATATTTGCTTAATTATGTTCGGAATATTTTTCGGGAAAATTCCCAGGACGTAACACCTCCCCCCTTAAACGAGCGCTGCTTCGAAGAACATCGCTCGACCTCGGTAGAGGCTGATAAAAAAAAATTAATTATTAAGCCATCTCGTCAAGACCATAATATTGTTTATTCGATTAATTATTCGCTTAACTCGTTATTTATTTATGATTTCCCCTACTAGTTTTTATTAAACCAACTATTCTATGTTTCCCATCTATTGGACTATTTGTCTTTGTTATAATATTTCATTTATTTATCTATTTATCTTCCTCCTTTTAACCATTCTCTTTTCTAACTTCCCAGTTCTTCTCATGCATTTTTGCATGGACTATACCATTCCTCTTCCCAACGAAAAATCTGGCTTTGTCTCTCGACGGACCGACACTCAAGTGTTATCGCCGGGCCTTTTTCTAAACATCCTCCAAACTCTCGGTGCGCGACTCTCGCCTCTAGCCCTTGTTCCTCATTCTCCGTTCAGCGTTTCAACTGTGAACATCTATTCGCTCTTCCTCAAAGATCTCAAGTAAGTACTGAATATATGCATTTTGCTTTTTTTTTTTTTTATTATTATTAATTTTGTTAAATTATTATTATTATATATTTTTTTTTCCTTTCTTTTATTTTGATGTGTCTATATATATATATATACATATATACATACATACATACATACACACATACATATATACTTTTCCCTTATTTAGAACTACCACGGACGCTTTCTTCATAATTGATGGTCCGTACGGGATTGTTTCCTGTTCCGGACCACCGTCCCCCTGGATTCTCCGGAAATTGGTAAGAATTTCTTGTTTATTTCTTTTTTTTTTTTTTTTTTTTATTTTAAATATATATATATATATATTTATATTATTCTATTTTATTTTATTCTTCTTTTTTTTTTTTTTATTATTATTATTATTTTTTTTTTTGTTTTGTTATTTTTTCCTATTTTATTATATTTTACTCCATTTTATTTTTATTATTATCACGATTATTATTATCATCATTCTTATTTTTATTTTATTTTTCAGGAGGACCTGACAATCACCAACCCCCGCCGCCGCCCATCTGACGTGGTGAGGGACATGCTGACGGTCAGGGCATCCCGACTCCGCCATCGTCGTACTATAGCCATTCCATGGGGAGACACCGGGGATGAGGGCCTCGATCGGGACCACCCCGAGGATTTTCTGGGGATTCAGGCGCTATTTCGCCCTCCCCGTACAAACCCCGTGGCCCCCCTGCGTCGACCCCGTCACCCCCCCGCCAGTGTAGCCGCCAGAGGGCTGCTCCGCGGTCTCGTCAGCCCCCAACTTGAGGCCGAACTGCCTGAGTTACTAATTCAAGGGATGGCCAACAGCCCTGAGACCCACCAGGCCTGGCCCTGCCTAGCCTGCAACCTGGCCGCAGTCGGCTTTCTGCTGGCCACCCTCATCCCCTAAGGATACATTTTTTTTTAATCTTCGTTTATTATAATTTTTTTCTTTCATTATATACTTTGTTTCTTATTTTACTTCTAAATTTATTAAATAAACATATAACTTTTAATTTTATATATGGTCCAGTGTTTTCTTTCCTTCCCTCTCTATCTTATTTTACGTTACTCAAATTTTTTTTTTTTTTTTTGAATATATATATACAGGTGCGACTGTACGCTCGTAGTACAGTCACCCTCTTTAATATATGCCCGCGACTCACCGTGAGCGGGGTACGGCGCGACGTCACGTCGCCAGCCGCTCTCGGCTTCTCCCTTTTGTGCGGCTATTCGCCGTGCTCTACCGTTCTCTCTCTCTTCCTATACCTTTCTCTTTCCTTCTTTTTTATATATGGGTGCGACTGTACGCTCGTAGTACAGCTACCCTCTTTAATATATGCCCGCGACTCACCGTGAGCGGGGTACGGCGTGACGTCACGTCGCCAGCCGCTCTCGGTTTCTCCCTTTTGTGCGGCTATTCGCCGTGCTCTACTCTTCTCTCTCTCTTCCTGTAGCTTTCTCTTTCTTTCTTCCATGAGCCTCATCTAGGAGTACGCATGTAGCTGCGTCTCCAGACGGCTACCTTACCATCCTGTCCGGTAATTTTTCCCTTCGATTTCTCCTACTGCCCTAATGCTACTCTTCGCTCATTGGACCATCCCATCCGCGGATGACCAATGGCATCTCCCCAAACTATTATTCCCTGGTTAAATTCTATCGTTTACTGTATTTCGTGTAGATTATTTCCTTTAGGTATGTTATTTCTATTTATTATTATTATTTAATAATTCTATTTATTTATTAAAGATATATATATATATATATATTTTTTTTTAAATTTATTACGGAAGCCGTGGGTATATACTCCCCTTTTTACCATTAACTGATTGAACTCCCTTATTCTGGTCTTCACCTGTCTGTCCTTCATACTCTCCTTCTTCCTCTGATTCATATTCTCCCTCTGATTCTACTTCACCCTTTTCTACGCTTTCTGTTTTATCCTCTTTCTTTTCCTCATTCCCTTTTACTCCCTTGTTCAGGTGCAACAGAAGATTTGTAACTGAATCCCATATTGCTCCGATCAAAAATAATGACCATCCATACACGGTGTGCAACGCATATCCATGTATGAGTGTGTCTATTACCAATTTTACTGCCCTTATTATCATAATTACTCCTATCAGACCTGCACTTATGTTGCCGAATGCAACTAGACTTTCCAACATCCTTCTCCACGCATTTTCCATTAGCTTCTCTAGTTCTGGTCCGTCCAATAATTTTACGAATGAACCACCTTGTGCCACGGTTGGTTTGCCCAACAAACCCCTAGCCACGGTGTTCAGCACCGCAGGTCTCTCAGCCGGAAACATGGTGTGCTCTCGAAGCTGCTCCAGTTCCGATGTCGTGTAGATCCCGCTGGTTGCCAATGACTTGGTGCTTTTGTAGGTCCACGTAGGCTTGGTGTTCGGTTTCATCTTCTCAGGTGGATATATGAGTATTGGTCCAGGCATCATTGCATACCAATCCTCATCAATATAATATGTAGGTGCAACCATCTTGTTGCATGTAATTTGCATCCCGGTTTTCATTAAAATATGCGTCTTTGGTGTCAAGAAATAGCTGTTGTTCCCCTCAGTTACTGGCAAATGCGTATAACATTCTTCTGTTTGCTGTACTCGAACTTCCTTTGGGATGCATTTTATTATATGCACCACCTCCCCGGATATTACAGCCATGTAACCTGGTCCTTTCATCAGATGATATGCGAATTCATCCGGTATCTCTGTAGCTATTGCCAAACGATTTATCAACATTTCTTTTTCCAGTTCACACTTGTGAGTCAGGAGATCATGATATACTTGTTGAGTTTGTGTTTGAATATGTCGTTCAATGTAGACGAACTTTGAGTTTACGTAAGTGTACATGTCCATATTTATCACTTCCAATGATTGTCCTTGTAAAAACGTTTGTCCATTTTCGATCTCATATATAAATAATTTAGGGTGTTCCGTTCGTACTATCGTCTGTCCACATACATTTGCTGAACCGCGTATTACAAGCGCAAAAATTATGTCCGACGTAGTAACGGTATACAACACTTGTGACTCCTGGTCTACACCTTTTTCAGCTATGCCTTCGTACAACACTCCATATTGTCCATTACCGCAATTTCCGACAGGAACAGATTCCCAAAAAGTATGTCCTCCTTCCATATCTACACATTGTCCTTCGTTTAGTTCACAGCGTATTCCCGATTTCAAGAAAATTTTATTGGTTTTTAGAGCGATCGTAGCACGATAGTCTCTCAAAGTGATTTTTACTTCAGCCAACACTACTACTTCATCCCAATTACCGAAAGGATCTGAATATGCCGTTCCCTTACAAGCACCATCTTGCCCTACTTTTCCTGCCATTGTTACAGGATGAGTTACGCTGTGATTACCCGTTATTCCCATTATCAGAGTCTTTTCTACTTGAAAGGATCCGTGCTCGTACATTCGATCACACACGTCTCGCGATACTTCGTAAACGTACGAAGCTTTTCCATTCGTTACGTCACTGGTATGCGAGAACATCCCACACTTTCGAACATCTCTATTAATCTCAACTTTGCACTGTCGCACGTGTACAGATGCATAATCGTTTATCTGAAGCAGTTGAATTCGCACTGCCGTAACATTCAATGTTGGTGACGGAATATCGCATTCCTCCACCTCCAGAAGCGATACAGTTGTGATGTTGGACTTAGCTGTTCCACAATCGTACCCGATCATCCCCATACATTGCCTCGATAGCAGAATCACCCCTATCACGAACAAGGGTATTTTCTCTCTCATCTTGATCTATACAAGAAAGAAAATGACGGAATTATAATAATTGTTTGTTTTATTATTTTAACCCTTTTGTTTAGTTGTACATATGGATTGTTTATTAGTAAAATTTTTATGGTAATACACTGATATTGTTGTACCGGTTAGGTTAAATATTTGTTAATTTGTTGTCGATGTATATATATTCCCTTTACCTTAATTTTATGTCACCGATTTTTCCCCTAAACTAAAATAGGTTTTCCCAAAATCTACGTTCATACTACTATTCTTTCCCGATATTTCATAAGTCATTGATATTAAAATTTTTTTCTTCTCTTTTTTTTTTTTTTTCTTTCTCTTATCCACGTTCTCCCATCATACTCATGATTTTAGCACGTACTTTTAGAAGCATGAACTTCAAAGCCTTCATCTTTATAGTCAGCTCGTCAGTGCCAAACTGCACTACGATATCCGGTTCTCCTTCTCGCCAAATCGAGATCATAACTATTACATGTTCCTTTTCCCCATCATATTTCTGGAGTTCAAGTTTCGCGTTCAACTCCTTCATGGCTTTCCCTGCGTTCTCTATATATTCCTCGCAGTCACTTTGTCTAATGTGCTCTTCATTGCCATCAATCTTATCCAATATTGAATTTACCATCAAGCTAACTAAACGCATCACTCTACTCTCCCAATCTCCATCACTTTTCCCCTGAGCCTGATCTGCTATTTTCCTTATCAAAGCACTAGTGGCTATTCTTCTAGCAATTTCTTCATGTTCCCCCATTCCTTCAGCACGAAATTCGTCAAAGATCGCCTCAACTCGAAACTTCTTTCTTTGATTTGTCTGTCTCGGCATCTCCTCGTATCGCACCATCCTTCCTCTCTGCATTGATGTCATCGCCCGTACTGCATTCCTTCGTCCACTCATTCCACTTCGGTCCGACATTGTTCTTAGTTTGTACAGTCTGTAATTGTCATAATTTGCGTTAAACATTATGTATTTATTCCGGTATAATGTGTGAAAGTCTCAGTCGGTTTGCATGTACTATCTGAGTATTTTTCTTGGTTTTTATCTTTATATTTTGATTTCCCATTATTTCGACCACCTCGTGTGGTCCAGTATACTGATCTGCTAGTTTTTTCGGTTTCGGTCCATTTTGCAAGAATACATAATCACCTATTTTGAAAGATTTTACATTTAGTCTTTTGTCGTGTCGTTCTTTGGATCTGATTTTTGCTTCTATTAGATTTTCTCTAGCCATTCTCCGAATTTCATGTAATTGTGTTACCAATTTAATCAAATAACCACTGTACGTTGGAAGTTCATCGTCTACTCCCAACGGTTCGCTAGATGGTACCCTTGCCAACTTCCCAAACACCAATTCGTACGGGGTATGCTTTGTACCCTCATGCACACTGGTATTATAATTGAAAATTGCCAATTGCACCCATTCGTCCCAGTCAAACTCCTTATCAGCGTATTGTTTCAAATATTCTCCTAATGCATGATGTGAACGTTCCAATGAACCGTTCGACTGCGGATGAAAAGCCGTTGTCCGAATTCTTTTTATTTTAAATCTTTTAGCTACTCGTCTGATTAATCCACTGAGAAAATTTCGACCTTGATCTGTTAATACTGACTTTGGTGGTCCGAAAATACTGATAAAGTTTTTGACCATCGCGTCCGCGATGGTTGCTGACGTTGCGTTTGGTAAAGGAATGGCAAGGCAGAATTTCGTCAATTGGTCCTGTATTGTCAAGATATACTCGTTACCGTCTTTTGTCTTTGGTATTGGTCCGACTATGTCCATAGCTACCTTGTCGAAAGCTGACCCCGGTGTATCGGTTAGCACCATTGGTTGCTTCGTTTTATTTCTCACGCATTTCTTTAGTTGACATGGTAAACATCTCTGTATCTAATTTTGAATATCTACTTTCATCTTTTCCCAAAAATAATGCTGTCTGATTCGATTAAAGGTTTTCGTAACCCCTCTATGACCTCCTACAGCCGATCCATGCATCTCCTGTATTATTCCCTCACGCTCCTGTTTACTAGGATATCTGACAATCCCATGACAAACTATTACTTTGGTTGGACTTCCCAAGAATCCTAAGCGTAATTCCGTCGCAATTCTATCCCACGGAACATTTTCTACCGAATCTGTCCTTGATAAGCTTACACTCTGAATTTCCAATTCCTCTGTTAATTTTTTCAAACTGCTCATTACTCTTTTGATGTGGCCTAAAATTAGTGAAGGTCCCTCTCCTGAGTTATCGCTAACCGGTAATGCTATATGATACCTATTTCCCTTTTTTACTGCACTAGCCTCCCCTAACTGTAGATCCGGGAAATACGGCAATTCGTTTCGATCTGCCAACTTCCGTGATCCTGAATCAAGAGATTCTCCTTTTGTGTTAAAAAAATAACTAAGTGCATCCTTGCGAGTAAAGAAAAGATCACGACTCTGTATGATATTTCCCGGTGAAATTTTCTCGATTTCCTCTTCCGATTGTCTTTCTTCATCCTCTAGCTTCTCATTGTCTGAATTGTGGTCCATGTTATTGTCATCTCCTTCCTTATCATCTTCTTCAGATTCACTGCAGGACCTTTCCTCATCTGATTCCGACACTTGTGGAATCTTCTTTCTTTTTCTTGTTTTCACTACTGATTCCTCGTCTGTACTGCTTTCTTCTGTCGTTTCTGAAATTTTCTTTTCCTTTTTCTTCTTCCTTGGGTTTCGAGTTTCCTTTTGTGGTTTAGCTTTTTCTTTTGTATTTGTTTCTTCATGTTTTTCTTGTTTACTTTGATTTTTCACCTGTCGTCTAGTAGTCATAGCATGACGTTCCGGTGGATCCTTGTTTTTGGTCTTTTTCCTAGTTGATTGTCCTGTTTCATTTTTCTTCTTCTCCTCTTCTATGTTTTTGTCATCCTGGTTTACTATTGGTTCCTTATCAGCATCCAATTTATATAAAGTTTCCTTTGGTGTTTTCTTTGGTGTTGTTACTCCAATTATTTCTGCCAGTTGTTCCTTTGTCAGGGACTCTCGCCACTGTTCCTCAGGATCCTCTTCATCGTTGTATTCCTCATCTTCCTCACATTCAAAATCATCCTCTTCATTTTCCAAGAGCCTTATTATTTCTTCATTTGTCAATCCATCATTGTTTCGTTGTCGTAATGCGAATATCTCTTGGTCCATATCGTTCTTACTTTTGTCTGATTCTACTGGATTTCTGGATAATGCATCTGCATTTACATTTGTCTTTCCCGCTTTGTATACTACATCGTATTCATATTCTGCCAATTTCAATCTCCATCGAAGTACTCGTGCGTTTCCGTCTTTGCAAGTTCTAAACCAAACTAAGGGCTTGTGATCTGTCACGAGTGTAAACACTCTGCCATACAAATACGGCCTGAAGTGTAAAACACTGTAGACAATCGCCAACGCCTCTTTTTCGTATGTATCATATCGTGATTCTGCGTCATTTAATGTTCGCGAAGCATATGCCACCGGTCTATCTGCACCAATGGGTCCCTGTGAAAGGATACCCCCGATTGCGTAACCGGACGCATCCGTTGTTACAACAAACGGCTTTGAAAAATCCGGAAAAATCAAAACTGGTTCTGTACATAATTTTTCTTTTAATTCTTGAAAACTTCCCTCTTGACTTTCTCCCCATATGAAAGGAGTTTCGCTTTTGAGAAGATTTGTCAGTGGTTTAGCCAATTTTGCATAACCTTCTATGAATCGACGATAATATCCCGTTAGTCCCAAAAATTGCCGAATACCCTTGACGTTAACTGGTCTTGGAAATTCCCGAACTGCTTCTACTTTCTTTGGATCTAATTTTAGTCCTTCCTCACTGATCACGTGACCTAAATATGCCACTTCCCGTTTCAAAAATTCACACTTGTCCGGTTGTAAACTCAAATTAGCGGTCCTCAGACGATCGATTAATTTCCTGCACTTCTCGTTGTGTTCCTCCAGAGTTTTCGCGTAAATCACGATGTCGTCGAGATACACGAATAATTCCTGTCCTTGTAGTCCCATTAATACCATGTCCATTGCTCGCTGAAACGTGGGAGGAGCGTTTTTCAATCCCATAGGCATTCTGACGTACTCGTAATGTCCATATGGAGTTGTGAAAGCTGTTTTATGACAATCTTCTGGATGCATCTTTATCTGATAGAACCCTGAAGCCAGATCGAACACCGAAAAATACCGAGCACCGCCCAACTGATCTAATATATCCACGATATTTGGCAAAGGATAAGCATCTCCTATCGTTTTTTCGTTCAATTGTCTAAAGTCAAGAACTACTCTCCATTTTTTATTTCCCTGCGAATCTAATTTCTTTGGTACTACCCAGACTGGTGTGTTATACGGAGATTCCGACTGCCTGATTAATCCTGCTTCTAAGAATTCAGCTACCTGTTTTCGTATTTCCTCTTTGTGAATCTCGGGAAACCGATATTGCTTTGAATTTACCGGAAATTCATCCGTCGTTGGGATCCTATGCATTACCACATCCGTGGCGCCTAATTTTTCTCCTTTGATGTGAAATCTATCTACTCCATATTCGATGATTTTATGCACAGCTTCTTTTTCTACTTTATCCAAATGCTCTAGTCGTAGCAATTCCAAAACTTTAGAGAACCGTGCTTCATCTTTTTCTCTTTCCTTTATAGCAAAACATTTTTCCGTCATGAATTTCACTCCGATCAAACAATCGACAAACTGATAAGAATTATTTCTCCATTTTACTTTATTCTCCTGTTTCGACATAAACCTTGGTTTTAGTTCTTCTATTTCCTTTGATTCAATGCTTTCATTTGTTTCTCTGACTGACTTTTCAAGTTTTTCCTCTGTTTCTTTGACAACTTGATTTTCCTTTGTATTTTCCGAACTTTCGCTCGTGTGTAACAATATATCTCCTATAGACGTTTGACAATTTACTCCGGTGTTTGCGTTTACCGCCACCGTAAAATCCTTCAATGTTTTTCCATCATTTTCTTCTTCTTTTTCCTCAATTAATCTTTCCGACTCATTTATCTCAACTTTCCATTCTTCTTCTGTGAAAATTTTATCTAAATCCGTTACCTTTCCTTCTTTCCTTCCGAATGCAGAACCATCTGTGGTTATCACAGAATCGGTTTTACCCTGATCTTTCTCCGACTCACCAACTTTACCCTGATTTCTTTCCAACTTTCCGAATTTACCCTGATTTTCCGACGACTCTCTGAACTGCTCCGAATTCTCCGACTTTCCGAACTGCTCCGAATTTTCCGACCTTCCGAACTGCTCCGAATTTTCCGACCTTCCGAACTGCTCCGAATTTTCCTGTTTTATCTCCTTTCTGAAGACTGGATCACCTGTAATACACACTGAATTAGTCATCACACTCTTGTTACAATTTCCTCTGTTTTCTCCTTGTGGAGCTGCTGTCAATTCCAGGACTGTGATCTCTATGTGGACCCTTTCGTTGCGATGATTGGTTACGTAGATGTAAGCTTTTCCACCAACGTTTTTCACCAATCCTTGCTCGATTTCTATTCCTTCATCAACTTCAAGCATTGGTAAATATCCCTCAGGAACGTTATCGTTTCTCAAGCGGACATAGAATAGCTTTGTCGTTTTCGGTGGGAACATCATACTTTCTCGAGTATGGAACTCTATCTTTTTGTCTCGAACTTCAAGTGTACTGTTTTCATAATCAATTTTTGCCAAATTATCACGAAAATACTCAGTTGACAGTAGTCCTCCCTGCTTGGTCGGAAAACTGTTTGGTACCACGTGGAAAACCGTTTCTCTTCCCAAAGTACTAATTATGACATACCCCAAAGTATATACAAATTCGTCTGTAATTCCGCTCAATCTTAAGATTTTATCCCTATACAATTCAGAATTATTTAGTAAACATCTTTCTTTCAGAATATTTTTACTAGCACCTGTGTCCAACATCATAATTACTGTTTCCGAAAGCTCCTTACTTTGAAACAAGACGGTAGGAGCTATTACGTCTTTTTCTGGATTTATTAAATAAACGTCGATTATTTCTGGTTCTGACCCAAATCGGTACAAGCCTTGATTGTTAGGGTTGGGTGCGCTTGAGTATTCACGCTGGCCTGTGCCTGGGCACCCTGTGCTGGTCGGCCGTCCGCGTTTCCCTGTTGCGCTGCCCTCCGGTTGTTGTTGCTAATGCGGATCTGACAATCTGTTAAATAATGACCTGGATTTTTACAATAGTTGCAAATTACTTGATTAGTTTGGTTTTGTTGTTGATTAATTGAATTTTGTTGTGTCAATGCTTGCGAATAATTCATTGCTCCTGCAACACTTTGATTTCCAATATTTCCCTGTTTCTGTTGGTTACATGCCAGAGCTGAATGTCCCCAACCGTTACAGATTTGACATTGTATTTGAGATGTCTGACCTTGAGAAATTTTTGGTTGATTTTGCTGAGTTATCTGATTGAAATTATTTGCTTGATTCTGTATAGGTTGTTGTACACTACGACAGGACTCGGGCGAATGGCCCTTTCGACCGCAATTTCTACACGGATTACTGTAACACTTGTCTGCCGTGTGTCCCCTCTTTCCACAAATCTGACAAGTCATGATCGTATTTGTTTGTGTGACCAAACCAGAAATTTTAAAACAATTATCTGCAGAATGACCTGATTTTTTACAATATTGGCAAATTAATGCAGTCTGAGGCTCGATTTTTCCCGACGCTTTGCATTTATCAGCTGTATGACCTAGTTTCCCACAAGTCTGACATTTATTAGGTGGAGTTGCGTCTGGAGCACTCCAACAAGTCGTAGCAAGGTGTCCTTTTTTTCCACAAATTTGACAAAGATTCACCGCTGGAGCATTGGTGTTTACCACGGCTACAGTTGATTCTTCCTTAGCTTCCTCGATGATTTTCACGCTTGCTTTCTTTGTAGTTTTTTCAGGTTCTCTTTCCGGTTTTTGTTTCGATTCTGCATTTTCTCTCAATCTTTTCATATCTGCCAGTTCTCGTTCAATTCTTTTAGCCTCATGAATCGCTTCGCTGAGGGTAGTTTCTTCTTTTCCCATTTTATCTTGTATTTCCACTTTTAATCCTCTTTTGAAACAACTAGCTGCCATTTCATCTATTATATCCAATTCTTCCTGTCCCAAATATCCTTTCTTGTAGTAATGTGCCTCGTTGATTTTTTCAGCTAGTTCCCGAATACGATGCGCGTACTGGTCTACTGTATCTGCCTTCAGTTGTGCACTGCTTCCCAATTCTCCTTGCAACTGATAAATATCCCTTGGTGGATCATAGGTTGTCTTTAAATATTCGATATATTCTTCAACGTTCTTGAACTTATATTTCGAAACTCTATTCCACACGTCTCCCACTAACTTTGACCTTGCTAATTTCAACAAGTGTAGTTCATTTTCCTCTCCGACCATTTCGAGACCGTCTTCCAATCCGCCGATATACCGATCCAATGAGCTTTCTTTACCATCGAACTCCGGTATCAATTGTAGAGCGTCTCTCAGGGTTCCAAGTCTGCCTGCATTCAAATCTAATACCGGTCGCGTTACATCCGGTGTCGTTCGGCGAAACGGTTTTTTGTTCGGGTTATCATGATCCCTTCCTCCCCTTCCGCCGTCGCCACCGCCGTCGCCACCGCCGTCGCCGTCGCCGCCGCTGCCACGGTGGCCACCGCCACGCCCTTCGTTGCTACCTGCATCGTCGATTTGATCATAGTCGATATTTCTGCTATTTTTACCTGTATTCCCAGTTTCACATTCTCTACTCTTTTTCATTCGCTGAACAGATGACATGACTGGTGCCATTTTTTTAGACAAATTTTGTACGACTTTTCCCGATATTCTCTTTCTATGTAACACTTTAGAATTTTGACTCGAATCTTTCCTTGACCGCAATCTATTAACAGTATATCCCGTTTTCCTGGGACATGTTTTTTCTGACAATGATGCCAATCTGGAAAAACTATTGAATCCCTTTGAAAAATTTATCTCTGATCTTGACTTGTTTTTGATAATTGAACTTTCTTTTTTATCACCGATTAACCCGAATACTCTCGCTGCCTTTACAAAGAAATTTTCACTACCACCTGGTGCACTTTTCCTTCTGGGTGAAACAGATTTGGAACAGGATTTTACCAAAGTTCTTCTTCTCGGTGTTGTATCTATTTCTGAGGATCTCGATCTTAACTGTGTACCTGAACTACTACTCAATCTCAACCAGCGTGTGGTTTGTCCAGTTGCTGACGTAAAAGAACTTTCAGAATCATTTAACTGATTAATTACGGTTTTGTCTATAATTTGCGGTTCTACCGCTTTTACTTCGACTGACTCTGCATTGAGAGTTTCACTTTTTGAATTTGTCGCAACTGGATTCCCTAAATTTGGATGAACTGTGTCAGGAAAGTCACGTAAATATTCATCAATTGTCTTCGCAAGGAACTTTATCTCTTGTCCAAGAGCCTTAGTTGCGTCGGATTCAACTCTATTTCCCGAATTTTCCGATATTTTCTCCGTATTTGCTAAAGAATCTTTGGGATATGGAGTTGAAGTAACCAATCTGCTTTCCTCTTCAAATTCTGGGATATCTGTCACTTGCATTGATTTTTCTTCCGGTTCTATTAATTTTCTCACTTTCCTTGTTCCCGATTTTTTTCTGTCTTCTGGATAGGCATGCAAGATCAGATCCGGAACAGTACATTTTGAGCGAGTTGAAGTCATTTATGATTTTATTTTCCCTTTACTACTCATTTCACGAAGAAAAAAAAAAAAAATATTATTTTATATATTTATTTATTCATTAATACATTTTTATATACACTCTTTTTATAATCCCGGACGAGCCCCCAATTTTTGTTACGTCCCGATCAGCAATTTTCACTCCATCTCGGTCAAGGAGAGTTTACACCCTCCCTTTACACGTTATTCGGAGATGACGCTTTATCGAGGTTTTGGCCCTGTTTTGAACCTAACCTTTCGGAAAATAATACGGGATAGGGCCTAGAGTGTATATATTTGATAATGAGGAAATTTTATTCACGGTTAATAATCGGAATTTACTGGATTTTAAGCCACGATTTTAAACTGGACAAGAAAATTCTGGAAGCTGACTCTTTCTACCGAATGAAACACGGTACGCAGCTATCTCACTCTCACGCGTCTCGCTCGACGCACGGCTCGCGACGATTCGCTATCACACTCACTCACTGTTTTCTCCTGACCTATCCTAATACTTTAACGCGCGCTACTATAGCTGAAATAAAATTGACCAACACGAATATATATTGTCCAAGAAAATATTTTAACCTTTCAGGTGACTGAACAAACATTGATAAATAGACATCGACAGTTAAATATCCAGAAGAAATGAATGTTTGAGATGTAGATGATAAATTTTCCCAACTTATAATGTGATTTAAATGGTTTTACCTCAGAATGAATGGTCGAACGATTCGATTGATGAATGTAGAATAACGATATCGAAATGGAACGTCCTTCCCAATCTGGATGATTATTCGAATAAGAATCGAATGATGATGACTGATTTCCGAAAATAACGTCCTTCCAAAGTGCCGAATACTCGAATCAGAATCGAGTGATGATGATGATCGACTCCGGAAATGAACGTCCTTCCCAGATTTTAATGATGTAGATTGATTATTCCGACGAAAAAATGATTTTCAGGAGGAATATACTTGATATTGATGGAATAATTCGGAAAGATATGATTTGTTTATTGAAGTTGGTTAAAATGAATACTGGCTCAAAAATTTGACAATCGATTTGCAAGTTCTTTGTTAATAGCTCTAAGTACTATACAGAATTGAGGTCTTTGCCCTGGTCACGAAGAAGTCGAAGAAGTAGTAACAATAACCCCGAATGGGCGGTGGGCGCGCGATTAAATAACCTCGGTGCCGGACACCCCCGCGTCACCGCTGTCATACCCGCGCCTCGTCTCCCCACTCTCATCACCTGATTCCCCTCTTTGCCTGTCTAATTAAATATTACCAATTTCGTAGGTTCTCAACAATTTTGACAACTCAATCTGTCATTACTTAAATTTTATCGCGGATTTTATAAACATACAAATTTAAATGAAAGTTGTACGACCTTTCATTGCGAAGTTAACATTTGTTGACACACATTTTTATCCTGATATTTATCTAATTATTTTCCTGATTTCCAGCGTTAACGGTTTACATTTCTTCCCTATTTCCATAATTTTCTATATTTTTCCTCGTTATTTGCTATTTGATTATTTATTGATTATTTATTGTTTTTATATTTATTTCTTTTTCTTAATTTTATTTAATTTCCATATTGAATGATATCATGACGATATGGCTTAATTTTCTTCCCTTACTTCTTGATTCTATTTTATTTCCCGATTCTATTATTAATTATTTCCAAAATGCCATGTCAATTCCGTGTATTCGTCCCTTAAACTTGATTTCTATTTATTCTTCTATTTACTATTTCAACAATGATACTCCTGGACTATAACGATGATCTAGCTTCATCGATATTCATTGTCCAGGAGGTGCTGCACTCATTACGCCCGACGGTTGCTCTCAGCATCGTGCCCTTCGTGACACGCGCCGTACAAGCAGGCCTATGTTCGACAACTGCGAGGAGCACTCCGCCGATATCCTTATCTGCATTCCTGCGCCTCAGGTTACCGACTCTCATGCGGTTGACTTGCTTCGTACAGTCACCTCTGTACATCAACCTGTCGCACCTGAAGGCTAATTATTTTTAGAAAATGGATGATTTCGCCATTCGGTATTTTATTTATTTATTGATACTTTAAATTCAACAAATTAAACAATGGCAATTTCTCCAATGTTTATTTCTATCGATTTGATATATTTCAATATTTGCTTAATTATGTTCGGAATATTTTTCGGGAAAATTCCCAGGACGTAACATTAAATTGTATCCCGTTGTTTCTTACGGGTTTGGCGCACCACTGGTACAAGATCGAACGGCCGAAATGGGTAACATGGGCTGCGTGCGCGGAGGCGATGCGCAGACGTTTCGGGGACCCCGATTTTCAGTGGACGCTTCGGGAAGAGATTCGGGCGCGTACGCAAGGCAACGACGAACCGGTTACCGATATTCTCACATGCATGCGAAATCTTTTCTTTCGCGTTGTGCCGCCGATGCCGGAAGAGGAGCAGCTTAATATTGTACATCGTAATATGTTGCCTCGGTTGCAGGTCGCCATTTTACGCGCCGAAGTTAAATCCTTGGAAAGTCTAGAGACGCTCGCGAGCCGGATAGAGCGTAGCTTCCGGGCGGCTGCTGATTTTCATGCTCTTCCGGCTCCGGAAAGATCGATGCTACCAGAGTTCGCGTACCGCGGAAGTCAGCCTCCGCGTAGGCAAGTTTCTTTCGGCGGGGCGCATGCCATTGGGGATTTCCCGACTGGAACATCTCAAGGGGGGAGAGTACTCCTGAGGCGAGGCTGGCGGCGTTGGAGACGGCAATGGCCGCGTTTGCCGCGAGTTTATGCGGAAATTCCTCGGGACCGGCGGCGACGAGTGTGTCGAGCGGGCCGGCGAGACCAGCAACGCCGGTACGTCCGGTATTGACGGCCACGAATCCGGCGCCGTTGGCACCGATAAATCTGCCTGCCGGTCAGTCACCGGGACGGGCGTCGAGTGGGCCGGTGGCGCGACCATCGGGTCCGATAATTTGCCGTGCGTGCGGGCAGCCAGGCCATTACAGTCGGGGCTGTGCGATGCAGCCGATGTAACCGCGTAAAGGCCCGGTCTATTGTTTCAGGTGCGGGAAAGAAGGTGAGACGACGCGCACCGAGCATAATTGTCCGGGAAATTCGGGAAACGCGAACGGGGCAAATCGTTAGGGGCCGAGTCTACCCCGTTTATGTTGCGAGCCTCTGAATCAAAGAAGGGAACCCGGAGAAGATATCCACGGATTGTTCGCGAGTCTGTCGGAGCTACGGGAGAGTCGCGGACCCTGTTAATCGTTACACTCGAAGTTGGGAAATTTAGCGGGCCGGCGTTGGTCGATTGCGGAGCGACAAGCTCGTACGTGGGGAAGGAAGGAGTCGAGATCCTTGAGCAATCAGGTTTCGTACGCCGGACGACGCCTGCGCGGGTGAGCACTGTCGCGAACGGTCAGCTGTTAACGTGCACGGAAGAAATCGAATTTCAGACACGGTTACGCGATCGAACGTATACATTGGTGGCTCGTTTACATCCGGATCTCCCGGTACCATTTTTGCTCGGGTTGGATTCCTTGGACACCATGGGAATGGTGGTCGATCCGCGCCGCCGCTCGTGGCATTTTACGGGAGAAACGGGAGAGGAATTTCCGTTTGATATAGTTCAAGACCCGGAAGGGTTAGATATTAGCACACCGATTGTAGAATTATCCGGTTCCGAGGCCAAAAGGCTCGAGGCATTTTTGGACATCCAAGTACCGCGACTAAAGAGTTCGCCGGGATTGACTCATCTAATCGAGCATAAAATCGAGGTCGGGGAGGCGGCTCCTATTAAGCAGCGTTATCGATCTTTTACACCGATCGTTCGGGATTGGGTCTACCGGGAGGTCGATCGGCTGCTCGAGGCGGATGTTATCGAGCCTTCGTCGAGCGAGTGGAGTACACCGATCGTCATGGTTCCAAAACCGAACGGGACTTATCGGATGTGCCTCGATTTTCGTAAGGTAAACTCGGTTTCGAAGAAAGACGCGTATCCCTTACCCTTGATGAATAATATTCTGGATTGCTTAAGATCGGCAAAGTACATCTCGACATTAGATTTGAGTCAAGCCTTTCCTCAAATTCCGCTCGAAGCGAAATCTCGGGAAATTACGGCGTTCACCGTGCCGTATCGGGGTTTGTTTCAATTTAAGAGGATGCCGTTTGGGTTGACCACGGCGCCCGCGACTTTCCAACGTCTGTTAGACCGAATTGTGACTCCGGATATGCAGCCACAGGTATTTGCGTATCTGGATGACATTATTATCGCGACCGAGACGTTCGAGGAGCACCTGGAGTGGCTGCAACGCGTGTTTGGGAAAGTCCTGGATGCCGGGTTGTTGATTAATCCTGATAAGTGCGAGTTTTGTCGTACTGAACTTCGGTATTTGGGGTTTTTGGTCAACCGGGAGGGGTTGCAAATAGATCCTGCGAAGACCGCAGCTATTCGAGATTTTCCTGTGCCAAAGTCGGTTACGGAGGTTCGCCGATTTCTTGGTGCTACTTCATGGTACCGGCGATTCATTCCGCAATACGCGACCGTCGCGGAACCGATAACGAGATTAACCCGGAACCAACAAACGTGGACGTGGGGAAAGCTGCAACGGAAGGCGTTCGAAGTCTTAAAGAAGGCGCTGGTAAGCGCACCCACGCTTCCACTTCCCGATTTTGCAAAACCTTTTACGTTACAGACGGACGCAGGTACCGGACGGGGCTGAGCACCCGATCGCATATGCCAGTCGAATTTTGTCGGCCGCGGAACGCAATTACAATGTGCGGGAATTAGAATGCCTAGCGATTTTGTGGGCCGTGCCGAAATTCCGCGAATACCTGACGGGATATAAATTCACGGTAGTAACTGATCATGAAAGTTTACGGTGGTTGCTTCGACAGCCTGAGCCAAAAGGCCGGATCGCGAGATGGGTTTGGGCGTTGGCCCAATACGATTTTATCGTGATGCATCGCAAGGGGTCGCAGAATCAGCTCCCGGATGCCCTATCGCGGATGTTTGAGACGGTCGAACCGGATAGCGAGACACCGAACGTTCCGGAACCGGTGGTGCCGGATATGTAAGCTGTAGCCGCGGGCCAGACTAACATTGCCGAGCCTCCGCGCGACTTGTGGTACGAGCGCCGTGTAAAGGATGTTCTCGAGGCCCCTGAACGATTTCCGGATTGGAAATGGGTGGACGAGCGATTATTTTTGCGCCGTCAATTCGCGAGAAATGAAGCGGAGCGGGATCAATGGAAGTTGGTTGTTCCGAATTTCGAAAGATTGAGAGTCCTGCGGGAATGTCATGACGAACCGCAGGCGGGTCATTTGGGCGTGGACAAGACCTTTCAACGAGTCATAGGATCGTATTTCTGGCCACGGTTATACCGGGACGTCTCCCGGTATGTGCGACAGTGTCACACCTGTCAACTTTCTAAACCACCTAATCAAGCGATGCAGGGGTTGATGGGCAGGCGGGTGATCGAAGAGCCGTGGGCGGTCGTAGCGGCGGACATTATGGGACAGTTTCCGCCGAGCAAATCGGGTTTTGCATATGTCTTGGTCGTCCAGGATTTGTTTACTAAATGGATCGAATGTTGCCCGTTGCGGAAAGCGACCGGTAAAAAAATTTCGGAGGCTCTCGAGGAGTTAGTTTTCTCGAGATGGGGCGTCCCGGAAGTTGTATGAACGGATAACGGGACGGAGTTCGTAAATCAGAGCTTGCGCGAGGTGGTAACAAAGTACGGGATTTTCCATACGAGGACCCCTCCGTATCACCCTCAGACGAATTCCGTCGAGAGAGTTAATCGTGTCCTAAAAACCATGATGGTCTCTTTTCTCGACGAGAATGATCGCGAGTGGGATCTGCATTTAGCGGAATTCCGTTTCGCTTATAACACCGCGTTTCATTCCTCGATCGGGACGAGTCCCGCATTTTTAAATTTCGGGAGGACCCCGAGGCCCCATCAATTCTTTAGGCGTGTTCCGGGGTCGAAGGAAATAATTCCGCGGGACGTGGCTGATTGGTCGGAAGGGATGAGAAATCTCAGTACGCTGAGAGGAAAGGTACAGCACGATCTGGAGCTCGCGTATCAAAGGCAAGCGGCTCAGTTTAACAAACATCGGACGCCGGGGGAATTCAAGATCGGGGATCTCGTCCGACGGAAACAACGTATTTTGTCGTCGGCGGCACGAGGGGTCGCAGCCAAGCTGGCTAAAAAATATACGAACCGTTCAAAGTTACTCGCGTAATTTCGCCGGTGGTGTACGAACTGACCGATGAGGAGGGTTGCGTCGTGTCACGGGTGTCGATCGACGACCTCGTTCCTTATCGCGCAGGTTTGTTCCCGGTGCTTACAGATCTTCGGGATGTCCAGGAACACGGTCGTTCTTTGGATGGAGTTGCTGAGGCGGGCCCAGTTGGAGTGTCCGTCGTTCGGGCCTCCGACGCTGGACAACCTCCTCCGGGCCATGTTGGTCGTGATGGCGGACGGGAGAAGAGCGTGGGAGACGACGCTTCCAGCGGAACGGTCGGAGGAAGACCAAGCGATTTTGCTCGCGTCGCAACGAGTTTGGGAGGAGTGGGCGACGTTGGTGCTGCGAGCGCCGGGACGTCCGGAGGGGTCGGAGACTCCGGGGGTTTCGGTCGCCGAGGAGGAGCCGGCATTGGTACCGTCGCTGGAAGAACTGGCGTTGGAACCGTCGGCGCCGAGGATTTCGCCGGGACAGTCGGAGCGTCTGGAGGGGTCGGAGACTCCAGGGACTTCGACTATGGAGGGGTGGTCCGAGGTATCGATATCGAGCGGGACGATGTGGAGCGGCAGCGTCTTCGAGACTACTTCGGACGAGACGATCGCGGAGAGGATCGTGGAGGAGGCGGCCGGACCGGTCGTGAACGAGCCGGCGGAATCGGAGCCGTTGGATCGGGAGAGATGGGAACGGCCGAAGCAGTGGCCGAAAGGCTGCTGGAACTGTGGCCGAGAGGACCACGTCCGTCGCGACTGCCGCGAGCCGCAGACCCGGACGTACTGCTACCACTGCGGGCGCGAGGGTGTGCGGGTGGACCGATGCCCGGATTGCCGGGAGATATATGAGGCCGGAGAGGGCCTTGTCGACCGAGATGCCCAGCGTAGGGTGGAAGAGCCGGCCGTTTTCCCCTCAAGGAAAGGAGACCGGGAAAAAAAAAGTAAAAAAAAAAAAGAAAAACCCAAAAGGAAAATGTACGCGCGGCCGGGGCCGAGGATAAATAAATCAGCCGTTTTTCCGTGTTTGATCCCGGGTTGGCACCAGTTATTTGCATGTGTGTGTGTGTTGTCGATCCTGTTATTTGTTTTAGGGTTTTTTTTTGTGCGTTCCTGGGAAGCGGATCAAGGTGACCGATTGGGGTGTGAGGGTATGCACCAAGCATTTAGTGTTTCCACCATTTTATTTATTTTTATTTTAAAAAGGTACTGCGGCGTTGTTGAAGTGTGAGCCGTCGTTGGTATTTCGCGAGTCGAGTGGCACCGTAAATTTCCCTTGGGCGAGAGTTTTCCGACCGAGGGCGGTCGGGTTTTTAAGGGGGGGGGGGGGGTTTTAAGTGTTTGTAGCGCGGCTATTTTTCTGGCTGGAATGTTCGGCTCGCTCGGGCTCACACGAGGCGACACCGCAGGGCCTAGTTGTTAAGTCGAGATAGCGCTTAATTTATTTGGTAATTATTTCATGTATCGCCGGGACGAGAGCGCCGTGCGAGAGGAGCGACGGACGGGAAGGTCATGGAGGAGCATCGAGCCGGGAACATCGAGCTCGCGAGTCTTACCTCCCTGCTGTCGGAAGCGTGGACGACCGGACGATGCGGATTATCGCATTTCATCGCAGCATCGCAGCCATCGCATGTACGGCACGGCCGTCCGGAGTCTCGGGCCGTGCGAAGGAGGATTCACCGGGAGTCTCCCGGCAGGGGGAACTGAGTACCTCTAGGGAGAGCTTTGTGTTGCGGCGTCAACGAGTATGTCGTCAAATGGCCGGAATGTTTAAGCGAGCGTCGCGCGAAGGAGATCTCGAGCGCGCGCTGATCGATGTGCAAAGCGATGGGCGAAGCGTTCGGCTGGGCCGGAAAGGGCCGAGCGGAACCCGGAAAAGTCCAAGTGGTCGTAGCGTTTAGGCAGGGGGGTAGGCGGGCGTTAATGAGAGCGATCGAGCGTCGATATTCGAGACACTTCTCCGTTGTGAGGCCGAGCGAGCGGATCGATCGACGACTGTGCGGGAAAATTGTTGGAAAGGAAGGAAGAAAGGAAGAAAGAACTATAAGCCCATTAATCTCCGGGCCGGTTTTTTTCCATGGTGTGCTGTCGCTCGATACGGTGAGCTCTCTGTCCAAGGGACTATCTTTTGTGTTTAAACGGCGAGATTTTGCTTGTACGATGTTTGTAATCCCGTGCGAGGGAGAATTGATTTTGTGATCCCGACGGCGTGCTTCGTTCGACCGTGCCGGAGAGAACGGGACCGCCGAGTTTCGGCAGGTGTGTGAGACGTTGCGTACGTGTGTTTTGTGTTGTATTGCGCCGCGTGGACGGACCGGGAAACCGTACTCGGCCTTACTCGAAGCCGTCGTGAGTGTTTTTCTTGGGGGGGAATTAGTGAAGTCGAGTCCAGTATCGCGTAAAGAAATTTCCGGGAACTATTGTGTCGCCTTGGGAACCTTTCACGAGGAAGTGTGCTAACTGTCGAGTCGTCGCTTGCGAATCTCTGAGCGCATGGTTCTGGGTGTGTGAGTTGGGTATTGCCGCGTTGAACGGGCCGGGTGAATGTTATAAAGAAACGCCGCGATTAATCGGGCGAGGTGAATGAGAGCGTTGGAGTTTGTACCGCGCTGTGTGAGTGTGATTTTTTAGAGTTGAGCCACCACGCGTGAGATAATAAGGGGATTCGGGAGAGCGCGACCGTCTGTTTGTGGGGGTGAGCGTCTGTGTGGGAGGGTAAGCGTATGTGTGTGAGCGGCGAGACGAGCGCGTCCCGTGAGCCGGGAGTATTTTCCCGGTGATTTGTTCTGCGAGTTTTATTTTTGTGAATCCGAATTTCATTTACGGGACGAGGGTTTTACCCCGGGTTCTCCGGTTTTCTCCCTCATTAGCTTCGTTCTTTAAAGTTCTTTAAAAATCAATAAACTCGAGTCTTTGGTTCCCGTACTTCGGTATTTTTGTAATTTATTTTTATGTTGTTTATTCTTGTGCTGTCTGAACGGTAGTCGCTAATCCAGCCACTCTGCCCTCGAGAAGACCGCAGCGAAACCGGGAAGGTTCTTTTTGTCGATCTTCCCCGGTGCGTTTCGACGTACCTGGCGCCCATCCCTGATTAAGGGAAAAATTAAGGGGAACGATCGTGGGAGTTTGGGAGTAGGCTTTTACCCATTCGGGAAAAGCGCTACACGTTATAAAACGACTTTGCGATAATTTTGCGCTTGTGTGGCGGCTCGAAACGCCTGAATCTAGCGTATTTCTGTAGGATGGAGTGTTTTTGATCTCCTCATACGAGCTGGAACGACTACAGCGAGCGCAATACTCAATCGTTCGTTTTCGTTATGAAGCGATTTTGCATTCGTTTGGGGCGTGTTTGGCGACTCCAAACTTACGAATCTTGCGTATTTGCATAGAATGAAGTGTTTTTAAGGTCGTAAGACTAGCTCAAACCCTTACAACGAGCGCGAAACGCAATCGTTCGATTTCGTTATAAAGCGACTTTGCATTCGTTTGGGGCGTGTTTGGCGACTCCAAACGCACGAATCTTGCGTATTCGCATAAAATAAAGTGTTTTTGATCTAGTAATTCGAGCCAGAAAGCTTACAGCGAGCGCGAAACTCAAATGGTCGATTTCGTTATAAAACGACTTTGCATTCATTTTAGGCTTGTTTGGCGGCTCGAAACGCCTGAATCTTGCGTATTTGCGTAGAATGAAGTGTTTTTGATCTCCTAATACGAGCTGGAACGACTACAGCGAGCGCAATACTCGATCGTTCGATTTCGTTATGAACCGAAGTTGCATTTTTTTGGGGCGTGTTTGGCGATTAGAAAAGCACGAATCTTGCGTATTCGCATAAAATGGAGTGTTTTTGATCTCGTAATTCGAGCCAGAAAGCCTACAGCGAGCGCAAAACTCAAATGTTCGATTTCGTTATAAAACGACTTTGCATTCATTTTGGGCTTGTTTGGCGGCTCGAAACGCTTGAATCTTGCGTATTTGCTTAGAATAAAGTGTTTTTGATCTCCTAATACGAGCTGGAACGACTACAGCGAGCACAATACTCAATCGTTCGATTTCGTTATAAAGCGATTTTGCATTCGTTTGGGGCGTGTTTGGCGACTCCAAACTTACGAATCTTGCGTATTTGCATAGAATGAAGTGTTTTTAAGGTCGTAAGACTAGCTCAAACCCCTACAACGAGCGCGAAACGCAATCGTTTGATTTCGTTATAAAGCGACTTTGCATTCGTTTGGGGCGTGTTTGGTGACTCCAAACGCACGAATCTTGCGTATTCGCATAGAATGAAGTGTTTTTGATCTAGTAATTCGAGCCAGAGGGCTTACAGCGAGCGCAAAAGTCAAATGTTCGATTTCGTTATAAAACGACTTTGCATTCGTTTGGGGCGTGTTTGGCAATTAGAAACGCACAAATCTTGCGTATTCGCATAGAATGAATTGTTTTTAATCACGTAATTCGAGCCAGAAAGCCTACAGCGAGCGCAAAACTCAAACGTTCGATTTCGTTATAAAACGACTTTGCATTCATTTTGGGCTTGTTTGGCGGCCCGAAACGCCTGAATCTTGCGTATTTGCGTAGAATGAAGTGTTTTTCATCTCCTTATTCAAGCTGGAACGCCTACAGCGAGCGCAATACTCGATCGTTCGATTTCGTTATGAAGCGACTTTGCATTCGTTTGGGGCGTGTTTGGCGACCAGAAACGCACGAATCTTGCGTATTCGCATAGAATGAGGTGTTTTTGATCTCGTTATTCGAACCGAAAAGCCTACAGAAAGCGCAAAACTCAAATGTTCGATTTCATTATAAAACGACTTGGCATTCATTTTGGGCTTGTTTGGCGGCCCGAAACGCCTGAATCTTGCGTATTTGCGTAGAATGAAGTGTTTTTGATCTCGTAATTCGAGCCAGAAAGAGCCAGAAAGAGTACAGCGAGCGCAAAACTCAATCCTTCGATTTCGTTATAAACGACTTTGCATTCGTTTGGGGCGTGTTTGGTGAGTCCAAACTTACGAATCTTGCGTATTTGCATGAAATAAAGTGTTTCTAAGGTCGTAAGACGCGCTCGAACCCCTACAGCGAGCGCAAAACGCTATCGTTCGCCTTCGTTATAAACCGAGTTTGCATTCGGTTGAGGCTTGTTTGGCGTCACAAAACGCATGAATCTTGCGTATTTGCATAAAAAGAAGTTTTTTTGATCTTGTGATTCGAGCCGAAAAGCCTACAGAGTGCGCAAAACTCAAATGTTCGATTTCGTTATAAAATGAAATCGGGATGGGGTTCGGTAAAAACCCGACAAGGGTATACGGTGGAATTGGAACAATAAATATTTTTAAAAAAATGTATAAAACGGGTACATCTGACTACTCAAAAATCTGACGACCGGGCCATCTGCAAAGATCGCTCCGGCAAGGAACGAATCGAGGAAGACGGCAACATCTCTGACGCCTCTACGGTACTCAACGAAGACATACCAACTCCGCCGGCCTCTCCCGAATTGATAGTCGGCACACAGAATATTTCAACCCGCTACGCCCAACAGCTCACCACCTGCGGAAAGGAAACTGAAAGGGAACAAGGTATGTATAATACTAAAAACTGAAATTGGAACACAAATATAACACTTATCCAGTATTGCTCCGATCCCTAACCGTCGCATTCCGGTTTAAACCACGGAGCAATCTCATTTAATCCGTTACGAATCGCTCTCACGTTTATCCGGGATTTTTCTGTAAAAAATAAACAGGGCAAAACCGTTAAATAATCAAACAAATATAAATCGCTACGTAACAGGTTAGATATTTTTCTGGTGACAGCGGTGGGATAAACTGGATATAGTGTAAAATCAGTGTAAATTCATAGCAGAATCATTGCTAAACATTACAAAATTATTGCAAATAGTACAAAATCAGTGCTGAATCATTGTAAATTATTGTAAACAGCGTAAAAATCCTTGTAAAAATGTTGCCATAGCAAAACAGTGCAAAATTAGCATTAAATTAGTACAAAACCACGTAAAATAGAGTGTAAAAATTTGCAAAATCGAACCGAAAAATTTACTTTCCCACAAGCAACCAAACAAAGCGTTAAAAATCAAATCAAACTCATTTCCACTTTCGCTTAAATTTGCTAATTTCTTTATCGAAAACCAGTACACAAAATATCATCTTCAAAATGCCTCTCACTGAAGAGGAAGTTCGTTATTTGCACGAGAAATTATTAGCGGTACAGCAAATGTTGCGGAAAATAAAAGCAAATCTGGCTTCCCGCGAACTCAAATTACAAAGTCAAATTATTTTTAAACAACGTCAGCCCCATCGCACGACAGCCTACTCAAACGTGGTCAGAGCCGAAAAAGATCGCGTTAATCACAAAGGAACGCGTTTCAAGAACAAAAATTCATTACAGACTCACGTTAAAACGATCGCGACCCGCGATTCCCCTTCGTGCGATAATTGCTATAAAAGGGGTCATATGTCAGAGAATTGTTGGTCGAAATTTCCCGAAAAACGGCCTCAACGTTTAAAACATAAAATGAATCCAGGAAAAACCAATAAACTATCAAAATCAAATTCAAATAAAAATCAGAACGGTAAACCTCGCCCCTTATGCGATTATTGCAATAAATTGGGCCACATAGTCGCACAATGTTTAAAAAAACTAAAAGCCGTGAAACAAAGCACGGGAAACGCGACCCTTCGTTCGGAGAAACCCGGCGCAAACCAAACGAAAAAACCATCAGAGCGCCCGGTGCGCACAGTAAATATCGCGACCGAATTATCCGTACCGTCAACGTCGGCTTTGGGAAACATTGGTTCACTTCCGCGGTCGAAATCGTCTCCCCAATTGAATATCAAAGGAACGGAATCCGAAATTTTCGTGGTCGAATCGAATTTTCTATCGGGCGGAACGACACCGTTGGCTCGGAATCTCACGCGCAAAATCGGGCGGTTATAGAGTGGATCGAAGACATGGATCGGTGGAAAAAGAAGTCATTTTTGTTCAACAAACCGCGATACAGTAGTGATATCAAAAGACCTCAATTAGTCAAAAAAAGGGGGAGAGAGAAATGGAATCCTGAAATAAAAGAGGATAACATTCCACATTTAGATGCTGCAACCGGAGTTTACTTAGGAAACACGGTAGCATCGAATAAATTGGCGTAGCGTGCCTGATGGCGAAATAGACCAACGGGGAGGACGCAGTATCACGTTCCGCGCAGCAACGATTTTTATTTCTTAATCTTCCTGCGTGGTTCGCGACAGAACTCGCGAAATGGCACGTTCGGGCTCGTCAGCGCGGGATCGACTGTCAGGGTATCGGAGTGCACAGGATGTATTCCGTTGCCTTTCCAGTATTCAATTTCCTGCATTAATTTTTTCCATATCGCCCCAACCGCGGCGTTATTCTATGCGACGCGGATCGCGCGATATTTTTTCCTAAGAGTCGGGGGGCTCGAGGGGACATACGAATGTCTCCTCTCGCCTCCGCTCAAACGAGGCGCAATTTCGCTGTCTTGCAGAAATCCTCTCCGGCTCGACATCCGACGGCCGAGAGATCGACGGATGCACGGGCCGGGGAGGACAGTCCCGTTTAGACAGCGAAAGCGAGAGCTCGGTCTTCGGTTAAACTCCTCGATTAGCACCCGCAATTGCAGAGTAAATCTCCAGGGAACACCCCGGCCCAGTAGAACGCGTGAAAGTCGCGAGGGCCGAAAGGAGCCTAAAGAGTGCTGCATCCCGCGGTGATGAGCCTGATCGTGCTAGATCATAGCTGTTTTCGATAACGCCACGAACGATCCTGTCGTGTAGATTTAAGAGTGTGGATACGGTACGAGAGAAGAGTGGAGTGAGAGGGAGAGATAGTGAGAAGAAGTGTAAGCCTAGAGAGAGAGAAGGAGTGTGAAGAAGTGCCGAGAAAGAGGGCGGAGGAAAGAGACCGTCAACACACGTAGCATTAAGGATATATAGTAAGTAAGAGTGTGAGTCCGTGTGTGCGAATATAGAGTGAGTGCTTGCCGGCCTAACCTTGTACGATTGTAACATGTAATGTCATTTTGTTCCATTAAACGTGAATTGATCTGGGACACCGCGTGATTTGTTTGGCGACCCGCGCGAATAACGGGAAACGTCCTGTATAGGACGAACCGGGAACGATCCCGAATAAATAAATATAAACTCGTCGCGCTTCCCGCGACGGGGTTATTTTCGACGTATTGAACGCCCGTACGTCACAGCAGAGCCTGCCATTTCGGCAGTGACCCTAGAGGCTGTGAAGCTCTGCGATTCCGGTTCGGGGTATATTTCGCAAGGTTGTGGCCAATCCGGTGAAATACTTAGCGTAAAAGACCCGAATTGTCGCATAATTATTCAGCAGACGCACGACCATCTTGTTTTGCGAGTCGAGTGCGAACTCGTAAAACAATCTGAAGACTTATTACGACTCAAGGATTCAAGTGCCGAAGAGCGAGTAAGCATCGATTAACTAATGGAAGAGAACGGCCGATCTCTTCCATATTCATTAACAATTTTTTCCTTTTGTTTGAATCACACGAACGCAGTCGAACATAAAATTTCCACGATTCTCAATCAACCAATCTTAATTCGCTAATATCGGTTTCCACGCGCTCATAAATATGGAGACTGCAGAGCGGGATGGCGTTCTTATCGAGGAAAATTGTCGAACCATCAGATTTTCTATACAGCTTGCTGCTTTGGATCGAGCCCAAAAAGGGACGATTCACAGGGGAGGACCAGATAGAGAATAATAATACATCATAGAAATAAATATATATATATATATATATATACGTATATATAAATAAAATATAAAAAAATATGAAAGGCCTATCCATCCTCAAATATAAGATCAGATGGGTGGTGCTAAATATTTTCCCGTATTTGCTTTAGCAAACGGGTTTCATTAAAGTTAAATACATCCTTCAGATGTTCAAAAAGGGGGAAAAAAAACCCCACGTTTATACGCAAGCTCACTTAGGAAGCACAAAATCGAATTTAACAAGCTACCGATATTCTTAATGTCGCTATAGGTAGCATTCTTGGACAAAATCGGTGGTGACAAACTATATCGTACGCATTGCAAAATTGTCAAAAGCCGAAATGAACTACTCTACCATGAAAAGGAGTCACTATCGATTATTTATTGTTTAGGGCAATTTCAGACCCGATATTCGCGGCCGAGATTTTACTCTCGTTACCGTTTTCAAACCTTTAGCTCGATTCGGTAGAAACCTTAGGAATAGATTGGTTCATTACCGCTTAAAGCTCGCGACCTTTTATTAACATAAAAATTATATACAAACCAGCTAGGGTGAACAGTAACACGACGCCCTGTCGCGAAACTCGCCCGAAATAGAAACAAAGACGTAAACTAAATCAAAACTCAAAATCAAAAATGTAACCAGGATCAGTCCCATTCAGTACAAAAGAGATTCGCTTTGTCAACAACAATAAAAAAATTTTTTCTCCCTCTTAATTTTTTTTAACGAACACAAAAATCAACAAGTGGATTATGTATTAATCCAATTCAACATCCATTATAAACACGAACTTAGCTTTGAGACCAACCAAGGAAACATCTTGGGACATTATTAATTAACTATTTGTTCGGTAAAACTTCGAAATATATAATTAATTTACTCGGAGGAAATTAATGTGAACGACCTATCTGGATATCCAAGCAAAAGTACGCGAGTGCTAAAACAATTAAACATATACAATAACAGAACGCGCGTCAATTTAAAACAAAAGTTAGAACTTTTCAAATACACTTACAATATTCATACAACGTATAATACCAAATTCTTCGGAACTACAAACGAAGATACTCACCAATAGGGGCAATAAAATGTACAATCCATGGAACATTGTAGATACAAATTTTGGAAAGGAATAAACCTGAAATTGTACTTGCGACTCAAATACACGATTCACCAACCAACAAAGGCCTCACAACCATTGCAATAAAGGTTGATTATCGCCGCCATAAAACATCGAAGCCATAAAAATTTTAATTACCTCATCGACGGCCGGTGATACACCGCTACGGAATTTCCCGGCCAGCCAACAAAGAGCCTGCTCATCAGCTGGACCATCCGGTTCCCCTCCGCCGGCGGGCCCAACGCCAAGGAGCGCGAGCTATTGTACGTGCGCGGAGCAGCCTCAGTCGACGTCCAGAAGCGATCAGCGTAACAGCTTTTTGAAACGATCGATCATAGTGCGGAATTTAGTATATATCACGTACGAAATTCTTCAGCCTTCAGCAGGCCTAGTGACCAGTGTTCAGTAGAATTACCGGCGAAGTCCATATGAATTTCGCATAAACGAGTATTGACGAACTCAGAAGTGCAGTGCCACGAGTCTCAATAAACTCTTTTAGTATTACGAGTATTGATAAACTTAGTGTAGAGTCATATGTCTCAACAAACTCTTTTAGCGTAATATTAAATTAGTGCGAGTAACGGTAAATTCTATTAACATAAACTTAGTGTAGTATCGATAGGCTTAGTGTAGTGTTAAAAACACTGTCTAAACAATAAGCGTATTTACTAAAATCTAAAGTGTCACATCATGCCAGCAACAAAGGGTAAATCCCAGCCACCGCGTGTCGAGCTTTACGTCAAGAGACGAACCGTCCCGAAGGGAGAGGTTCAAAAGACCACTAGAGCGACCAGGAGCCAGACCGAACCCGCGAGGGCCGAAAACCTGGACAAAAAACGTATTTACAAAAGGAGCGAGCTAAACCAACTGCTGAGCGAACCGCTCCCGAACCTGCACGAGGTTTTTCAGGCGTACAACCAGGAGTATTTCGACAACGTAATTCGGGGTTTCGAGTTTCGCTGGTGCTCGCAGCTACGCTCGATAGCAGGACGAATGAGGACTTATCCTCATAGGTGGATAAGCCTCTCGAAGGTTCTTCACGTCGGCCGAAAAAAACAAATTATGGTAGAAACTCTGCTGCATGAGATGATCCATGCCTACCTCTTCTGCAGGGGTGACAGGGGGGCAATGGAACATGGACCAGAATACCTCAAGGTAATGGAGGACGTGAACCAACGAAGTGGACTGTCGACAGCCGTGTTCGATAAAGGAAGCCTAGACCACATAGTGCACTTGCAGACGATCTGGCAGTATAACAAATGCAAGGAAGAGATGATGAGGCTGCGACCAGTCCATGCCAACGACAAGTCCGTGAAGAATCACGCTAAAACCTGCAACGGATCGTGGGTTAAGGTAGAGTGAACTGCCGTGGAGAAGTCATCCTCGACTCCCAGCGCACGAGAACCTTATGCCTGCTGATTAGCAGACATTCGATCTGGGGATTTCTGGACGGAACATATTTTCGAGCTTGGCCGAGAGTGCCGAAAAGAAATCCTAGCGCGGATTCGGAAAATTCGGCATAACCAGTGCTCGAGTATTCGCCATCTGCGCCATCATCAAATCATCAATACATCTTGACGGCGAGGAAATCGCACAAGATATCCAACATCGGAAGAAACGGAGGAGGACAATATACGACTCCTCGTCATCAGCATCGCGGTGGTCGCCCGGCCGTTTGGCTATAACTATGGAGGACCATCGCTCGACACCTGATCATCGCTCTGAACGGCGTCGCGGACTGCGACTACCTCTTCTGGAGCACGGAACGGCTTATCAGGCTCCATAGGATAATCATCCATCAAATATATTTTGCGAACAAATTGCAGAAAACAGAAACTAATTGATATTGGTTTATCATCAAAGCTGCTCAAGTCATCATCAACGTTGTGTGACAGGTGAAACAATCCAGTGAAATCCACGGTTTCTACCTACAAGAAGCCTCTTATATAAAATATAAGCGTCGTAGCCTATATGGATGGCGTCTACAATCAAGTGCAAAGACATGGAGCTCACTCCGGATTCCGGCAGTGACCTTAGGGCTTTTGAGCTCCGTAATCCCAGCATAATCATCGACAGTCAATCTATCAGATGCACGGCGGTAGTTTCGTACGAATAAAAGTGTGTTCGCGAAACAAACCAAGCAACTACGTCTCGACATCCTAGCGACAAAAAGGGAGTAGGTGCGAAAAATATAAAAGCACAACGGATGTTTTCACGTGTCGAAGCGTCATCGTATACCTGCCGAGACGTTACAACACATTTACCAGGGCAACTAAAAGAGCAGCATCGCCACAATTGGTACTTGTGTACAACAGCAAATAACAACAACAACGATAATTACCAAAGCAAAACGTCTGGCACACGCAGTCGTGCCTTACGTTGCCACCATTCATCAAAACAACTTGACGGCGAGGGATGCCGCAAGATATTCAACATCCAAGCATCGGGTAGAAATTTGATTGCTACCCCAACTTGACGGCGAGGGAGTCCGGAAGATTTTCAACGCCGCTACCAAGAATCGACCCAGCACTCATCCGACGCCTTCACGCTGGTCCTTCGCAGAGTCTCGACACTGCTCTGGACTAAAGGGGGGAAGTGTTACGTCCTGGGTCTCATCACGCTCAGGTTAAACCATCAACAAATTTTTTTTTTTTAACAATAAGAGAAAACCTTTTTTTTCCCAAAATTCAAATTTAAATAATATACAAAGAAATTATAATATTGTAACCAACGTATATGTTCTTACAAAAGCGGCATACATTGCCACATATTCGAAGATTCAGGATTCTGACACTTTGTCGAGCCATAACATTCAAAATATTAAAGTTAACCAGGATCTAGTTGGTCTAATAGGTCAAGCATATAATTTAGAACTTAGAGGGGCTGGTGGTCAATATAGCCTTAGGACCAGCTGTTTCCGAGATATTTGAGGTTTTATCTAAAAACGTACCTACCGTCTTTCGGTATTTTCATACACGCATTATACTGCGTATTTATCCACTGTTCCATATATTACAATAATCCAAATAACGCCATAATTCGAGGGCGATACATAATAATAAATAAATATCATTTTTTTTTGTTAACGATCAACAGTAATTGTTAACAACTGTAACGGCTCCAGCCTCTTTCGCACCGATATTAATTTCTTTCTTCGCAGCGATATTATTCCGCAGCGTTTCATTCGTAGAAGCCCTCCCGGGTTATCTACATTCGGCCGCACGGCTTAGAGCCGTGAGAAGACCCTTATCGCGGGCGTCGCGACAATCCGTCGCGACTTTGTTACGGGGTCCGAGGCCCTCAGCCTCGCACCTCCGAGCGTCAGTACAGCTCAGACCTCGGTACGGTACACTCTCCCAAATTACATTTTACGCTCCGACTAATAAACGAACAATTACATTTTACAACTTCATCAGCTTTCTCAACCATTCATCACCCGCAACCGACCATCCGTCTCATGGTGTCAGAAGCGGCTTTACCACGCATACACGCCTACATAAAAAAAATATATATATTTTTTTCTTTTCTTCACTTTTTCAAAAAAAAATTTCACCCGGACGCGACAACCGTGCTCGAGCCGTGCTCGCACACAAAAAAACCAACAGTGAAACAAAAAAAAATACACACACAAATAGTGACACTTAGTGAAAAAAAAAAAAGAAAAAAAATACAGTGAAAAGACACGAAATAGTATAATACAGTGAACAGACGCTAATTAGTTGATATATTAAACATTAAGGCGACAAACGGTTGCACACAAAAAAAAAATATAACAATAAAAGTGTCGAGTGAGCGAGCGACGTTCGGAGTTACCGACGGCCGAGGAAACCCTCGCGCAGCAGCAGCAGCCGCCGACGTTATCACCAGCGAGCCGTCATCGACCGCGGCATTGATCCGCCACGGCCGTGATCCGCCGCACCGACGCGACTCACCCGCCAGCTGTCCGCCATCGTCGACAATCCGATACAGACATTTTTCAATAAACGGAAGGAAGGAAGGACGTCACAGAAAAAATAGAAGGAAGGAAGCAAAAAAAAAACCGAGGAATAAAAAAAAAAAAGGGAAAAACCTATAATCCATGCGATTATTATTCGCAATCCTCGTGGCAACGTGAGTACCCTTTATCTAATTTATTTTAAGTGTTTTTTTTACCTATTTTATTGTAAAAAAAAAAAAGAAAAAGGAAAGAGGAAATTTTTTCCCTTTCACGACCCCACGGGAACCGAGCGCCGACACGCGACGCGTGTACAAAGCGTGCGACCGCTAAGGGTACGTAAAAAACAAAAAAAAACACTAACTAACATATCCACACCCTCCCTCAAATGAATAAATAAATAAATAGCAATAATAATAATTAAAAAAAAAAGAAAAAAAAACCTTTAATAAAAAGGGAAAGAAGAATTTTTTTTTTCTTTCTACCTCTCTCTGTCATTGGAAACACCAATGACGGAGATAATTAACGATGATTGATGAATAAAAAAAAAAATAATAATAATAATAATGTTACGTCCTGATCAGCATTGTCCTGCATCTACGGTCAAGGAGATTTCTCTCCCTTTTACACGTTTATCGCATGTGAGGCTTTATCGGGACAATGCCCAGTTTCGAATCTATCCTCTCGGAAATTTATTCAGGGATGGGCTAAGAATGGATGCCGAAAGATTATAGGTCGAAAGAAATCATACGGTGTTTACTATGGCTCGGTATTTAATTCTACTCGGCGCGTACTACGATGTTTACTACGTCGAACTGATATGACACTCCGTGTGGACCTCGCATACCGTGGGAAGGCCGTGAAACAAAACTCCCGATGACGCGTGGTCCGCTGCGATGCCCGACAGTGAGTCAAGGCTAGCGTTATCGTGGACTGGTGGGTTCGATATTCTAACACAATGGACAGTCGTCCTCGAAGAAAAATCGATGAAGCTCCTTAATTTAATCCATCTCTCATTAAGTTAACCAAATCACGGATTGAACATTAAGTACCCCGAATTATTTAAAATACTCAGTTAAATAAAGGTAACAAATAAAATTAAACATTCGTCAGAGAAAGATGAAAATAAAACAAAATGAATGAAGATACAATATTCCAATGACTTACGATGGTTCAATTTAAATTTGCGTCAGTTGGATTTATCGAAAGTTGGATTCGGAATTCCTCTTCCTTCCTTCCTTCCTTTTATTGTTTCAGATGATTGATGGAATGAACGAAAGATGTCGAGTTCAGTGAATGAATGTTGATTAAGTTGAAGGATGGAATAATGGAACGAATTATTGGTAGAACTCCGGTATATTTGATTATAGGTGATTTGGTTGTGATAATTAATGATGTTACACCGGAACGCTAGTGTTATATCCGCAGAAGCTCAGTTAGCTACTCTGAGTACTGCGGGAGCTGTTAGCTCTAAGGTTTCGGGATTTATCCAGAAAAGGGTTAAAACCCAAGTGAATTAAAAAAGCACGATTTATTATATCAATATTAATTACAATAGTTTATTCAAGATTATTTACCAATAGTTGTGTAGTACACTCTGTACGCTTATCTTCCTTCCGAAGAGAGTATGTTTTACG
This sequence comes from Amblyteles armatorius, assembly GCA_933228735.2. Taxonomy (NCBI): domain Eukaryota; kingdom Metazoa; phylum Arthropoda; class Insecta; order Hymenoptera; family Ichneumonidae; genus Amblyteles; species Amblyteles armatorius. The sequence continues at coordinate 4,725,541 of OW121687.1, read as the reverse complement.
GTATAACTAACTAACCGTAACGTTGTTCAGATTAAAATCAGACTGCTGAATGCCTGCTCGTGGTCTCTTATATAGGGGTAAGAGTAGGCATGTCAGCTTAATTTTTACAATGTCAGCTATTTTGCAATTGTTTAAACAAATTATTGCTTTCGCGTTTCCGATATTTCCCAATAGCTGACTCGGCTAATTACTTGCTAATTTCTTAAATGCTATTTGTTACTTCCGTGTTTCGAAATACGTCGCGCGCTCGCTTCTTCCGCGATTATTGAGTAAGCGCATTCCCCGAATAGTCGGGCGTTGACCCGGGGTACAACATCCCTCTCCCCTAAGGAGGAAAAGAAATTTACAATTTCTTTTCGTCTCGTCTCCGGCGAGATTTATTTTTTAATGTACCCCGTGCCCCGCGTTTTTAGGCTTTTCTTGGGTTATTTATTAAACGGCGGAATATGCGCGGCCAGTGTAGCGTGGAAGCGGCCCCCGAAGTTGCTGACGATGACGGGTGGATGTCCGGTGAAGTGCTTAGCACGACGTTTCGTGCCTATATTAGCTGGGCGTTTCGCAATTTTTCCGTGCATTGTGACTACGACTACTATCGGCTTCAATTCGTTCTGTCGTTATGGGTCCACCAGCGTATAAGGTAAGTCTCTTAGACAAATTTTTTTTTTTTTTTTTTTTTTTCGTTACCGGGACTTTTGCTTTGGGCGATTTTGAAATCTCCGTTTCTCCTTTTTTTTTTCAGAGGAGGCGTGTTGCACTATGCTGTTGGGAGGCATCCTACAGCCCGGAGGAGAGCCCGGAGGCTGCGCCCGGTCGTTCACCGAGCCCGGAGGTTGAGATCGTCGAGGTCGTGGGGGACGTTGGTACTGGGTCGGCAGTTTCCACTGAGCCGGAGGTCATCGACCTGGTTTCCGATGGGGAATCATCTGCCGATGGAGGTTCCTTCCGGTCATCCTCTGTTTCTTCGGACGAGGATTCGCTGTCCGATCTCGTCGACGGGGATTCATTTTCTGATCTCCTCGACGGTGGTTCGTTTTCGGATCTCCTTGACGAGGATTTGTTCTCGGAGACCGATTCGTTCGTCAACGAGGACTCGCCTCCGCCCACCGCTGGGGATTTTGGGCCGCAGTCGGGTACGCTGATCCCCTGGGACGGCTGCTTGACATTCGGTGTCGACTTTGGCGTCGTGACTCCTTCCCAACCGGTATCCGATGTGTGGCCGGTCCAGGGTCTCGGGTCGGGCTATCGGCCGGCGGGTGCCTCGGACTCGGAGTCGGAGGTCGAGGACGACGAGGACCCGATATCGCGGATATGGCGTGCCGAGCGGGGCGAGATGGATTGGCGTCAGGCCGAGTGGTACTGACCACCGAGTCTTGCTTCCCTTCGTTGGGATTTATATTTCCCCTTTTTTTTGTGTATATATATTTTATGTTTTTCGGGGAAATAAGTATATTTTATGTTTTTCGGGGAAATAAATATATTTTAATGTATTTTGTGTGTTTTCCCGTTAATTCCCTTTTTATTCGGCGAGATTAGGTTAAGCGGCACGGGGCAGGCGTATGGCCTCTGGTTTCGCCCTTCGACACAGGGCATTGATGATAATATAGCCGGCAAGTGCGAAGAGGGCGACCGCACCTACGGAATATTGTCCTACCACGTGGTATAGCGACGTGGGATTCCTCGTTTCATGCGTGGTGGTTCGGTCCAGGTTTTCTTGCATATTCCTTATTTGAGTGCCGACGTCGTTTAATTCTCGCGGATTGGTTGCTGCGTGCTCGAGCGTTGTTTTTCGGCTTTCGCGTATCGTCTTCGGTATTTCTTCTGCCTCGGCGGGGAGCAGGGTAAGGTTGTAGCTCGGCACATAGCAGGTGTCGTTTATCCGCTGCTTCCATCGCCGCACCGTCTCGAGCTTGAAGGCCGCTGTGGTGACCGTGCATCGTTCCTGGAGGGTCACTAGCCCCGCGCCGTGTAATATTTCCTGCTGCGTCGGCTTTCCTTGGCAGCCGATGCTCGCCGTCTCTTCGCTCGGCGCTATGTACAGCCATTGCCCTGGCTGACGCATACCCATCACGACAGTATGTGTGAGGAATATGATTTTCTTCGGACACGGTTGTCCGTGACCTACCGCACCCTCGATGTATAATCGTATGCTGCATGGCGCGTCTTCGGTGATCGCCATGACGGGGTGCCGGGGTTTGCAGTAATATTTGTCGTCGGCGGTCTTGCAGGCTTTGAGGTCGCGTTCCGTCATCCGAATGTATTGCCGGTTCTTCCGGTCTACTACCACGAGATCCTCCGTGGTATCTATGTAATAGTATGTGTTGTTGCTTCCCCTCCGCGGGAGGGGATACACGTAATTTAGGTTGTATTCGGATGATCCAATAAGGGGAATTTCCAGGATGAGCGTTACCACTCCCTCTTTCCGGTAAGCTCGAACCGTTGCCAGGCGGAGTATGGCTGCCGCGTTAGGTCGCGCGATGGGACGCGGGAAGCTGTGTCCTCTTGGTAGATGTGGCAATGCCTCCGTCAGGTATTTCGTGAGTGTGGCTGGGGTCACGGTTGAGGCACTCACTGTGCCGGATGCCACCTCGGAGAATAATTCTGTCATTTTATCTACCTCTCGCAGGTATGCTTCGACAGAGGCTTCGATTAACGTCAGGCTTTCGTCGAAGTGTTGTCTGTCGCGTAATGCGTCGGTTCGGTTTTGGAAATAACCGTCTACGGTGTGCACCATGGTGAACAATTTTTGTAGATTTCTTTGTGATGCTTGCGAGGTTTCGTTGAACATTTCGATCGTTGTTTCTACGACCTGCAGTTGTTTTTTCATGCCTTCCTTTAGCGTATCCTGTGTATCGCGGAGGGTCGCGATTTCTGCTTCGAGCCGTTCCCCATCGTCGGTGTCCATGTTGCCGGTTATGGCCTTCAGCACCGTTCCGAGTCCGTTGATTAATCCTCGGCGTTTGCGGCTCGGTTTTACTCCGATGAGATCCTGCACAACCCCCACATTTTCCTCTATTTTTTCAGAGAGTCGTACGAGGTGTTCCAGCATCTCAGCGCAATGTCCGTCCGGGCTCCCGAATTTGTCACACTTCGTCCGAACCTCGTCGAGCTGGGCTTTTATCCGTAGCTCCATAAAGGCCATGTTTTTTAGATTCATGCGTATGGCCAGTGTCCAGACGTCGGTGTATGGATATAGTGTGCCGACTTTTTCGAAGTATAGCCCTGGGGCATTTTCGAATTGTTGAATGGTGTATGGCCGGTCCGAGGGATGGGCCGCGGCCTGCGCGCTTACCACCAGTAACCTGGAATTTTATTCATTTATTTATCTTTTTCATTCTTTCCTATTGCGAAGCCTTGTCGAAACCCGGTGACCGTCTTGTGGAGTTTGTCTCTCTTTTTTTTTTCTATTCGTCCACGTAGTTTCTTAGACGGTCTACGTGCACTTTTACCGTCCGTCGTCCTTGGCGGAGGGTGTAGTTGCACGGCGGGTGTATCTCTTCGATGGGATAGGGTCCGATCCACTTCGGCGTTAACTTTGCTGAGCGTCCCCGGCGCACCGTTTCGTCGTGTAATAATACGCGGTCTCCGACCTTGAACTTGATTTCTTTCGCCTTCCGGTCGTACTGTTCCTTAGCTTTTTCCTTTGCTGCTTTTAGGTTATCGTGCGCGGTAGACCAGGCCGCGCGTAGCCGTTCTCGTAATTCTTGTACGTAATCGTCGTATGCGTACGTGGGCCTGGGTTCCCTTTTCAAGGACGTTGGTAGCTCTGCGTTGTCGCCGTAGATCAGGCAGTGCGGCGTAAATCCAGTCGCCGTGTGGGGCGTCGTGTTATATGTAAACATGGCGTAAGGTAGCCATTCGTCCCAATTTCCTTGGTCTTCATCGATATACCCCTTGAGGTATTCGGCGAGCGTCCTGTGCGAGCGTTCGAGGGCCCCATTCGACTCGGGGTGGTATGCTGTTGTTTGTATTTTTTCTATGCGCAGTAACTTGCATACCCCCTTAAAGATTGCGCTCAGAAAATTCGTGCCTTGGTCGGTAAGGATGGTTTCAGGTGTCCCGTACCGACATATTATTTCTTTCGCGAATGCTTTCGCAACCTCGTTTGCTTGCTGATTTTCCAGCGGTATGGCTACGCTGTATTTCGTCAGCAAGTCCTGGAACGTGAGAATATATTTATTTCTCGCTTCTGTTTCCGGTAGTGGGCCTACGATGTCCATGGCGCATTTTTGGAAGGCCCGAGTCGGTGTGTCGGTGATGACTAACGGCGCCTTTGTTGCCGCACGAATTTTATTGCGCTGGCACTTGTCACAGCGGCCCACATACGCTTCTATATCTTTTCGCATTCCAGGCCAGGAGTATCTTAATTTTATTCTTGCAAGCATTCGCGTGACTCCTTGATGCCCCCCGAGAGGCGCATCGTGATGCTCGTGGAGTATCTTGATTTTTTCCTCCTCGCTGGGACAGTTGCTGTCTGACCCGTTTTCTTCGTACTCCTTTTCGCGCGGCGCGTCGGGCTGACCGTCCGCGGACTCGTATTCCTGGCTGACCGTTGCTTCGTGCGGGCGAGTCTCGCCGTCGCTGTCCGTGTTGCTGCATACTTGCTCGGTCGCCTTGTGTGCGTGTGACCGTGTTACCACACATATGCGGCTGAGTGCATCCGCGTTGGTATTTTGCTTACCCGCCTTATACTGCACGTCGAACTCATGCTCCGATAATTTTATTTTCCAGCGCATGAGTCTCGACCCAGGGTCTTTGACACTGAATAGCCACGTTAGTGGTTTATGATCGGTTACTACGGTGAACCGAGTGCCGTATACGTATAGGCGAAATTGTGCAATTCCCCATACGATTGCCAAAAGTTCTTTTTCCGTAGTCGTGTAATTTTGCTCGGCTTTATTTAGCGTTCGGCTGGCGTAGCAGATCGGTAGATCCTCGCCTATTGGCCCCTGCGATAATATGGCCCCGATGGCCTTGTCCGAGGCGTCGGTGGTAACCACAAAGGGCTTCTCGAAGTCCGGATACTGGAGCACGGGGGCGGTCGTAAGGGCGCGTTTCAGGTCCTCCATGGCCTGTTCGTGCTTCGCCATCCATTCGAATTTAACATCTTTTTTCGTTAGCTCCGTTAAGGGCTTGGCGACCTTCGAGAAGTCTTGGATAAATTTACGGTAGTATCCGGCCAGTCCTAGGAAGGACTGCACGCCCTTGGCATTTCGGGGGGTCGGAAAATTCCGTACGGAGGTCACTAGAGCTGGATCCGGGCGTACTCCTTCGCTCGAAATTATGTGCCCGAGATAGCGAGTTTCTAATCGTAGAAATCGGCACTTTGCCGGTTGAAGGGCCAATTTCGCTTCCCTTAAGCGTCCAAATACCTCGCGGAGCCGTTCGTTGTGCTCCGCCAGGCTGGCTCCGAATATTACTATGTCGTCGAGATATACATAGCATTTGAGCCCTTCGAGCCCCGCGAGTACGGTGCTCATTAACCGTTGAAAGGTCGGTGGAGCATTTTTTAAGCCGAAGGGCATACGCGTGTATTCAAAATGCCCTTGAGGTGTGGAGAATGCCGTTTTCTCCCTGTCCTCTTCCGCCATCGGAATTTGGTGGAATCCGGAGGCAAGGTCGAGCGTCGTAAAATAATGTGCTCGACCCAGCTGGTCTAATATTTCCGCGATATGCGGTAGCGGGTACGAGTCGCCGACGGTGACTTCGTTCAGTTTGCGGAAGTCCACGACCACGCGCATTTTTATTCTTCCTGCTGCGTCAGGTTTTTTGGCGACGACTAATAACGGCGCATTCCACTGGCTTCGGCTTGGTTGAATAATGCCGTCCTTTAACATCCCTTTCATTTGTTCCTGTACTTCCCTTTTGTGCGCTTCCGGTAAGCGATAAGGGTGTACCTTTACGGGCCGTGCCCCGGGCTCGAGGGGGATGCTGTGCTCCACCATGTTGGTACAGGGCAGCTGGTCTCCCTCGAGATGGAATATATCCGCGAACTCGTCGCATATTTCCGTTAACGAGCTCGCTTCCTCCTGGTTAAGGTGTGAGGTATCTATTTCTTTTCGTAGTTTCTCGAGCCGCGTGCCGCTCGCTCCCGCGCTGACGGTGCAGATTCCGCGAGTCGTGGTGGCGGGCGCGCCGGGCAGTTCCTCTGCCGAGGCCAGCGGCTCGAATATCACGGCGGGTCGTTCGACGCGGACGTATTCCGCCGTTGTGTTTGCAAGGCTTACCACACAGCTGTGGCCTTGAGGCGAGGTCACACATGCTCCGAGTATAATGCCCTCGGAAACATTACGTCGCTCGACGATTCCTTCGTCGGTGCTTAGCGTTGATACATACGCAATACTTTCACTCCGTGGCGGCAAAGTTATGCTCAAACTTCCGTCCACGAGAGGCATGCAATGCCCTTTGATCCTTATAGTTTCTCCTCTGAGTATGTCGACCTGTTTTTCCCTGATAAAGTCCATACCGAGGAGACCGTGCGTATGTATCTGGAGATTTCGAGGTATTACGTGAAACCAATGTTTCACGGACCCGTTCGGGGTTTCGAGCTCGACAAGGGCGGCGTAGTAAGCATTTAGTGAGCCACCTCCGAGCCCTGTCAGTGCGACCGCCGTTTTTTCAGCGGGCGTATCGTTTTGTAACGCGTCCTCCTGTATTAGGCTCACTTGAGCCCCGGTGTCGGCCTTCAGTGTCAGCATACCCTCGATACTAGACGGAGATTTAATGTGGAAGTCGCTGGCCGACGCATGTGGTCCCGGCGACTCTACCACATAGACGTTGACCCCCTTAAGGGGTTCGTTTGGTACCCGATGATTTTTCCCTCGGAACGATGCCACTGTCAGCAGCCCTGTAATCGTTGTCCGTCCCGGCGACGATGATTTCGCCTCGATGGTGTAGATATTGGCCCCCCTTAAGGGCCGGTTCGTGGCGGTGACCGTGTCGACCCGGAATGCCCCTACGGTTCCTTCCTGCGGCGGCTGTCTGTCGTTTTGTTCCTTTTTCGGCTCAGCGGATTTTTTGCTGTTATTATTTTTATTTTTCTTATTTTCCGCTTGCTTACGTGACCGGCAATCTTTCCACAAGTGACCGGTTTTTTACAATAATTACACGTAATGCTCGCGACGTTCACCTCCTTCTGTGTAGGCGCCGGGAGGCTTTGCCTACCGGATCGGCAATTTTTCGCCAGATGCCCTGTTTTCCCGCAGGTGTAGCAGGCGCCCTTTTTCTCCCCTGCCGCGCCGTGCGACTGTCGAGAGTTGCCACCGCCGTTACCGCTCCCATTAGGACGTGCCCCTCCTGACCGCCCTAAGGTCATTTTTTCGACCTCAATGGCCCCCACGACGGAGTCGTGTAGCCCTTGGTAATTACGGGAACGAACGATGGTCTGAATTTCCTTTTTTAGCCCGTTTTCGAAATTCATCTGTGCGCTTTTTCGGATTGCTTCGCCTATGGCACGGGCGCCACGTTGGTCGGCTCCTTCGCACAGTTTTTCGATGACCTCTACTGTGAGGGTTTCCACCCGTGTAGCATACGCCGAGACGTTTTCCTTTGCGTCTTGACGTAGCGTGCAAAATTGGTATTGCAGGGAGGCGAGAGACTCGCGTTTCCCGTACAATGCTTCCAGCTCGGTGCGTAGATCGTCTAACGTTATGATCGTCTTGTGGCGCATTTCCCGCGTCGCTCGATCTTCTAATTTGCTGCTCCGTATCAGCGAGAGAAGAGTAGACCGTTGTCTGGGTCTTACCATGCCCCATATGGCTTCGCAGGATAATATGAAACCGTCAAGTTTTGTTGGATCGTTCCCATCGAACGTTTTAATGTTCCGAAGGGCGGAACCGAGGTCCAAGTATTCCGGTCCATCCTCATCCGCCATCGTCACCCTACTTTGGTGACGAGGTGGCGAATGTTTTGGGGGGGTGGCATCCCTGCGCCCCCCCTTTCGGCCCTTCAGGATGAAGTCCCTCATGGTTTGGTCCATTGCCGTGAGTCGCTCGGCCGTGGTGCTCTCGTGTGCGTGTCCCCTTTGTCGGCCACCCTGGCCCTCCAGGACAAAATTCCTCATCGTTTCTTCCATGGCTGTGAGTCGCTCGGTCGTGGAATCTTCATGCGCGTGCTTTGCTGACTGAAGCGTTACCGCCGATCGCTCTTTGGCCATCTGCGTGCCCATTTCCTGAATCAGCTGTTCCAGCTGAGCGACCCGTTGCCCCAGCGCATCCTCAGCATCGGTCCGGTCGCGCCCTTGCGAGGGGTCGTCAGACTCTTCCCCCTCGTCCACGGGCTGGAGCGTGGGGAAGAGGGTCCGACGGGCCTTTTGGGAGGCTGGCTGGGCGAAGTTCGGTATCCCTTGGCCTACCTCCTCCGCAGACCCCAGTACTCCATTTTCAATGTCCCAGTTGGGGGCTGCCGGTCCGCGCTGCGCGCTCCGCATACGGTTAATTTCGTCGGTAACCATGGCCGGGGTAACTTCACCCTGCCTTGGTGCGAACATGCGTACGTTGACGTCCTCCCATCCGGTTCTATCCCCGAACGAAGATCCTCTCTGGGTGTTCACCCAGGCCATCGGGCTCGCGGTGCCCTCCCGTTCCCGCAGCAAGTCCCTGAGAGGGCTGTCGCTGGGTCCCTGTCGGGATTGGTCCGCGATTTCTCCCAGAACCCGTTCAAGGCTTCCCGCGGCTCGCAGCGCGTCAGCCCCCGGATCCTGTTCGTGCCCCGGATGTCCTTGTGGCGTGCTGTGCGTACTCATTTCGACCGGTGCGCGAGCTAGGTATTCCACTAAATTTTCCTAGGTACTCGGTAGCGGGTGCACCGGTTCCGACAAGGCTGCGCGTTTCTTTGTTTGTTACGTAAGATAATGGAAGTCACTTACAGTGCGTTAACCTTCCACATTACGGGATGCCCTTCTGTTGTTGACGTCTAACCCTCGGGGTTCTAGGCTCCCTTTTATACGTCCCAGCGTCTGGCGACGTTCTCCGTGGATCCTGCAGTGATCCGCGAAGACTCTCTTCCGTTATCTCTCCTGAATAACGGGATGCCCACGTTGGCCCTGGTTGCCTTCGTGGTCCGCCCGAACTCTTGTCGACGATGCTCGACCTTGGTTCGCGGAACTCTCTCTCTCGTGGAGAGTCGCAATTTACCGCACTACGCGGAGATTTCACAACTTGGTTTTAGCGATTGCTTGTTATTTTTAATCGTGGGTTTAGTGGTTTTATTTTAATAATTCACTCTGGATATCCCACCGCTGCCACCAATGTTATATCCGCAGAAGCTCAGTTAGCTACTCTGAGTACTGCGGGAGCTGTTAGCTCTAAGGTTTCGGGATTTATCCAGAAAAGGGTTAAAACCCAAGTGAATTAAAAAAGCACGATTTATTATATCAATATTAATTACAGTAGTTTATTCAAGATTATTTACCAATAGTTGTGTAGTACACTCTGTACGCTTATCTTCCTTCCGAAGAGAGTATGTTTTACGGTATAACTAACTAACCGTAACGTTGTTCAGATTAAAATCAGACTGCTGAATGCCTGCTCGTGGTCTCTTATATAGGGGTAAGAGTAGGCATGTCAGCTTAATTTTTACAATGTCAGCTATTTTGCAATTGTTGAAACAAATTATTGCTTTCGCGTTTCCGATATTTCCCAATAGCTGACTCGGCTAATTACTTGCTAATTTCTTAAATGCTATTTGTTACTTCCGTGTTTCGAAATACGTCGCGCGCTCGCTTCTTCCGCGATTATTGAGTAAGCGCATTCCCCGAATAGTCGGGCGTTGACCCGGGGTACAACACTAGTGTCTCGACAAGTGATCTCTTCCACCCTTAGCGGAGCTACTTTTATTGTTTTCATCGGGGGGGACCCCTTGCCACTCAGCTCCCCGCTGCATCCACCAATGTCCAGTGAACTACCGACTGATCGGCTGGTCCCCTTCCACGATGATTATCGATCGGTTTTTGACATCGTACGTTGCTTACTTAAATATTTTTACAAAGTTGGTCTTTACAATGAATTCCCGGGTAAACAGCTTTCTTTAATAATTTCTAATTTAAATAACAAGAATTTAGAAATTTAAATGAAATTTCTATGATGTTTCTATCCCAAGTTATCTTTTTAGTTTAATAAAATTTGTTTAAATATTCCGGATTTTTAAAGGATAATTATCTTACTTTGCTTAAACTATGACAAACCATCATTTTTAATTTATAAAATATCTTCTCCCATTATGATAACATTTTATAATTTGTTTACAATAATTTATATAGACGAATTGACCCAAACAATTATCAAGCTTGACTCTATTGCATTGGTATTTGGCTATTTGTTTACTGGTCTTTTCCCATAAATATTCGAATCAAATGAATTTAACATCGATAATAAATTATTATAATTTCCCATAACCCTTGAATAATTATCCTTCGAGAGGTGCTGCACTCGTTAGCGCTGTCGGCAAATCTGCTAATCAATCGCTTCGAGACAGGTACACCAATTCTTTGGCTGCACCGCTGTAGGCGTACGTGCACCGCCTCGCTCTGCGTGTTAGAGCGATAAGGTGTCGTCTCTTTTCATGTCGCCGCCGCATAAGAAAGATTCACATTACCTTTTGCGCTTTAATTAAAACAATGGGTATGGACCCGAGGTATTCTCACTGTCGATGACCCTTGCTAGCGGGTCCAATAGCTCCATTGTTTCAATATTTTTACCCATCTGATTGTTCTTATGCCGACCACTGGATAGAATCATCCGGCGATTTAAATGCGCTACTGTTAATTATTTCTCATGCAAAATCACCTTTCAGTGGTTACTTGTCAGTATTATTTGACTTAAAATCGTCTCTGAATTCCTTGTAAATTCATTATTTTATTATCGAAAATTTATCGACTTTTCGACCAGTTGCGTCAGTGAATTTGACTAAAAATTCACAGGACGTAACAATAATAAAAAAAAGAGAGAAGAGAAGAAAATATTTTTTAGCGCGCCTGATTCTAGACGGCAGCGAAAAAAAATAAAAATATATGTACATATTAATAAATAGAAATAATGAAATTAAAAAAAAAAAATATAATAATAATAATTTTAAAAAAGGGAGAAGAGAAGAAAATCTTTTTTAGCGCGCCTCATTCCAGACGGCAGCGAAATAAAAAAAAAATATACATATTAATAAATAGAAATAATGAAATTTAAAAAAAATAATAATAAAAATAACCGATATCCATACACACATTTACAAAAACAAATAATAAGCAAAAAAAAATAATAATCCCAGACGCGCTGCACACAAGCGGCAGCAACAGCATCCGATAAATACATACATATATATATACCTACAGCAACAAATAACGATGATGGCAATAATAAACAAATAATTCGATAAACCAAAAAAAAAAAAAAAATAATAATAAAAAATACAAAATACAAAAAATACATAATACATATTAAAAAAAAAAAAAAAAAAAAAAGAGAGAGAAATACAAAAATTTATTTTATTTTGTATTTTTTCCTAACGCGCCCTACACCGGATGGCAGCGAAACAAAATACCTACACAAATTAATAATTACTAACGATAAATAAATAAGTAAATAATAACAAAATATATATACATATATAATATTAATAATACCCATGACCCATTTTTTTTTGGACCCATGTCCAAAAAAAAAATTTTTTTTTTTTTTGGTGCGCCTTAGACTTGATGGCAGCAAAATAAATTCATACTAGAAAAAAAAAAGAAAAAGAGAAAGAAAAACGAAATATCTATATACTGTATGTCTAGTATAGACATACATACATTCACAAAAAAAATCCAATTGCGCCTCATGCCAGACGGCAGCAGCACATAAAAAATTTATTTAAATTTTGTTTTTTAATTACTTGGGTAATTCAACAACTACACCAAAATTGCTCCACCAGAGCCGCCTCAGCGCCCCGCGCGAGTAAACGGCGAATATAATTTTCATCGCCGAGCGTTGTCTATCGAGCGATTCCCGTCGCGAGCATACTTTGCGATGGCGAACAATAATAGCTCGATAACGCTCCGCGATGTACAAAACCTCATACCTAGTTTTAACGGTAAAAACGTACCGCTCAATGATTTCATGCGCGCTTGCAAAAAAGCAGCGAAAATCATCTCGGAGCACGAACAACCGCAGCTCCTCGAAATCATCCAACTTAAATTGTCGGGAGTTGCCGCCGATATCGCCGACGCGAAAACGTACAACACATTAGAGCCACTCCTGAGAGATCTCAGAAATGCGCTCGAAAAACCAGTCGAATTATCAGACCTCGAACTCGAACTAAAATCAAATTCGCAAAATTATAACGAGTCGGTGGTTGATTACGCGACGCGCACGCGAAAAATCGCGACTAAAATTGAAAATAGATTAAAAGAAGTCTATCGAGCAGAAAATCAGCAGCAATATTTACAAAACCGCACCGACGAAGTTCGACGAACCGTCATAAAAGCATTCATTCGCGGTCTTTTCGATCAAATTGCGAATCTCATTATGCAAAAAGATTTCATAACTCTCGACAGCGCAGCCGACGAAGCGCTGAATATCGAAAACGAACTCGTACGTAGACAAAACGTACACCAGGGACGAAAACACGATAAATCGGAAACTAGGGACAAAAGCCCGGAAAAAGCGAAAGTACGATTTACGCAAATAACTGACAATAACGGACTAAAATTTTGCGAAGTCCATCGCGAAAATCCTACGCATTCAACATCAGAATGCTATTCCGTGCAACGATTACGCGAAAATACGAATACACGCGTTAACAGCCACCAATACCGTAACAACTCACCGGGTAATGTCCGAAACCATTCTCGCGGAAATTTCCAGTATGACACTCGTGGCGGTTACCGAAATAACTCACGCGGTAATTATCAGAATAATCCGCCCAACTACTATCAAAACGAACCACCCGGGAATTATCAAAATAATTCACGAGGGGGTTTCCGTAACAATTCACGCGGAAACTATCAAAGTAATTATCAAAACAATTCCCGTGGAAACTACCACAATAATCCGCGGAATAACAATCGAGACAATTCACGCGAAAATTATCGTGATAGCACGCACAATTATCAGAGTAATCCACAACAAAGCAATTCGTGGGATTACAACTACCAAAATAATCCACAACAAAACAATCCGCGCGATCAAAATAACCGAAACAATTCGCAAGAGCGTAATTATCGAAATAACTCACGCGACCGAGATAATCGGGATAATTCGCGTGACCGAAATAGCCGAGACAACTCGCGAGAAAGACAGAACCCGAGTACCGGTCGAAACTCGCGAAAATCAGATCACCAGTCGAACCTCGATGCAGCGCAAATCGAGCAGATTTTCGAGCGCCTGCTCCAAAAAAACGAGAGATCCGCCTCTCGCGACAGCGCGACGAGAGGCCGGACATCGGAGCGCTCGTCAACGACAAATTAGTAAAAGACGCAAACAAGGCGCAAACCGAAACCGAACCTGTAAAATATGTAGGTACTAATCATGTAAAAAATATAGACGGTAGTATGACTAATAAAAAAGCGACAATCAAGTTAGGATTGTCGCGCCGGCACAGACCACCAACGGTGACCTTAGAGTCCCCAAATCTATTCACTAAACAGGCTTTGTTTCTCGCCGACACTGGAGCGGAAATAAACCTGTTAAAACAATCATTCCTGGGCTTGCGTACGGAAGTCGATCCGACGCTAATATACGAGCTTAACGGAATAACAGACGGACCAGCAAAAACACTCGGTAGATGCTACCTGAGAATTAAAGAATTTAAAGTCGAATTCCACCTAGTGGAAGACTTTTTCCCGATTACACAGGACGCTATACTCGGCGACGTCTTCTTCAGGGGGACCCCAGCCGATATCCTTTATAGCGAAGCCTGCATAACATTCGCTGGGTATCGAATTCCGTTCGAGAGCTTCGAACGAGTAACAATACCTAGCAGGTCAAAGCTCATTGTACCTGTCAGACTAAAGCCAACCGATCTCGAGGAGGGATATATCCCAAGGATGGACGTAGGCCATCGTCTTTACTTGGGTAACGCGCTCGTTAAAAACACCAACGGAATCGCGTATCTTTGTGCGATTAATTCGCACGATTGCGAAATTAATTTAGAAATTCCGACAGTCGAGCTAATCCCAGTAGAGGCTATCTCAGAAAAACCGATCGACAATCACACATTGAGCGACCACCGCGATTCTCAGCATGAGAATCGTGCGGAGGTATGCTCGATACAATCAGATAATCAATCCAGGCTCGAAGCCCTTCGAGCACTTTTACAACTGGATCACCTAAACTAAACAGAGAGAGACCACGTGCTCGAATTGGTCTCAAAATACCAACATCTATTTTGTTTACCCGGAGTTCGGCTAGGTCATACGACACTAACAAAACACGAGATCAATACAACGGATGACAGACCAATCAACACAAAACAATATAGGTTTCCACAGGTACACAAAAAGGAGATACAAAATCAGGTCAGCGATATGCTAGACAAGGGAATCATACAGCCATCCCTTTCTCCTTACAACTCTCCAGTTTGGGTCGTTCCCAAAAAACCGGACTCGAAAGGTAACAAAAAATGGAGAATCGTAATAGATTTTCGAAAACTCAACGATAAAACCACGCCAGACGCGTACCCACTCCCAAATATCATCGATATATTGGATCAATTGGGTAACGCCCGTTACTTCTCAACATTCGACCTGGCATCCGGTTTCTATCAAATTGCGATGCACCCAGCTGATAAACATAAAACAGCTTTCTCGACCCCGAATGGACATTACGAGTACCATCGAATGCCATTCGGACTCAAAAACGCGCCAGCAACCTTTCAGAGGTTGATGGATGTCGTTCTATCCGGATTACAAGGCACAGACTTATTCGTCTATTTAGACGACGTAGTAATATACGCACAAGACATGACGGAACACGAAAACAAATTTAAAGCCTTCGCAAAACGCTTAACTTCAGCGGGGCTAACGCTACAAACAGAGAAGTGCCACTTCCTAAACAGAGAAGTGACCTATTTGGGACACATCGTATCCTCAGATGGCGTTAGCCCAAATACTCACAACATTCGCGCAGTAGAAAACTTCCCGATATCGAAAGACAAAAAAGGAATTAAGCAGTTCGTCGCACTCGCCGGATATTACCGACGGTTTATCCGCGACTTTGCGAGGATTGCTATTCCACTAACCGTACAACTAAAAAAGTCCGAAAAATTTGTATGGACAAACGAATGCCAATCGGTATTCGAGTACCTAAAAGCAAGAATCATCGAACGACCGGTTCTAAAATATCCGGATTTCGATAAAACTGGCACTCTCACTACAGACGCATCAGACTACGCCATAGGCGCAGTACTTAGCCAAAAACACGGCGACTTTGACCATCCGATAGCGTTCTACTCGAGAGCATAGAAAAAACCCGAAATCGCGTACGACGCGATGAAAAAAGAATTACTCGCAATAGTAAATGCGGTAGAGTACTTCAAAATGTACTTATACGGAAAACGCTTTACGCTCGTCACGAATAACAGAGCGTTAACGTACATAAAAAACAAACCCGATATCCCGCAACAGCTACAACGATGACAAATAATCCTGAACGGGTACGATTACGATATCGTACACAAACCCGGAAAACTAAACGTAGTGGCCGACGCTTTGTCGAGGAAACCTGCAGAAATTGTGCCGATTAGGCAACGCGACGAAAGCTCGTCGGAAAGTGTCGCGAACCAAGAGTCAAAAAAGCAAAAACTGACTCCTAAAACATCACCCGAGACTAGCAATCGGTCAACAACTGCTACGGGCTCTGGGAATCCAGCGCTGAAGAAAAAGCGTATTATACAGGAAAACAGTCAGGATACATCCGACGAACCAACGGAACAAATAACAAAGAAACAAACTCAACAAGAAACGAACCAACCACCAAAAAAGACAAAATCAAAACAACAAACGGAGAGTGTACCCACAAAAAACGATTTAATAATAGATACCGATACATCAATCTCGGAATTATCCGACAACGAAGGCGAACTCATTCAACTAATCAAGCAAATAGTTGAAGAGCTGTACTCAAAGGAGAATACGCAACCACAATGGCGACTCTCCAAACGTCCAGTAGATACAACGGACGACAAAGAAAATAGGCAACGACCGCGCAAACAAATTAGGAAACGAAATGATACAGAAAAACAATATAAATATACAGATATAGAAGATAGTACAACAGAAGAAGAAAACGAAAAAAGCCAACGAGGCAACAAAACGAAAAAAGCCCAACGAGGCAACAAAACGAAAAAAGCCCAACGAGGCAACAAAACGAAAAAAGCCCAACGAGGCAACAAAAAGAAAAGAGCCCAATGAGGCCACAAAAAACAAAAAGCTTATCGCAGCAAAACAAAAGCGAGTTTCGCGAAAAAGTCAGCCCTGATGGGAAAACCGGCCACTTATACGGTGACAAAAGCGAAAAAACCAATAAATCCGAAAACAAAAACGACAACCAAAAGGCGAAAAATAAGGAAAACGATACGGAATACGAAACGGAATCCGAGAACGAGAACGCTGGCAAACCACCTGTTCAGCCGACCTTTAGGTCACCACCTTCACTTCCGACACAAAAATCCAACGATCTACAAAAAGACGAAAACAGCGGAAAACGGACGATACCACCGAATTTCCGTTCACCGACCGCAATTTTAGAATCTCGGAAAATTACAAAATCAAAGCAATCAAAAAAACGATTGCCCGAACCAGTCAAAAAGCGAACGAAAAAGACGCCAAAAGAACCGACTAGACGTAGCGAAAGGTTGGCAAATAAACAACCGAAAGTACCAGATACTCAATCCAAAAATCAACCAACTACGAAAAACTTAAACGATCCTGAGAATCTGTCACCCGAAGTGACAGATGAATACTGGGATTCCAAAATTACGCGCAGCACCCGCAAAACCAAAAATCCACAACGAGAAACAAGAACTCGATTCCAACTTCCGGACTCAACATCATCAGACTCAGATCCACAACCATCACCACAATTAACAACAGAATACTGAGACTCCAGAGTAACTTATACCAACGATGTAATACCAGAAACCCCAACTCAACCGGATCCTGAGGATGCACAATTAAAAACACAATCACCTGTGCCGATGTCACCTGAAATGACACAGGAATATTGGGACTCAAAAACCACAGACATTCCTGATAAAACACCATCTATAGAACAAACTATCGATCCACGAATCGAACAGCCAGTCGCCATACCAGGGTGCTCATGGCAAATTGACGACTACACACCGGAACAGCCAGTCGCCATACCAGGGTGCTCATGGCAAATTGACAACTACACACCGGAACAATCAGTCGCCATACCAGGGTGCTCACAGCAAATCGACGACAGCACACCATCAATGGACATCGAGCCAACATTCAGATCGACAACGTGGATTCCACACGAAACAACAGATTCGAAATCGGACGAATCGAGACCAACCATATCAAACCAAAAACTAACAAACCAACACCATCAAATGTCGCCATCGTCAGAGAGTGATTCTGACAACGATTCAGCATATCAACCATCGCAATATCAACGAAAACGTCTAACATTACAAACTCCACCAACAACAAGGGGATCAACAATAACAGAAGACGTACAACTAAAAAACAATATCGTAGTAACGCAGGAAAACATCCTAGCGCAGGAAGACAATATAGCTCTCTTCCTGTCAGCCGACGGTGTCATGGACACAATGGTTTCAAAAATACTTGCGGAAAAGGGTAAACTAACCCAATCGGTATTTTCACAGTCCGATCCCGGAATCGGACATATTTTCGTCACACGCGACAAAACGCTACGATACTTTACGATGATTTGCAAATTGACAACTACACACCGGAACAATCAGTCGCCATACCAGGGTGCTCACAGCAAATCGACGACAGCACACCATCAATGGACATCGAGCCAACATTCAGATCGACAACGTGGATTCCACACGAAACAACAGATTCGAAATCGGACGAATCGAGACCAACCATATCAAACCAAAAACTAACAAACCAACACCATCAAATGTCGCCATCGTCAGAAAGTGATTCTGACAACGATTCAGCATATCAACCATCGCAATATCAACGAAAACGTCTAACATTACAAACTCCACCAACAACAAGGGGATCAACAATAACAGAAGACGTACAACTAAAAAACAATATCGTAGTAACGCAGGAAAACATCCTAGCGCAGGAAGACAATATAGCTCTCTTCCTGTCAGCCGACGGTGTCATGGACACAATGGTTTCAAAAATACTTGCGGAAAAGGGTAAACTAACCCAATCGGTATTTTCACAGTCCGATCCCGGAATCGGACATATTTTCGTCACACGCGACAAAACGCTACGATACTTTACGATGATTTGCAAAAACAAATCGACAGACGCTACTAGTACACTCACGATTCAGAAGTGTCTAGAAAATCTTGTACAGACTCTAGTAGAAACCGAAATCACATCCTGTACTCTATCCAAAGACCCAAAAATCATCGATACATTTTTGTGGTCTAATATCAAAGGATACCTACGAGTACTCGCGACTAACTCAAACACTACCTTTACGCTATGCGAAGGTCTTATAACCGTTCCAGATCAGGAAAATAGACAAAACATCATCAGAGAACTACACGGATCCGCAGTCGGAGGTCACAAAAGCGTGACGAAAACTTACCAGCGCATTATCTCACAGTACTACTGGCGAGGATTAAAAAAGGACGTAGAAACGTTCATTCGATACTGCTTCGACTGCCAGAAAAACAAACTGGTCCGAGTAAAAAGTAAAGCTCCGATGATTATTACGGACACACCAGCGCAACCCTTCGATAAAGTAGCCATCGACATCGTAGGTCCATTACGCGAAACAAAAAACGGGCATACATACATACTAACTATGCTCGACTTATTCAGTAAATTCAGTATAGCAGTACTATTAAAACATCAAACGTCAATAGACGTAGCGAGAGCACTCTGTACAACCTTGATATCAACTTTCGGTGCGCCTCGCGCGATTTTAACCGATCAAGGTACGAACTTTATGTCGGAAATGTTCAGAGATTTCACGCAACTATTCCAGATAGAACAACACAGAACAACTGCGGATCACCCACAATCGAACGGCGCAATCGAGCGCAGCCATCACGTTCTTGTGGAATATCTAAAGCACTTCATCGACAGTAATCGAGACTGGGATGAGCTGCTTACATTCGCAACACTTTCATACAATACCAGTATACACGAAAGTACAGGGTTCACCCCATACGAATTAGTATTTGGTAGGAGAGCTCGAACACCTTCAGCGTTCCCACCACCCGAAAAAATCATAACCTACGACGACTATATGACAGACCTAACGAGAAATCTTAGAAACATTCAGGAACTCGCTTTAGAAAAAGCGATCAAGTTCAAAGAACGAACCAAAAGATACTACGACAAAAGAACCGTCGAACCAGAATACCAAATAGGCCAACTCGTTCTCGCAAAGAACGAACGCAAAACAAGTAAATTCGATAAGGACTGGCTAGGCCCATACAAAATTGTAGAAATTCCGAATAAACGCAACATTAAAATACAATTAGACGACAATACGACAAAAACTCTACACGTAGATAAAATAAAACTGGCATATGTTGCAGATGCCACGCCAATTACGTAAGGGCCGCACCAGACGCCTTCAAAATCACACCACTGACGAAAAACCCTGGACTCTACTCAGAATCTTTGGGCACACTTCATTCATACCATACGACCTGGACGCTAATAACGTATATAGACACACATGGATTAACGTCCAGACGACAACAAATACAGGAAAACCTCGACGCCGCTAACGCATTTTGCTTCACATTAAGGGGACATTGCCTAACAAGAGGTCAACTACAAAACGTACAAGCCCGACTGAACAACATTGCGAACGCAGAAACAACATTAGAAGAATTAATACCATCAATCGAGCTGAACCCAGCAGAAAAACGTTAAAAACGCGCACCACTAGAATTCGTAGGAAAAATCAGTAAAATACTTTTCGGAACAATGGACAGCGAGGATACAGACAGAATAGATTCAC
The DNA here is from genome assembly GCA_933228735.2 of Amblyteles armatorius. Classification (NCBI taxonomy): domain Eukaryota; kingdom Metazoa; phylum Arthropoda; class Insecta; order Hymenoptera; family Ichneumonidae; genus Amblyteles; species Amblyteles armatorius. The sequence goes on along the minus strand of OW121687.1, from coordinate 4,705,409 downwards.
AAATAAACGCCCTAGCAAATACTACTGCCGAACTAGCAGAAATCGTACAAAATCAAACACACATAATTAAATCAGGTTTCAATTTTACCCAAAGCCAAATCATCAAGTTAGCGGATACAATACACGCAGAAATAAAAGACATCAAACTGAAACAAGCAACACTCCAATACGAATTGCACATAATCCAACAACTCATAACATACACCAGCCTAGTAGAGGAAACACTCATCCAGTACGAAATCGATTTAGAAACATTGACAAACGCAGTACTCTTCGCAAAAATGGGACAAATACACCCTGAAATACTCTCAGCAAAAAAGATATTGATTAGCGCAGAAGCGATCCGAAAATCACCACCAAACACAATATTCCCTATACCACTCAGCGCGGAATACGTACCAGAATTAACAAAAATAATCGAGCTCACAGCGTTCCATAACGGAGAACGACTTATTTACGTTATTAAAATTCCTCTTTTGGACCTAACACAATACAAACTATACCAACATCTATCAGTTCCGGTACGGCAACTCTCGGCAGCGAAAGGCGCGAGATTCGCGTACATCAAACCAGCAATTCAATATACCGCAGTCTCTGAAGACTTTAGCAGCTATTTTAACCTGGAAAGCGAGGATGAATGTAAATTCGCAGTTAATCGATACATCTGCAAACAAATTTACCCGATAGCACAGATCAACGACGAAACTGAGTGCGAGGTCCAACTCCTCGTTAACCCGCAATTCAGCGATTTGCAATTGTGCGATATTAGGCTAAAAACACTAAAACAAACCTACTGGAAACAAATTCGAAACGCAAACGCATGCCTATTCGCAGCTCGAAAACTCGAAAACTTATACCTTCTTTGCGACAACCACGAATCAATTATCGAAACAATAGAAAACGCTGGAATATTACAAATCGAACCCACCTGTCGAGTAAAAACTCGCACAACAACACTAACTCCTTCAATAGAAATAAAATCGTCAATCGAAATAAAATTCGCACACACACCGATTCTGAATATTACAGCAATGATACAAAAATCAATGGAAAACATAAAAAACATAAACTACACGGAAATCATAACAAAAACAGAAGCTCTTACAGGCCTATCAAATTCAAATTCAATACACGACGATCTAACAAAAAACGAAGTAGCATTAAAAGCCGTTATAGCAAAAGCAAGGGAAATTCCGAAAACCCACTACATGAGCCATAGACTCTCTACACTCGAAACCATATTAAAGTACAGCGGAATTTCTTTGGGTTTGTTACGTCCCGATCAGCAATTTTCACTCCATCTCGGTCAAGGAGAGTTTACACCCTCCCTTTACACGTTATTCGGAGATGACGCTTTATCGAGGTTTTGGCCCTGTTTTGAACCTAACCTTTCGGAAAATAATTCGGGATAGGGCCTAGAGTGTATATATTTGATAATGAGGAAATTTTATTCACGGTTAATAATCGGAATTTACTGGATTTTAAGTCACGGTTTTAAACTGGACAAGAAAATTCTGGAAGCTGACTCTTTCTACCGAATGAAACACGGTACGCAGCTATCTCACTCTCACGCGTCTCGCTCGACGCACGGCTCGCGACGATTCGCTATCACACTCACTCACTGTTTTCTCCTGACCTATCCTAATACTTTAACGCGCGCTACTATAGCTGAAATAAAATTGACCAACACGAATATATATTGTCCAAGAAAATATTTTAACCTTTCAGGTGACTGAACAAACATTGATAAATAGACATCGACAGTTAAATATCCAGAAGAAATGAATGTTTGAGATGTAGATGATAAATTTTCCCAACTTATAATGTGATTTAAATGGTTTTACCTCAGAATGAATGGTCGAACGATTCGATTGATGAATGTAGAATAACGATATCGAAATGGAACGTCCTTCCCAATCTGGATGATTATTCGAATAAGAATCGAATGATGATTGATTTCCGAAAATAACGTCCTTCCAAAGTGCCGAATACTCGAATCAGAATCGAGTGATGATGATGATCGACTCCGGAAATGAACGTCCTTCCCAGATTTTAATGATGTAGATTGATTATTCCGACGAAAAAAATGATTTTCAGGAGGAATATATTTGATATTGATGGAATAATTCGGAAAGATATGATTTGTTTATTGAAGTTGGTTAAAATGAATACTGGCTCAAAAATTTGACAATCGATTTGCAAGTTCTTTGTTAATAGCTCTAAGTACTATACAGAATTGAGGTCTTTGCCCCGGTCACGAAGAAGTCGAAGAAGTAGTAACAATAACCCCGAATGGGCGGTGGGCGCGCGATTAAATAACCTCGGTGCCGGACACCCCCGCGTCACCGCTGTCATACCCGCGCCTCGTCTCCCCACTCTCATCACCTGATTCCCTTCTTTGCCTGTCTAATTAAATTATACCAATTTCGTAGGTTCTCAACAATTTTGACAACTCAATCTGTCATTTCTTAAATTTTATCGCGGATTTTATAAACATACAAATTTAAATGAAAGTTGTACGACCTTTCATTGCGAAGTTAACATTTGTTGACACATTTTTATCCTGATATTTATCTAATTATTTTCCTGATTTCCGGCGTTAACGGTTTACATTTCTTTCCTATTTCCATAATTTTCTATATTTTCCCTCGTTATTCGCTATTTGATTATTTATTGATTATTTATTGTTTTTATATTTATTTCCTTTTCTTAATTTTATTTAATTTCCATATTGAATGATATCATGACGATATGGCTTAATTTTCTTCCCTTACTTCTTGATTCTATTTTATTTCCCGATTCTATTATTAATTATTTCCAAAATGCCATGTCAATTCCGTGTATTCGTCCCTTAAACTTGATTTCTATTTATTCTTCTATTTACTATTTCAACAATGATACTCCTGGACTATAACGATGATCTAGCTTCATCGATATTCATTGTCCAGGAGGTGCTGCACTCATTACGCCCGACGGTCGCTCTCAGCATCGTGCCCTTCGTGACACGCGCCGTACAAGCAGGCCTATGTTCGACAACTGCGAGGAGCACTCCGCCGATATCCTTATCTGCATTCTTGCGCCTCAGGTTACCGACTCTCATGCGGTTGACTTGCTTCGTACAGTCACCTCTGTACATCAACCTGTCGCACCTGAAGGCTAATTATTTTTTACCAAATGGATGATTTCGCCATTCGGTATTTTATTTATTTATTGATACTTTAAATTCAACAAATTAAACAATGGCAATTTCTCCAATGTTTATTTCTAGCGATTTGATATATTTCAATATTTGTTTAATTATGTTCGAAATATTTCGGGAAAATTCACAGGACGTAACACCTCCCCCCTTAAACGAGCGCTGCTTCGAAGAACATCGCTCGACCTCGGTAGAGGCTGATAAAAAAAAAATTAATTATTAAGCCATCTCGTCAACACCATAATATTGTTTATTCGATTAATTATTCGCTTAACTCGTTATTTATTTATAATTTCCCCTACTAGTTTTTATTAAACCAACTATTCTATGTTTCCCTTCTATTGGACTATTTGTCTTTGTTATAATGTTTCATTTATTTATCTCCTTTTAACCATTCTCTTTTCTAACTTCCCAGTTCTTCTCATGCATTTTTGCATGGACTATACCATTCCTCTTCCCAACGAAAAATCTGGCTTTGTCTCTCGACGGACCGACACTCAAGTGTTATCGCCGGGCCTTTTTCTAAACATCCTCCAAACTCTCGGTGCGCGACTCTCGCCTCTAGCCCTTGTTCCTCATTCTCCGTTCAGCATCTCAACCACGAGCAGCGTTTTTTTTCCTCTCCGTCAGCTTCACAAAAACTAAAGTAAGTAACAATTCATATTTGCTTCTTTTCCTCCTTTCTTCCCCCCTTTTTTTTTTTTCCTTTTTATTATATACTTATTTATTTATTTATATATGTTTTTTTTTTTTTTTCCAGATTTATTATGGATGCCTCACTGGTAATTGATGGTCCGTACGGGGTCATTTCCTGTTCCGGGCCACCGTCCCCCTGGATTCTCCAAAAATTGGTAGGTTTTTCTTGTTTATTTCTTTTTTTTTTTTTTTTTTTTTTAATATATATATATATATATATTATTCTATTTTATTTAATTCTTCTTTTTTTTTTTTTTGTTATTATTATTATTATTATTATTTTTTTTTTTTAATTCTTTTTTTTTGTTATTTTTTTTCCTATTTTATTCTATTTTACTCCATTTTATTTTTATTATTATCACGATTATTATTATCATCATTCTTATTTTTATTTTATTTTTCAGGAGGACCTGACAATCACCAACCCCCGCCGCCGCCCATCTGACGCGGTGAGGGACATGCTGACGGTCAGGGCATCCCGACTCCGCCATCGTCGTACAATTGCCATTCTATGGGGAGACACCGGGGATGAGGGCCTCGATCGGGACCACCCCGAGGATTTTCTGGGGATTCAGGCGCTATTTCGCCCTCCCCGTACAAACCCCGTGGCCCCCTGCGTCGACCCCGTCACCCTCCCGCCAGTGTAGCCGCCAGAGGGCTGCTCCGCGGTCTCGTCAATTATCATCGCGAGGCTGAATTGCCCCTTTTATTAGTCGAAGGGATCGTCGGAAACCCAGAAAGCCATGTGGCCTGGCCCTGCCTGGCTTGCAATCTAGCGGCAGTCGGGTTTCTCTTGGCCACCCTTATCCCCTAAGGACATATATATATATATATATTTTCCTTTTTCATTTTATTTTTTTAAGTTTATTATTTAAAAAAAAAAAACATATCTGTTAATTTTTATTTTCATTTGATTCTCAAGTGTTATTATTAATAAAAGAAAATATATATATACTAATTTTTATTCTGTCTACCGTTTTCTTTCCTTCCCTTTTTATTTTGTTTTAATTTATTCAAATTTTATTTCCTTTGATTTATTTATTTTTCTCCCTTTTTTTTTTTTTCTTTTTTTTTTTTTTTATATATACGGGTGCGACTGTACGCTCGTAGTACAGTCGCTCCTTTTAATATATGCCTGCGACTCGCCGTGAGCGGTGTATGGCGCGACGTCACGTCACCAGCCGCTCTCGGCTTCTCCCTTTTGTGCGGCTATTCGCCGTGCTCTACCGTTCTCTCTCTCTTCCTATACCTTTCTCTTTCCTTCTTTTTTATATATGGGTGCGACTGTACGCTCGTAGTACAGCTACCCTCTTTAATATATGCCCACGACTCACCGTGAGCGGGGTACGGTGCGACGTCACGTCGCCAGCCGCTCTCGGCTTCTCCCTTTTGTGCGGCTATTCGCCGTGCTCTACCGTTCTCTCTCTCTTCCTATACCTTTCTCTTTCTTTCTTCCATGAGCCGCATCTAGGAGTACGCATGTAGCTGCGTCTCCAGACGGCTACCTTACCATCCTGTCCGGTAATTTTTCCCTTCGATTTCTCCTACTGCCTTAATGCTACTCTTCGCTCATTGGACCATCCCATCCGCGGATGACCAATGGCATCTCCCCAAACTAATATTCCCTGGTTAAATTCTATCGTTTACTGTATTTCGTTTAGATTATTTCCTTTAGGTATGTTATTTCTATTTATTATTATTATTTAATAAGTCTATTTATTTATTAAATACATATATATATATATATATATATATATATATATATATATATATATATATATATATATATTTTTTTTTTTAATTACGGAAGCCGTGGGTATATACTCCCCTTTTTACCATTAACTGATTGAACTCCCTTATTCTGATCTTCACCTGTCTGTTTTTCATACTCTCCTTCTTCCTCTGATTCATATTCTCCCTCTGATTCTACTTTACCCTTTTCTACGCTTTCTGTTTTATCCTCTTTCTTTTCCTCATTCCCTTTTACTCCCTTGTTCAGGTGCAACAGAAGATTTGTAACTGAATCCCATATTGCTCCGATCAAAAATAATGACCATCCATACACGGTGTGCAACGCATATCCATGTATGAGTGTGTCTATTACCAATTTTACTGCCCTTATTATCATAATTACTCCTATCAGACCTGCACTTATGTTGCCGAATGCAACTAGACTTTCCAACATCCTTTTCCACGCATTTTCCATTAGCTTCTCTAGTTCTGGTCCGTCCAATAAGTTTACGAATGAACCACCTTGTGCCACGGTTGGTTTGCCCAACAAACCCCTAGCCACGGTGTTCAGCACCGCAGGTCTCTCAGCCGGAAACATGATGTGCTCTCGAAGCTGCTCCAGTTCCGATGTCGTGTAGATCCCGCTGGTTGCCAATGACTTGGTGCTTTTGTAGGTCCACGTAGGCTTGGTGTTCGGTTTCATCTTCTCAGGTGGATATATGAGTATTGGTCCAGGCATCATTGCATACCAATCCTCATCAATATAATATGTAGGTGCAACCATCTTGTTGCATGTAATTTGCATCCCGGTTTTCATTAAAATATGCGTCTTTGGTGTCAAGAAATAGCTGTTGTTCCCCTCAGTTACTGGCAAATGCGTATAACATTCTTCTCTTTGCTGTACTCGAACTTCCTTTGGGATGCATTTTATTATATGCACCACCTCCCCGGATATTACAGCCATGTAACCTGGTCCTTTCATCAGATGATATGCGAATTCATCCGGTATCTCTGTAGCTATTGCCAATCGATTTATCAACATTTCTTTTTCCAGTTCACACTTGTGAGTCAGGAGATCATGATATACTTGTTGAGTTTGTGTTTGAATATGTCGTTCAATGTAGACGAACTTTGAGTTTACGTAAGTGTACATGTCCATATTTATCACTTCCAATGATTGTCCTTGTAAAAACGTTTGTCCATTTTCGATCTCATATATAAATAATTTAGGGTGTTCCGTTCGTACTATTGTCTGTCCACATACATTTGCTGAACCGCGTATTACAAGCGCAAAAATTATGTCCGACGTAGTAACGGTATACAACACTTGTGACTCCTGGTCTACACCTTTTTCAGCTATGCCTTCGTACAACACTCCATATTGTCCATTACCGCAATTTCCGACAGGAACAGATTCCCAAAAAGTATGTCCTCCTTCCATATCTACACATTGTCCTTCGTTTAGTTCACAGCGTATTCCCGATTTCAAGAAAATTTTATTGGTTTTTAGAGCGATCGTAGCACGATAGTCTCTCAAAGTGATTTTTACTTCAGCCAACACTACTACTTCATCCCAATTACCGAAAGGATCTGAATATGCCGTTCCCTTACAAGCACCATCTTGCCCTACTTTTCCTGCCATTGTTACAGGATGAGTTACGCTGTGATTACCCGTTATTCCCATTATCAGAGTCTTTTCTACTTGAAAGGATCCGTGCTCGTACATTCGATCACACACGTCTCGCGATACTTCGTAAACGTACGAAGCTTTTCCATTCGTTACGTCACTGGTATGCGAGAACATCCCACACTTTCGAACATCTCTATTAATCTCAACTTTGCACTGTCGCACGTGTACAGATGCATAATCGTTTATCTGAAGCAGTTGAATTCGCACTGCCGTAACATTCAATGTTGGTGACGGAATATCGCATTCCTCCACCTCCAGAAGCGATACAGTTGTGATGTTGGACTTAGCTGTTCCACAATCGTACCCGATCATCCCCATACATTGCCTCGATAGCAGAATCACCCCTATCACGAACAAGGGTATTTTCTCTCTCATCTTGATCTATACAAGAAAGAAAATGACGGAATTATAATAATTGTTTGTTTTATTATTTTAACCCTTTTGTTTAGTTGTACATATGGATTGTTTATTAGTAAAATTTTTATGGTAATACACTGATATTGTTGTGCCGGTTAGGTTAAATATTTGTTAATTTGTTGTCGATGTATATATATTCCCTTTACCTTAATTTTATGCTACCGATTTTTCCCCTAAACTAAAATAGGTTTTCCCAAAATCTACGTTGATACTACTATTCTTTCCCGATATTTCATAAGTTATTGATATTAAAATTTTTTTCTTTTCTTTTTTTTTTTTTTCCCTTATCCACGTTCTCCCATCATACTCATGATTTTAGCACGTACTTTTAGAAGCATGAACTTCAAAGCCTTCATCTTTATAGTCAGCTCGTCAGTGCCAAACTGCACTACGATATCCGGTTCTCCTTCTCGCCAAATCGAGATCATAACTATTACATGTTCCTTTTCCCCATCATATTTCTGGAGTTCAAGTTTCGCGTTCAACTCCTTCATGGCTTTCCCTGCGTTCTCTATATATTCCTCGCAGTCACTTTGTCTAATGTGCTCTTCATTGCCATCAATCTTATCCAATATTGAATTTACCATCAAGCTAACTAAACGCATCACTCTACTCTCCCAATCTCCATCACTTTTCCCCTGAGCCTGATCTGCTATTTTCCTTATCAAAGCACTAGTGGCTATTCTTCTAGCAATTTCTTTATGTTCCCCCATTCCTTCAGCACGAAATTCCTCAAAGATCGCCTCAACTCGAAACTTCTTTCTTTGATTTGTCTGTCTCGGCATCTCCTCGTATCGCACCATCCTTCCTCTCTGCATTGATGTCATCGCCCGTACTGCATTCCTTCGTCCACTCATTCCACTTCGGTCCGACATTGTTCTTAGTTTGTACAGACTGTAATTGTCATAATTTGCGTTAAACATTATGTATTTATTCCGGTATAATGTGTGAAAGTCTCAGTCGGTTTGCATGTACTATCTGAGTATTTTTCTTGGTTTTTATCTTTATATTTTGATTTCCCATTATTTCGACCACCTCATGTGGTCCAGTATACTGATCTGCTAGTTTTTTCGGTTTCGGTCCATTTTGCAAGAATACATAATCACCTATTTTGAAAGATTTTACATTTAGTCTTTTGTCGTGTCGTTCTTTGGATCTGATTTTTGCTTCTATTAGATTTTCTCTAGCCATTCTCCGAATTTCATGTAATTGTGTTACCAATTTAATCAAATAACCACTGTACGTTGGAAGTTCATCGTCTACTCCCAACGGTTCGCTAGATGGTACCCTTGCCAACTTCCCAAACACCAATTCGTACGGGGTATGCTTTGTACCCTCATGCACACTGGTATTATAATTGAAAATTGCCAATTGCACCCATTCGTCCCAGTCAAACTCCTTATCAGCGTATTGTTTCAAATATTCTCCTAATGCATGATGTGAACGTTCCAATGAACCGTTCGACTGCGGATGAAAAGCCGTTGTCCGAATTCTTTTTATTTTAAATCTTTTAGCTACTCGTCTGATTAATCCACTGAGAAAATTTCGACCTTGATCTGTTAATACTGACTTTGGTGGTCCGAAAATACTGATAAAGTTTTTGACCATCGCGTCCGCGATGGTTGCTGACGTTGCGTTTGGTAAAGGAATAGCAAGGCAGAATTTCGTCAGTTGGTCCTGTATTGTCAAGATATACTCGTTACCGTCTTTTGTCTTTGGTATTGGTCCGACTATGTCCATAGCTACCTTGTCGAAAGCTGACCCCGGTGTATCGGTTAGCACCATTGGTTGCTTCGTTTTATTTCTCACGCATTTCTTTAGTTGACATGGTAAACATCTCTGTATGTAATTTTGAATATCTACTTTCATCTTTTCCCAAAAATAATGCTGTCTGATTCGATTAAAGGTTTTCGTAACCCCTCTATGACCTCCTACAGCCGATCCATGCATCTCCTGTATTATTCCCTCACGCTCCTGTTTACTAGGATATCTGACAATCCCATGACAAACTATTACTTTGGTTGGACTTCCCAAGAATCCTAAGCGTAATTCCGTCGCAATTCTATCCCACGGAACATTTTCTACCGAATCTGTCCTTGATAAGCTTACACTCTGAATTTCCAATTCCTCTGTTAATTTTTTCAAACTGCTCATTACTCTTTTGATGTGGCCTAAAATTAGTGAAGGTCCCTCTCCTGAGTTATCGCTAACCGGTAATGCTATATGATACCTATTTCCCTTTTTTACTGCACTAGCCTCCCCTAACTGTAGATCCGGGAAATACGGCAATTCGTTTCGATCTGCCAACTTCCGTGATCCTGAATCAAGAGATTCTCCTTTTGTGTTCAAAAAATAACTAAGTGCATCCTTGCGAGTAAAGAAAAGATCACGACTCTGTATGATATTTCCCGGTGAAATTTTCTCGATTTCCTCTTCTGATTGTCTTTCTTCATCCTCTAGCTTCTCATTGTCTGAATTGTGGTCCATGTTATTGTCATCTCCTTCCTTATCATCTTCTTCAGATTCACTGCAGGACCTTTCCTCGTCTGATTCCGACACTTGTGGAATCTTCTTTCTTTTTCTTGTTTTCACTACTGATTCCTCGTCTGTACTGCTTTCTTCTGTCGTTTCTGAAATTTTCTTTTCCTTTTTCTTCTTCCTTGGGTTTCGAGTTTCCTTTTGTGGTTTAGCTTTTTCTTTTGCACTTGTTTCTTCATGTTTTTCTTGTTTACTTTGATTTTTCACCTGTCGTCTAGTAGTCATAGCATGACGTTCCGGTGGATCCTTGTTTTTGGTCTTTTTCCTAGTTGATTGTCCTGTTTCATTTTTCTTCTTCTCCTCTTCTATGTTTTTGTCATCCTGGTTTACTATTGGTTCCTTGTCAGCATCCAAATTATATAAAGTTTCCTTTGGTGTTTTCTTTGGTGTTGTTACTCCAATTATTTCTGCCAGTTGTTCCTTTGTCAGGGACTCTCGCCACTGTTCCTCAGGATCCTCTTCATCGTTGTATTCCTCATCTTCCTCAAATTCAAAATCATCCTCTTCATTTTCCAAGAGCCTTATTATTTCTTCATTTGTCAATCCATCATTGTTTCTTTGTCGTAATGCGAATATCTCTTGGTCCATATCGTTCTTACTTTTGTCTGATTCTACTGGATTTCTGGATAATGCATCTGCATTTACATTTGTCTTTCCCGCTTTGTATACTACATCGTATTCATATTCTGCCAATTTCAATCTCCATCGAAGTACTCGTGCGTTTCCGTCTTTGCAAGTTCTAAACCAAACTAAGGGCTTGTGATCTGTCACGAGTGTAAACACTCTGCCATACAAATACGGCCTGAAGTGTAAAACACTGTAGACAATCGCCAACGCCTCTTTTTCGTATGTATCATATCGTGATTCTGCGTCATTTAATGTTCGCGAAGCATATGCCACCGGTCTATCTGCACCAATGGGTCCCTGTGAAAGGATACCCCCGATTGCGTAACCGGACGCATCCGTTGTTACAACAAACGGCTTTGAAAAATCCGGAAAAATCAAAACTGGTTCTGTACATAATTTTTCTTTTAATTCTTGAAAACTTCCCTCTTGACTTTCTCCCCATATGAAAGGAGTTTCGCTTTTGAGAAGATTTGTCAGTGGTTTAGCCAATTTTGCATAACCTTCTATGAATCGACGATAATATCCCGTTAGTCCCAAAAATTGCCGAATACCCTTGACGTTAACTGGTCTTGGAAATTCCCGAACTGCTTCTACTTTCTTTGGATCTAATTTTAGTCCTTCCTCACTGATCACGTGACCTAAATATGCCACTTCCCGTTTCAAAAATTCACACTTGTCCGGTTGTAAGCTCAAATTAGCGGTCCTCAGACGATCGATTAATTTCCTGCACTTCTCGTTGTGTTCCTCCAGAGTTTTCGCGTAAATCACGATGTCGTCGAGATACACGAATAATTCCTGTCCTTGTAGTCCCATTAATACCATGTCCATTGCTCGCTGAAACGTGGGAGGAGCGTTTTTCAATCCCATAGGCATTCTGACGTACTCGTAATGTCCATATGGAGTTGTGAAAGCTGTTTTATGACAATCTTCTGGATGCATCTTTATCTGATAGAACCCTGAAGCCAGATCGAACACCGAAAAATACCGAGCACCGCCCAACTGATCTAATATATCCACGATATTTGGCAAAGGATAAGCATCTCCTATCGTTTTTTCGTTCAATTGTCTAAAGTCAAGAACTACTCTCCATTTTTTATTTCCCTGCGAATCTAATTTCTTTGGTACTACCCAGACTGGTGTGTTATACGGAGATTCCGACTGCCTGATTAATCCTGCCTCTAAGAATTCAGCTACCTGTTTTCGTATTTCCTCTTTGTGAATCTCGGGAAACCGATATTGCTTTGAATTTACCGGAAATTCATCCGTCGTTGGGATCCTATGCATTACCACATCTGTGGCGCCTAATTTTTCCCCTTTGATGTGAAATCTATCTACTCCATATTCGATGATTTTATGCACAGCTTCTTTTTCTACTTTATCCAAATGCTCTAGTCGTAGCAGTTCCAAAACTTTAAAGAACCGTGCTTCATCTTTTTCTCTTTCCTTTATAGCAAAACATTTTTCCGTCATGAATTTCACTCCGATCAAACAATCGACAAACTGATAAGAATTATTTCTCCATTTTACTTTATTCTCCTGTTTCGACATAAACCTTGGTTTTAGTTCTTCTATTTCCTTTGATTCAATGCTTTCATTTGTTTCTCTGACTGACTTTTCAAGTTTTTCCTCTGTTTCTTTGACAACTTGATTTTCCTTTGTATTTTCCGAACTTTCGCTCGTGTGTAACAATATATCTCCTATAGACGTTTGACAATTTACTCCGGTGTTTGCGTTTACCGCCACCGTAAAATCCTTCAATGTTTTTCCATCATTTTCTTCTTCTTTTTCCTCAATTAATCTTTCCGACTCATTTATCTCAACTTTCCATTCTTCTTCTGTGAAAATTTTATCTAAATCCGTTACCTTTCCTTCTTTCCTTCCGAATGCAGAACCATCTGTGTTTATCACAGAATCGGTTTTACCCTGATCTTTCTCCGACTCACCAACTTTACCCTGATTTCTTTCCAACTTTCCGAATTTACCCTGATTTTCCGACGACTCTCTGAACTGCTCCGAATTCTCCGACTTTCCGAACTCCTCCGAATTTTCCGACCTTCCGAACTGCTCCGAATTTTCCTGTTTTATCTCCTTTCTGAAGACTGGATCACCTGTAATACACACTGAATTAGTCATCACACTCTTGTTACAATTTCCTCTGTTTTCTCCTTGTGGAGCTGCTGTCAATTCCAGGACGGGGATCTCTACGTGGACCCTTTCGTTGCGATGATTGGTTACGTAGATGTAAGCTTTTCCACCAACGTTTTTCACCAATCCTTGCTCGATTTCTATTCCCTCATCAATTTCAAGCCTTGGTAAATATCCCTCAGGAACGTTATCGTTTCTCAAGCGGACATAGAATAGCTTTGTCGTTTTCGGTGGGAACATCATACTTTCTCGAGTATGGAACTCTATCTTTTTGTCTCGAACTTCAAGTGTACTGTTTTCATAATCAATTTTTGCCAAATTATCACGAAAATACTCAGTTGACAGTAGTCCTCCCTGCTTGGTCGGAAAACTGTTTGGTACCACGTGGAAAACCGTTTCTCTTCCCAAAGTACTAATTATGACATACCCCAAAGTATATACAAATTCGTCTGTAATTCCGCTCAATCTTAAGATTTTATCCCTATACAATTCAGAATTATTTAGTAAACATCTTTCTTTCAGAATATTTTTACTAGCACCTGTGTCCAACATCATAATTACTGTTTCCGAGAGCTCCTTACTTTGAAACAAGACGGTAGGAGCTATTACGTCTTTTTCTGGATTTATTAAATAAACGTCGATTATTTCTGGTTCTGACCCAAATCGGTACAAGCCTTGATTGTTAGGGTTGGGTGCGCTTGAGTAGTCACGCTGGCCTGTGCCTGGGCACCCTGTGCTGGTCGGCCGTCCGCGTTTCCCTGTTGCGCTGCCCTCCGGTTGTTGTTGCTAATGCGGATCTGACAATCTGTTAAATAATGACCTGGATTTTTACAATAGTTGCAAATTACTTGATTAGTTTGGTTTTGTTGTTGATTAATTGAATTTTGTTGTGTCAATGCTTGCGAATAATTCATTGCTCCTGCAACACTTTGATTTCCAATATTTCCCTGTTTCTGTTGGTTACATGCCAGAGCTGAATGTCCCCAACCGTTACAGATTTGACATTGTATTTGAGATGTCTGACCTTGAGAAATTTTTGGTTGATTTTGCTGAGTTATCTGATTGAAATTATTTGCTTGATTCTGTATAGGTTGTTGTACACTACGACAGGACTCGGGCGAATGGCCCTTTCGACCGCAATTTCTACACGGATTACTGTAACACTTGTCTGCCGTGTGTCCCCTCTTTCCACAAATCTGACAAGTCATGATTGTATTTGTTTGTGTGACCAAACCAGAAATTTTAAAACAATTATCTGCAGAATGACCTGATTTTTTGCAATATTGGCAAATTAATGCAGTCTGAGGCTCGATTTTTCCCGACGCTTTGCATTTATCAGCTGTATGACCTAGTTTCCCACAAGTCTGACATTTATTAGGTGGAGTTGCGCCTGGAGCACTCCAACAAGTCGTAGCAAGGTGTCCTTTTTTTCCACAAATTTGACAAAGATTCACCGCTGGAGCATTGGTGTTTACCACGGCTACAGTTGATTCTTCCTTAGCTTCCTCGATGATTTTCACGCTTGCTTTCTTTGTAGTTTTTTCAGGTTCTCTTTCCGGTTTTTGTTTCGATTCTGCATTTTCTCTCAATCTTTTCATATCTGCCAGTTCTCGTTCAATTCTTTTAGCCTCATGAATCGCTTCGCTGAGGGTAGTTTCTTCTTTTCCCATTTTATCTTGTATTTCCACTTTCAATCCTCTTTTGAAACAACTAGCTGCCATTTCATCTATTATATCCAATTCTTCCTGTCCCAAATATCCTTTCTTGTAGTAATGTGCCTCGTTAATTTTTTCAGCTAGTTCCCGAATACGATGCGCGTACTGGTCTACTGTATCTGCCTTCAGTTGTGCACTGCTTCCCAATTCTCCTTGCAACTGATAAATATCCCTTGGTGGATCATAGGTTGTCTTTAAATATTCGATATATTCTTCAACGTTCTTGAACTTATATTTCGAAACTCTATTCCACACGTCTCCCACTAACTTTGACCTTGCTAATTTCAACAAGTGTAGTTCATTTTCCTCTCCGACCATTTCGAGACCGTCTTCCAATCCGCCGATATACCGATCCAATGAGCTTTGTTTACCATCGAACTCCGGTATCAATTGTAGAGCGTCTCTCAGGGTTCCGAGTCTGCCTGCATTCAAATCTAATACCGGTCGCGTTACATCCGGTGTCGTTCGGCGAAACGGTTTTTTGTTCGGGTTATCATGATCCCTTCCTCCCCTTCCGCCGTCGCCACCGCCGTCGCCACCGCCGTCGCCACCGCCGTCGCCACCGCCGTCGCCACCGCCGTCGCCACCGCCGTCGCCACCGCCGTCGCCGCCGCTGCCACGGTGGCCACCGCCACGCCCTTCGTTGCTACCTGCATCGTCGATTTGATCATAGTCGATATTTTTGCTATTTTTACCTGTATTCCCAGTTTCACATTCTCTACTCTTTTTCATTCGCTGAACAGATGACATGACTGGTGCCATTTTTTTAGACAAATTTTGTACGACCTTTCCTGATATTCTCTTTTTATGTAACACTTTAGAATTTTGACTCGAATCTTTCCTTGATCGCAATCTATTAACAGTATATCCCGTTTTCCTAGGACATGTTTTTTCTGAAAATGATGCCAATCTGGAAAAACTATTGAATCCCTTTGAAAAATTTATCTCTGATCTTGACTTGTTTTTGATGATTGAACCTTCTTTTTTATCACCGATTAACCCGAATACTCTCGCTGCCTTTACAAAGAAATTTTCACTACCACCTGGTGCACTTTTCCTTCTGGGTGAAACAGATTTGGAACAGGATTTTACCAAAGTTCTTCTTCTCGGTGTTGTATCTATTTCTGAGGATCTCGATCTTAACTGTGTACCTGAACTACTACTCAATCTCAACCAGGGTGTGGTTTGTCCAGTTGCTGACGTAAAAGAACTTTCAGAATCATTTAACTGATTAATTACGGTTTTGTCTATAATTTGCGGTTCTACCGCTTTTACTTCGACTGACTCTGCATTGAGAGTTTCACTTTTTGAATTTGTCGCAACTGGATTCCCTAAATTTGGATGAACTGTATCAGGAAAGTCACGTAAATATTCATCAATTGTCTTCGCAAGGAACTTTATCTCTTGTCCAAGAGCCTTAGTTGCGTCGGATTCAACTCCATTTCCCGAATTTTCCGATATTTTCTCCGTATTTGCTAAAGAATCTTTGGGATATGGGGTTGAAGTAACCAATCTGCTTTCCTCTTCAAATTCTGGGATATCTGTCACTTGCATTGATTTTTCTTCCGGTTCTATTAATTTTCTCACTTTCCTTGTTCCCGATTTTTTTCTGTCTTCTGGATAGGCATGCAAGATCTGATCCGGAACAGTACATTTTGAGCGAGTTGAAGTCATTTATGATTTTATTTTCCCTTTACTACTCATTTCACGAAAAAAAAAAGTATTATTTTATATATTTATTTATTTATTAATACATTTTTATATACACTCTTTTTGAGATCCCGGACGAGCCCCCAATTTTTGTTACGTCCCGATCAGCAATTTTCACTCCATCTCGGTCAAGGAGAGTTTACACCCTCCCTTTACACGTTATTCGGAGATGACGCTTTATCGAGGTTTTGGCCCTGTTTTGAACCTAACCTTTCGGAAAATAATTCGGGATAGGGCCTAGAGTGTATATATTTGATAATGAGGAAATTTTATTCACGGTTAATAATCGGAATTTACTGGATTTTAAGTCACGGTTTTAAACTGGACAAGAAAATTCTGGAAGCTGACTCTTTCTACCGAATGAAACACGGTACGCAGCTATCTCACTCTCACGCGTCTCGCTCGACGCACGGCTCGCGACGATTCGCTATCACACTCACTCACTGTTTTCTCCTGACCTATCCTAATACTTTAACGCGCGCTACTATAGCTGAAATAAAATTGACCAACACGAATATATATTGTCCAAGAAAATATTTTAACCTTTCAGGTGACTGAACAAACATTGATAAATAGACATCGACAGTTAAATATCCAGAAGAAATGAATGTTTGAGATGTAGATGATAAATTTTCCCAACTTATAATGTGATTTAAATGGTTTTACCTCAGAATGAATGGTCGAACGATTCGATTGATGAATGTAGAATAACGATATCGAAATGGAACGTCCTTCCCAATCTGGATGATTATTCGAATAAGAATCGAATGATGATTGATTTCCGAAAATAACGTCCTTCCAAAGTGCCGAATACTCGAATCAGAATCGAGTGATGATGATGATCGACTCCGGAAATGAACGTCCTTCCCAGATTTTAATGATGTAGATTGATTATTCCGACGAAAAAAATGATTTTCAGGAGGAATATATTTGATATTGATGGAATAATTCGGAAAGATATGATTTGTTTATTGAAGTTGGTTAAAATGAATACTGGCTCAAAAATTTGACAATCGATTTGCAAGTTCTTTGTTAATAGCTCTAAGTACTATACAGAATTGAGGTCTTTGCCCCGGTCACGAAGAAGTCGAAGAAGTAGTAACAATAACCCCGAATGGGCGGTGGGCGCGCGATTAAATAACCTCGGTGCCGGACACCCCCGCGTCACCGCTGTCATACCCGCGCCTCGTCTCCCCACTCTCATCACCTGATTCCCTTCTTTGCCTGTCTAATTAAATTATACCAATTTCGTAGGTTCTCAACAATTTTGACAACTCAATCTGTCATTTCTTAAATTTTATCGCGGATTTTATAAACATACAAATTTAAATGAAAGTTGTACGACCTTTCATTGCGAAGTTAACATTTGTTGACACATTTTTATCCTGATATTTATCTAATTATTTTCCTGATTTCCGGCGTTAACGGTTTACATTTCTTTCCTATTTCCATAATTTTCTATATTTTCCCTCGTTATTCGCTATTTGATTATTTATTGATTATTTATTGTTTTTATATTTATTTCCTTTTCTTAATTTTATTTAATTTCCATATTGAATGATATCATGACGATATGGCTTAATTTTCTTCCCTTACTTCTTGATTCTATTTTATTTCCCGATTCTATTATTAATTATTTCCAAAATGCCATGTCAATTCCGTGTATTCGTCCCTTAAACTTGATTTCTATTTATTCTTCTATTTACTATTTCAACAATGATACTCCTGGACTATAACGATGATCTAGCTTCATCGATATTCATTGTCCAGGAGGTGCTGCACTCATTACGCCCGACGGTCGCTCTCAGCATCGTGCCCTTCGTGACACGCGCCGTACAAGCAGGCCTATGTTCGACAACTGCGAGGAGCACTCCGCCGATATCCTTATCTGCATTCTTGCGCCTCAGGTTACCGACTCTCATGCGGTTGACTTGCTTCGTACAGTCACCTCTGTACATCAACCTGTCGCACCTGAAGGCTAATTATTTTTTACCAAATGGATGATTTCGCCATTCGGTATTTTATTTATTTATTGATACTTTAAATTCAACAAATTAAACAATGGCAATTTCTCCAATGTTTATTTCTAGCGATTTGATATATTTCAATATTTGTTTAATTATGTTCGAAATATTTCGGGAAAATTCACAGGACGTAACAGGTTCAATCATCCTGCTGCTAGCAGTAGGATGAAAGTTCTCCCTATTCGGAAAAATATCTAATATATACAAAATTATATCCTGCGTAACGAAAAAACGAAAAACAATAACACGACAACAAGCCGATGAGGCTCCCGAACCGACCGTTGTCTATCACAGACAACCGATAGAGTTGGTCGAGACTCAGCCACAACCGGTTACCGAATGTAGGGAGGTCGCTATTATCACAGACCATCCACCCCAACTAGCCCGTAGACCGATCTACGCGCTAACATACCACGATCGCAGCGCGTTACCATAAAAAAAAAACGCGATAAATTAACCAAAAAAAATAAATAATAATCATAATAATAAATAATAATCCAATATATCCTTATCCATCTACATATACCTTTACTAAAAAAGGACCTACTATACACTACTCTCTTTAGCACATAGTACCTAGAAAAACTTGGCCACATTATGCATGGCTTAAAACGATTATCTTCGTCTCATTACTTTTTGGTATCACTTAAACAAATACATACATACCCGACAGGTAAAAAAAAAAAAAAAAAAAACAATGGCAACAATGGACGGTCAACAATTAACACCATCATCCATAAAAGTCGAATGCCTCCTCTGCCCAAGGAGGATAAAGGCGAATAAGTTGACCGACCATATGGCCAGATGTTACGATGAATTAAAAAAACAGACGGCAAATTTGGGATCGCGGCATACTGGATGCCCAATATGTTGCTGCGTGCTCCCAGCAAACCGACTGACGGCGCACATTGACAAGTGCGTCGCCTATTTGCTGAAGCAACAGCAATACAATCAACAACAAGACGTTGTAAAATACGACAAACAACAACAACAACAGCAACAACAACCACCACCAGACTACACACCACACACACCCGAGGGATCACCACCACCGCTAAAAGAAGACACAGAAGAAGAGGACGCAGAAGAAGAAGACATAGAGAATAAAAACACAGAAGAAGACACAGAAGCCAAAGACACAAACAACATAGATATCCAGAACACAAACAATACAAACGAAAAAACCAACGACGCAACAACCCAAACAAACAGAAACGAAACGGACGACGAAAACGAAACAAATTTCGACCCGACAAAACTAACAATGGAAGGCGTACTTAAGTGGATCGACGCCCAAAACTTGGAGTCCCTCCGAAAAATAAAAAATAGATTAATATCAAACATTTTCCTCGCCGAACTAAAGACGGATTTGCAAACAAACAGAAAACGACGATTAGACACAGACACACAATAGGACCTGACGAATGACGAAACACCCTTATACACAACATTCATACTCCTACTTTAACAAATAACCATATACAAATAATCGAAACATAAACATAATCACATACATCAACGTACACGCGACACGCGTCGCGCAGGCCAAGGCCCAAAAAAAAAAAGGAGAGAAAAAAAAAATATACGAGGTCTCTTTATTTTTATTTAAAAAAAAGGAAAAGAAAAAAAAACTTTTTTTTATTTTTTTTTATTTTATTTTCACTTCACGTTTATCTCTATTTTTGTTCTATTTTAAATCTTATTTTATTTTTATTTTATTACTTGTACCTCGTTTCCCTCTCTATATATATATATCTTGCTTTGTTTTTTTTTTTAACCAATATACGCTTCTTTTTTACATAATATCAATATTCGTGTTTAATCATTTTACCCATTTCGAGAAACAACTTCCATCTTTCGCCAACAAACCACGTCCAAATAACATACCTAACCCACTAACCACTACTAATCAGATCTTAGAATGTTACAGGCACAATACCATCAAAATTCCAAAATTATAACCTAAACTTCGAAAAGGGAATATTGGGACAACAGAATGTTTATACCAGTAAACAATGGACAACCAGGAAGGAGGAACCGAAACCTACCAAATATGGACAAATTTGACAAAAGGAAAACATTTTGAAAAAACAATAATTGGATCTCATCAACGAAAGAAACAGGACAACATTTTAATTTTTCTCAACCATTTTGTTTTAAAACCAAATTTAATCCCATCCAACCTAACTAAACCATTCCCACTAACACGAGCAAATAACAGTTTTCTTAGATTGTTACAGATCAGCATAGAGACCAGCATCCACTACCTGAATATATTCAACAACGAAAGTGTGCCGCAGAAAATATAGAACCAAGGGAAAATAATTAAAATAAAACCAGTTCGGACAACAATCAGGAACTTCTAACGGCTTCAACAATCAATAATTAACAACCAACAAAATAAAAATAAATATATATATATATATATGTATAAACAAAACAAAAAAAAACGTAACACATTCACACAAAAATGAAAGTATTTAGAAACATAAAACAAAAACCCCCAAACCTTTTATTTATATAAAATCACACAACAAAAAATTATTAATTGTCAATTTTGTTCAACATCCGATGCGGGGGCATCGTTTTCTCTGGAGGGGGAGTGTAACGGCTCCAGCCTCTTTCGCACCGATATTAATTTCTTTCTTCGCAGCGATATTATTCCGCTGCGTTTCATTCGTAGAAGCCCTCCCGGGTTATCTACATCCGGCCGCACGGCTTAGAGCCGTGAGAAGGCCCTTATCGCGGGCGTCGCGACAATCCGTCGCGACATTGTTACGGGGTCCGAGGCCCTCAGCCTCGCACCTCCGAGCGTCAGTACAGCTCAGACCTCGGTACGGTACACTCTCCCAAATTACATTTTACGCTCCGACTAATAACCGAACAATTACATTTTACAACTTCGTCAGCTTTCTCAACCATTCATCACCCGCAACCGACCATCCGTCTAACAACAAATTAATATTTTACGAAATATGCGCAATATCGGAATGTCGTTGTTGTAGGAACGATATTCGACGGCGCAAAATAATAATAACCGAATAGTATTTTTGTATTACAATTAACAATAATTATTAATAAATAATAATTATTTTATAAAAAGCGCAAATCAGTGAATTGATCGGACACCGATATTCACCAGCGCTAAATTACTTAATAATTATAATTTCTACTTACAAATAATATTAAATAATTAACAATAATTAATTGTTAATTTTCTTTTCATAAAACGCGCAAAGCCATGAATATCGATGGGAACACGATATTCACCAGCGCTAAAATTCTAAATAATTATAATTTTATTCGCAAATATTATCAAATAATTTTCAGTAATTAATTGTTGATTTTTATTTTTATAAAACGCGCAAAGCTGTGAATATTGATAGGAATACGATATTCACAAGCGCTAAATGACTGAATAATTATCAAATTATATTTCCAAATTTTATAAAATAATTAATAAATATTAATTATTAATTTTAATTAAACACAATTCCACAATGCCCCGAATATCGATCAGAATACGATATTAACAAACGGTAAAATGCCAAATAATTATAATTTTATTTACAAAACATTGTAAAATAGTTGACAACGATGAATTGTTAATTTATAATGCGTAAAAAGCGCGAGACACCATAAATACGGGACACACCCCGTTATTCATGGGCGCATACATAACGAGTAAATATTCTCATAATTAATCAATAACAATTAATGTTATTATTATTGTCAAAACAATTCAAATAAGTGTAATGAGCGTATTAGGCTTAATACATAGCACATATTCATATCATACACAATACATAGTCTCGATAGATATAATATTGCCATTAAACAAAGAATATTGTGCAGTTAAATATTATTTAGCGTTATAGTCACGTACATAGGGCCATAGAATAAATATCGGATGGCAGGCCAAGCGTGGGACCGGACGCAGTCCCGATAGCGAGCTCCGCGAAGCCCCGCCGATAAGGCTCTCTGAGAATCAGGCCCGTGGGATGCTGCGTAAGCATACGGCTCCACGCGCGGCCTGTCCCCACCATCGACCGTTGCGCTGCCGAGCGACAAAGACTGCCCCCACTCAACGGGCGGAGCGCTGCCGCGAGACAACGGCAGCCCCCACCTATAGGGACAGCACGGCTACAGCGGGACCGCGAGAGGCTGCCCCACCACCAGTACTCACGCTGCCGCGAGACGACTGCCCACCACTGGGCGGGACACTGAAGGCAGCGTACCAATGGCAACTGCAGCGGGGCGAATCCGCGAGGACCTCCCCCGCCAACAACCGCGGATTTGGGAGACTCGCGGACAGAGCAGACACCAGGGATCTTCGGTTGAGATTCAGCGCATCAACCATCGACATCTACGCGAGTCCAGCTCCGTGCGAAGCCTTGCTCGCGCACGTTAATAAAATAATTAGTTCGAACTAGACTCTCACCACCGGCGGTCGACTGTAAGAGTGCTCTAGAAGAGACTCTCGCGAACCCCGGTATTCTTTTGTGATAAATACAAACCTTCATTTGTATTCTAAAATAAATAATGACGTCGCGATAGATACCTGGCTGCGACCAGGCGGTAGTTAACCCGTTATAAGATATCTTTTGCATACGTTTCATAATATAATAAAATAGCAATAAAACATTACCGGCACTTACCAACCGGCATTAATCCTCCTTATAAAAATCCTCACGTAATATTACATTGACGTAAATTCGAGTAAAAATTCGTTTCACCGATAAATCTCAACGATCGACACAAGCACGTAAGTAAGTGGCACAAAATAACTCTATATCTGGGAATCAGTTCACACACTCTGCTTCCACGAAATATCGTCGATCCATAACCTCCCTCCACCAATTAATTAAGAACCAGATAAAACTAAATAAATTAGTCAAGTTAGAATCGAAACTCTAATACCAGTCTCGATTCAGATCAGACTGATATAAGGAGATCCGAGTTAATTAGTTAAGTTACAATCGAAGCTCTAAAACCAGTCTCGATTCAGATCAGACTGATATAAGGAGATTCGAGTTAATTAGATAAGTTAGAATCGAAACTCTAAAACCAGCCTCGAATCAGATCAGACTGATATAATAAGATTTGAGTAAATTAATTAAGTTAAAATTGAAACTCTAAAACCAGCCTCGACTCCGCTCAGACTGATACGACGAGTTTCAAGTAAGTTAATTAAGTTGGAACTAATTACCTGATACTAGAATTAGAATCCATCTTTCCTGACACCTTGTGGCCTCACTCATTATGGGACAAACTACGTGTGAATTGGTCGCCATTTATGGCGTTCGAAATGTATCGTAGATGTGTCATGCTGAGGTGCGAATCGCTTAAAGAACATACGGGACCACCGACTAAACTCAGCTCAGTTCATGCTAAACAGACAAGTAAAAATTACCCTCGTAAAGTCATCACCACTAAAGCAGCGATTTCGGACAATTCAGACGATCTTTCGAACGAAACTACCGTCAGGAAGGTAGCCGTACCGACCATCCGGTCTATTCGCACACTGGTAAATCATCGAGTATATATAAAACGGGTACATCGGACTACCCAAAAATCTGACGACCGGGCCATCTGCAAAGATCGCTCCGGCGAGGAACGAATCGAGGAAGACGGCAACATCTCTGACGCCTCTACGGTACTCAACGAAGACATACCAACTCCGCCGGCCTCTCCCGAATTGATAGTCGGCACATAGAATATTTCAACCCGCTACGCCCAACAGCTCACCACCTGCGGAAAGGAAACTGAAACGGAACAAGGTATGTATAATACTAAAAACTGAAATTGGAACACAAATATAACACTTATCCAGTATTGCTCCGATCCCTAACCGGCGCATTCCGGTTTAAACCACGGAGCAATCTCATTTAATCCGTTACGAATCGCTCTCACGTTTATCCGAGATTTTTCTGTAAAAAATAAACAGGGGAAAACCGTTAAATAATCAAACAAATATAAATCGCGACGTAACAGTATTCGCATAGAATGAAGTGTTTTTGATCTAGTAATTCGAGCCAGAAAGCCTACAGCGAGCGCAAAACTCAAATGTTCGATTTCGTTATAAAACGACTTTGCATTCATTTTGGGCTTGTTTGGCGGCTCGAAACGCCTGAATCTTGCGTATTTCTGTAAGATGGAGTGTTTTTGATCTCCTCATACGAGCTGGAACGACTACAGCGAGCGCAATACTCAATCGATCGATTTCGTTATGAAGCGATTTTGCATTCGTTTGGGGCGTGTTTGGCGACTCCAAACTTACGAATCTTGCGTATTTGCATAGAATGAAGTGTTTTTAAGGTCGTAAGACTAGCTCAAACCCCTACAACGAGCGCGAAACGCAATCGTTCGATTTCGTTATGAAGCGAGTTTGCATTCGTTTGGGGCGTGTTTGACGACTCCAAATGCACGAATCTTGCGTATTTGCATAGGATGAAGTTTTTTTGATCTTGTGATTCGAGCCGAAAAGCCTACAGCGAGCGCTAAACTCAAATGTTCGATTTCGTTATAAAACGACTTTGCGATCATTTTGCGCTTGTTTGGCGGCTGGAAACGCCTGAATCTTGCGTATTTGCGTAGAATGAAGTGTTTGTGATCTCCTTATACAAGCTGAAACGACTACAGCGAGCGCAATACTCAATCGTTCGGTTTTGTTATAAAGCGATTTTGCATTCGTTTGATGCGTGTTTGGCGACTCCAAACTTACGAATCTTGCGTATTCGCATAGAATGAAGTGTTTTTGACCTCCTAATACGAGCGGGAACGCCTACAGCGAGCACAAAACTCGAATGTTCGATTTCGTTATAAAATGATTTTGCGATCATTTTGCGCTTGTTTGGCGGCTGGAAACGCCTGAATCTTGAGTATTTGCGTAGAATGAAGTGTTTTTGATCTCCTAATACGAGCTGTAACGACTACAGCGAGCGCAATACTCAATCGTTCGATTTCGTTATAAAGCGATTTTGCATTCGTTTGAGGCGTGTTTGGCGACTCCAAACTTACATATCTTGCGTATTCGCATAGAATGAAGTGTTTTTCATCTCGTAATACGAGCTGGAACGCCTACAGCGAGCGCCAAACGCAATCGTTAGATTTCGTTATAGCGCGAGATTGCAATCGATTGGGGATCGTTTGGTGGTTCCAAACGCATAAATCTTGCGTAATTGCATAGATTGAAGTGTTTTTGATCTCGTAGTACGAGCTGGAAAGCCTACAGCGAGCGCAAAGTTCAGAGGTTCGATGTTGTTATAAAACGACTTTGCATTCGTTTAGGGCGTGTTTGGCGAGTCCAAATTTAAGAATCTTGCGTATTTGCATAGAGTGAGGTGTTTTGAAGGTCGTAAGACGAGCTCGAACCCCTACAGCGAGCGCAAAACGCAATCGTTTGATGTCGTTATAAAGCGAGTTTGCATTCGTTTGAGGCTTGTTTGGCGTCACAAAACGCATGAATCTTGCGTATTTGCGTAGAATGAAGTGTTTTTGATCTCCTAATACGAGCTGGAACGTTTACAGCGAGCGCAAAACGCAATAGTTAGATTTCGTTACAACGCGAGGTTGCAATCGATTGGGGATTGTTTGGCGGCTCCAAACGCATGAATCGTGCGGAGGGCATGGAATAAAGTGTTTTTGATCTTGTAGTTAGAGCTGAAAAGCCTACAGCGAGCGCAAAGTTCCGAGGTTCGATTTCGTTATAAAACGTCTTTGCATTCGTTCGTGGCGAGTTTAGCGAGTCCAAACTTACGAATCTTGCGTATTTGCATAGAATGAAGTATTTTTAAGGTCGTGTTACGTCGCGATTTATATTTGTTTGATTATTTAACGGTTTTCCCCTGTTTATTTTTACTGAAAAATCCCGGATATCCGTGAGAGCGATTCGTAACGGATTAAATGAGATTGCTCCGTGGTTTAAACCGGAATGCGCCGGTTAGGGATCGGAGCAATACTGGATAAGTGTTATATTTGTGTTCCAATTTCAGTTTTTAGTATTATACATACCTAAATCCGTTTTAGTTTCCTTTCCGCAGGTGGTGAGCTGTTGGGCGTAGCGGGTTGAAATATTATATGTGCCGACTATCAATTGGGGAGCGGATGGCAGAGTTGGTATGTCTTCGTTGAGTACCGTAGAAGCGTCAGAGATGTTGCTGTCTTCCTCGATTTGTTCCTCGCCGGAGCGATCTTCGCAGATGGCCCGGTCGTCGGATTTTTGAGTAGTCAGATGTACCCGTTTTATACATTTTTAAAAAAATATTTATTGTTCCAATTCCACCGTATACCCTCGTCGGGTTTTTACCGAACCCCATCCCGATTGGAGAATCGGGATGGGGTTCCTAGCACTCCCTACCCGCACTCAGCTAAGCTGACTAACTTCCAGTGCGTCCGTAGCCGACTTAGCTACACTGTACCGCATTTGCCGGGGACACGGGGAAACTACGGAAAACCCGTGCCGGTACAGACGGCCATATTCTACTAATCCGCTGGTATTTTTGCACTTGAGTAAAATGCAGAAACACCAAAGTCTCAGAAGAAAGCGCCTTCCGCTCAACGGTCGATGCGCCAGCTAGCGCACAGCTAAGCGGTCACCCATCCAAGTACTGACCGCGAACGAATCAGCTTGACTTGGGGGACCACCAGAGCCGTGCGCCAACCGCGCATCCACCGCTGTCGGTTATGTACCCGTTCTATATATACTCGATGATTTACCAGTGTGCGAATAGACCTGATGGTCGGTACAGCTACCTTCCTGACGGTACTTCCGTTTGAGAGATCGTCTGAATTGTCCGAAATCGCTGCTTTAGTGGTGATGACTTTACGAGGGTAATTTTTACTTGTCTGTTTAGCATGAACTGAGCTGAGTTTAGTCGGTGGTCCCGTATGTTCTTTAAGCGATTCGCACCTCAGCATGACACATCTACGATACATTTCGAACGCCATAAATAGCGACCAATTCACACGTAGTTTGTCCCATAATGAGTGAGGCCACAAGGTGTCAGGAAGGATGGATTCTAATTCTAGTATCAGGTAATTAGTTCCAACTTAATTAACTTACTTGAAACTCGTCGTATCAGTCTGAGCGGAGTCGAGGCTGGTTTTAGAGTTTTAATTTTAACTTAATCAAGTTACTCAAATCTCATTATATCAGTCTGATCTGATTCGAGGCTGGTTTTAGAGTTTCGATTCTAACTTGTCTAATTAACTCGAATCTCCTTGTATCAGTGTGATCTGAATCGAGACTGGTTTTAGAGTTTCGATTCTAACTTATCTAATTAACTCGAATCTCGTTAT
Organism: Amblyteles armatorius; assembly: GCA_933228735.2. Lineage (NCBI taxonomy): Eukaryota > Metazoa > Arthropoda > Insecta > Hymenoptera > Ichneumonidae > Amblyteles > Amblyteles armatorius. The sequence goes on along the minus strand of OW121687.1, from coordinate 4,677,620 downwards.
ATCAGTCTGATCTGGATCGAGACTGGTTTTAGAGTTTCGATTCTAACTTATCTAATTTATTTAGTTTTATCTGGTTCTTAATTAATTGGTGGAGGGAGGTTATGGATCGACGATATTTCGTGGAAGCAGAGTGTGTGAACTGATTCCCAGATATAGAGTTATTTTGTGCCACTTACTTACGTGCTTGTGTCGATCGTTGAGATTTATCGGTGAAACGAATTTTTACTCGAATTTACGTCAATGTAATATTATGTGAGGATTTTTATAAGGAGGATTAATCCCGGTTGGTAAGTGCTGGTAACGTTTTATTGCTATTTTATTATATTATGAAACGTATGCAATAGATATCTTATAACGGGTTAAGTACCGCCTGGTCGCAGCCAGGTATCGATCGCGATTTTATTTATTAAAACACTGAGTCTAAATCCGTGAGGATGACAATTGATTAATTATACGCGAAAGACATTATATAACGGGCTAACTACCACCTGGTCGCAGCCAGGTATCTATCGCGACGTCATTATTTATTTTAGAATACAAATGAAGGTTTGTATTTATTACAAAAGAATACCGGGGTTCACGAGAGTCTCTTCTAGAGCACTCTTACAGTCGACCGCCGGTGGTGAGAGTCTAGTACGAACTTATTATTTTATTAACGTGCGCGAACACGTCTTCGCACGGAGCTGGACTCGCGGAGATGTCAATGGTTGATGCGCTGAATCTCAACTGAAGATGCCTGGTGTCTGATGTGCCCGCGAGTCCTCCGACTCCACGGTTGGTGACGGGGGAGGTCTTCGCGGATTCGCTCCGCTGCACTGGCCAATGGTACGCTGCCGACAGCGTCCCGCCCTGTGGTGGGGCAGTCGCTCGCGGCAGCGGGATGACCGATGGTGGGGCAGCCGCTCGCGGTCCCGCTGTAGCCGTGCTGTACCCGCAGGCGTGGATAGGGGGGTGTTCCGGGCTGTGGGCTGGCACGCCACTCATGTGCCTGGCCGCTGCTCACACCACTCGGGCTCTGCGACCCCGCGGTTACCGAGCACGGTTCTTACAGGGGACTCGTTAGGGGGTCCGGGTCCTTTGCTCGCAAATGTTCCTGGTCAACCAGTCACCTGAAATGTCATCAGTGAGAATGAGCCGAGCAAATGCTAGCAACTCCGCCTTCACGAGGCCCCCGCTGATAACGGCTTCTGGGCGTCGGAATTTAATTCTGACGGCCGCAAGAAGACGGCTAAGAGAGTTGTCCCCTTTCGGGCGGTTCCTCTTCTCCCGTTCTGTGAACCCTATATTTCATTGAAATGTATAGGGGAGAACGGGAGTTTTTCCGTCTTGTACTCCTGGCAGAGGTGGCTGCTAGTTACCCCACCAAGGGACCCTCTCGGGAATTGGTAGCTGCGCTTGACGTGGCGCGCTAGCTGTGGCGTATCCCGGCTCCTCGCACTTGGGTGCCGTGTTGTATGCCGAAAGGCGGAGACAGCACGTTGAATAAAAAATTGGAGATGTAGCCGTGCTGTCCCTTAGGTGGGGGCTGCCGTCGTTCCGCGGCAGCGCTCCGGCCGTTGAGTGGGGGCAGTCTTTGTCACACGGCAGCGCAACGGTTGATGGTGGGGACAGGCCGCGCGTGGACCCGTATGCTGACGCAGCATCCCACGGCCCTGATTCTCAGAGGGCCTAATCGGCGGAGCTTCGCGGAGCTCGCTATCGGGACTGCGTCCGGTCCCACGCCCGGCCTGCCATCCGATATTTATTCTATCGCCCTATGTACGTGACTATAACGCTAAATAATAATTAAGAGCGCAACATTCTTTGTTTAACGGGCAATATTATATATATCGCGACTATATGCTATATGTTATGACTATATGCTATGTATTAAGCCTTACATGCTTATTACACTTATTTAGATTGTTTTTACAATAATAATAACATTAATTGTTATTTATTAATTATCGGAATCTTTACTCGTTATGTATGCGCCCATGAATATCGTGGTGTCTTCCATATTCATGGTGTCTCGCGCTTTTACGTATTTTAAATTAACAATTTATCATTGTCAATTATTCTATAATGTTTTGTAAATAAAATTACGATTATTCAGCATTTTATCGCTTGTGAATATCGTATTGCGATCGATATTCACGGCATTGCAGGTTTGTATTTAATAAAAATTGATAATTAATTATTATTAATTATTTTGAATATTTGTAAATATAATTTACAATTATTTTGTAATTTAGCGCTAGTGAATATCGAATTCCCATCGATATTCATGGCTTTGCGCGTTTTGCTGAAATAGAAATTAACAATTAATTATTATTAATTCTTTTGAATATTTGTAAATATAATTTATAATTATTCAGTAATTTAGCGCTAGTGAATATCGAATTCCGATCGATATTCATGGCTTTGCGCGTTTTATTGAAATTGAAATTAACAATTAATTATTATTAATTGTTTTTAATATTTGTAAATATAATTTATAATTATTCAGCAATTTAGCGCTAGTGAATATCGAATTCCGATCGATATTCATGGCTTTGCGCGCTTTATAAAATAATAGTTATTTATTAATAATTATTATTGAAAATTAATAAAAGTAAAAGTAATATATAATTATTTCGGTGCGGTCGAATATCGTTTCTACAACGATATTCCGATGTTGCGCACATTTTGTAAAATGTTAATTTGTTGTTAACGATTATTATTGACTGTTAACAAAAATGTAATTTGTTTATGATTGTATATCGCCCTCAATTATTGCGATTTTTGGATTACTGTAATATGATGAATAATGTATTGATGCGCAATATAATGCGTGAATTGAAGTACCGAAAAATAGTAGGTACGGTTTTTTATAGAACCTCAAATATCTCGGAAACTGTTGGTCCTAGGGCTATATCAAGTACCAGCCCCTCGGAGTTCTATATGATATGCTCAACCTAATGGGCTTACTAGATCTTGGCTAACTTTAATATTTCTAATGTTATGGCTCGACAAAGTGTCGGAATCCTGAATCTTGAAAATGCGTGGCAATGTATGCCGCTTTTATAAGATAATATACGTAGGTTATCATATTAGTATTTCTTTGCATGTTATTTAAATTTAAATTTAGAAGGAAAACAGGTTTGTCTTATTGCTGAAAAAAAAAATTTCTTGATGGTTTAACCTAAGCGTGATGAGACCCAGGACGTAACACTTCCCCCCTTTAGTCTGTAGCAGTGCCGAGGCTCTGCGAAGGACCAGCGTGAAGGCGTCGGATGAGTGCTGAGTCGATTCTTGGTAGCGGCGTTGGAAATCTTCCGGACTCCCTCGCCGTCAAGTTGGGGTAGCCAAGTAATTCTACCCTTTGTTTCGATGTTAAATATCTTGCGGCATCCCTCGCCGTCAGGTTTTGATGAATAGTGATAACGTGAAGCACGACTGCGTGTGCCAGACGTCTTCCTTTGATAATTATTATTTTCATTGATGTTTGCTGCTCTAGACAGATGTTGATTGTAACGATGCTGCTCTTTTAGTTGCACTGGTTAATGTGTTGTAACATCTCGGCAGGTTGAACGATGTGTACGATGAAGTTTTGACAAGTGAAACATCCGTTATGTTTTTATTTGTTTACGCCTCGTGGTTGTTTGATTTGTTTCGCGAATACGCTTTTATTCGTACGAAACTACCGCTGTGCATCCTATAGAATGACTGTCAATGATTGTGCTGGGATCACCGAGCTCAAAAGCCCTAAGGTCACTGCCGGAATCCGGAGTGAGCTCCATGTCTTCGCACTTGATTGTAGACGCCATCCACATAGGCTACGACGTGTTTTGTTTTATATGAGGTTTCTCCTAAGTAGAAACCGTGAATTGCACTGGATCGTTTCACCTGTCACACAACGTTGATTATGTGTTGAGCAGCTTCCGATAAACTAATATCCATTAGTTTCGGTTTGCGGTATATTTGTTCGCAAAATATATTTGATGGATGTTTATCCGATGGAGCCTGTTGAGGAGTTGCGTACTCCAGAAGATGTTGTCGCGGTGCGCGACTCCGTTCGGAGAGATGGTCGTCGTGTCGAGCGATGATCGTCCATAGTTATAGCCAAACGGCCTGGCGACCACCGCGATGCTGATGAGGAGGAGACGTATATTGTCCTCTTCCTTTTCTTCTGATGTTGGATATCTTGTGCGTTTCCCACGCCGTCAAGATGTTTCGATGATTTGATGGTGACGCAGATGGCGAATACTCGAGCGCTGGTTATGCCGAAGCTTCCGAATCTGCGCCAGAATTTCTTCTCGGCACTCTCGGCCAAGTTCGAGGAATATTTTCCGTCCAGAAATCCCCAGATCGAAAGTCTGCCGTTTAAGGTTCTCGTGGGCTGTGAGTCAAGGATGATCTCTCCCTGGCGATTCACTCGATCTCAACCCACGATCCGTTACAGGTTTTTGCGTGAATCTTTTCTGATTTGTCGTTGGGATGGACTGGTCGCAGCCGCACCATCTCCTCCTTGCAGCTGCTACACTGCCAGATTGTCTGCAAGTGTGTTATATGGTCTAAGCCTCCGTTGTCGTAGACGGCTGTCGACAGTGCGCTTCTCTTGTTGACGTCCTCCATTACTTCGAGGAATCTCGGCCCATGGTCCATTGCCTCCCTTTCAAATTTACAGAAGAGGTAGGCGTGGATCATCTCGTGCATCAGCGTTTCGACCATTATTTTCATTTTCCGGCTGACATGAAGCACCTTTGAGAGGCTTATCCACCTATGAGGATAAGTCCTCACTCGTCCTGCTATCGAGCGTAATTAAGAGCACCAACGAAGTTCGAAACCCCGAATCACATTCTCGAAGTCTTTTTCGTTGTATGCCTCGAAAATTTCATACAGGTTTGGGAGTGGTTCGGTTAGCACTTTGTTCAACTCACTCCTTGTGTAGACATGTTTCTTTTCGTCTACTTCTTCGGCTTTTGCGGGTGCAGTTTGGCTCCTGGTTGCTCTGGTAGTTTTTTTGAGCCTCTCCCCTCGGGACGGTTCGTCGCTTGGCGTACGGCTCGACCCGCGGTGGTTTACCCTTTGTTGCAGGCATGATGGGCTCGATAAGCTTATTCTGTTTTAGTGAATACGCTTATCGCTTACAAAGTTTTTAACACTACACTCAGTCTATCTATACTACACTAAGTTTATGTTAATAAAATTTACCGTTACTCGCACTAAATTAAGGTTACGCTAAAAGAGTTTATTGAGACTCGTGGCTCTACACTAAGTTCATCAACACTCCTAATACTAAAAGAGTTTATTGAGACTCGTGGCACTCCACTATTGAGTTCGTCAATACTCGTTATGTGAGATTTATCTGAACTTCGCCGGTAATTTCACTGGACACTCGTCTCTCGGTTTATTAAGAACTGATTCCGTAGCTGGTGTGCACTGGTTTCCGTACTATGGTCGATCGTTTTGAAAAAAGCTGTTACGCTAATCGCTTCTGAACGTCGACTGAGGTTGCTCCGCGCGCGTACAATAGCTCGCGCTCGACGGCGTTAGGCCCGCCGGCGGAGGGGCACCGGACGGTCCAGCTGATAAGCAGTCCCTTTGTTGGCTGGCCGGGAATTTCCGTAGCGGTGTATCACCGGCCGTCGATGAGGTAATTAACCTTTTTTTACGGCTTCGATGTTTTATGGTGGCAATAATCAACCTTTATTGCAGTGGTTGTAAGGCCTTTGTTGGTTGGTGTCTTGCGGCATCCCTCGCCGTCAGATTTATTTCTTTCCACAAGTTGTATCTCTGATGTTCCATGGATTGCATGTTTTATTGCCCCGATTAGTGAGTATCCTCGTTTGTAGTTCCGAAGAATTTGGTATTATACGTTGTATGATTATTGTAAGTTTATTTGGAAAGTTCGAAATTTTGTTTTAAATTAACGCGCGTTCTGTTATTATATATATTTAATTGTTTTAGCACTCGCGTACTTTTACATGAATATACAGATAGGTTGTTCACATTAATTTTCTCCGAGTAAATTAAGTGTATATTTCGAAGTTTTACCGAACGAATATTTAATTATTAATGTCCCAAGATGTTTCCTTATTTATTTCAAAGCTAAGTTCGCGTTTATAATGGATGTTGAAATCCAAATTAACACATAATCCGCCTTTTAACTTTTGTGTTCGTTTGACAAAAGTAAAAAAATAAAATTTATTGTTATTGACAAGGCGAATCTCTTTTGTACGATGCCCGTCATTGATGCCTGGTTTTTCTGGTTTTTCTATCTTCCTCGAAATCTTCCTCGATATCATCCTCGATATCTTAACGGGGTCGAAGATATCAGGGAAGACATTTAGCACGACCGATGTCTTGTTGGATAGCTTGCTTGATGTCTTGAATTCCGTTAAGACATCGAGGAAGATATCCAAGAAAGCCAGGCATCAATGACGGGCAGTGTACTGAACGGGACTGATTTTGGTTACATTTTTAATTTTGAATTTTAATTTAGTGTACGTATTTGTTTACAGGTGTTTCCATTTCAGGCGGGTTTCGCGACAGAGTCGCGTTACTATTTACCCTTCCTGGTTTGTATAAAATTTTATATTCGCAGTTCGCGAGTTTTAAGCGCCAATGAACCAATCTATTCGCGGGTTATTTTACTGAATTTAACAAATTAATGGTTTGTCGTTGGTGATGAGAGTGAATTCTCAGCCGTAAATGTAGGGTCTGAGATGCCCCATGCAATAAATGGTTGCTAATAGCTCCTTTTCGATGGTAGAGTAGTTCATTTCGGCTTTTGACAATGTTCGCGACTCGTACGATATAGGTTTGTCGCTACCGATTTTTCTGTCCAAGAATGCTACCTATAGCGGCATTAAGAGCATCGGTAGTTTCTTAAATTTGATTTCGTGCTTCCTAAGTGAGCTTGCGTATAGTACTATATCGTCAAGGTATACGAGGAGTTCGTTACCTTGTAGACCGCATAAAACAAGATCCATCAGTTGGAATGTTGCCGGGGCATTTTGAGCCCAAACGGCATACGATTGAATTGGTAGTGCCCGAATGGCGTTGAAAATGCGGTTTTATGTGCATCTGAAGGATGCATACAGATTTAATGAAACCCGCATGCTAAGTCAAATACGGGAAAATATTTAGCACTACCCATCTGATCGAGGATTTCGTTTAAATTTGAAAGTGGATAGGATTTTTTAAATAATTATTATCATTATTATGTAATTGTTTGTTTATATATATATATATATATATACACATTTTGTTTTAATTTCCCTATAATCTATTACTATTCTCCATCTGGGCTTCCCCTGTGAATCGTCCCTTTTTGGGCTCGATCCAAAGCGGCGAGCTGTATGGAAAATCTGGGGGTTGAATATTTTTCCCACAATAAGAGCGTCACTCTGCTCTGTAGTCTCCATAGCGCGTGGAAACCGATATTAGCGGATTATGATTGGTGGTCGAGAATCGTGGAAATTTCATGTTCGATTGCGTTCGTGTGATCCAAAAAATCTGTTCAGGAATATGGAAGAGATCGGCCATTCTCTTCCATTAGTCAGTCTATGCTTACTCGCTCTTCGGCATTTAAATCCTTGAGTCGTAATAAGTCTTTAGATTGTTTTACGCGTTCGCACTCGACTCGCAAAACAAGATGGTCGTGCATCTGCTGAATGATTATGCGACGATTCGGATCTTTTACGCTAAGTATTTCACCGGATTGGCAGCAATCTTGCGAAATATACCCCGAACCAGAGTCGCAGAGCTTTACAGCCTCTAGGGTCACCGCCGAAATGGCAGGCTCTGCGTCCTCTTCGTTGGTGTATATCGCCATCAGACACGCTACGCCAATTTATTCGATGCTACCGTGTTTCCTAAGTAAACTCCGATTGCAGCATCTAAATACGGAATGTAATCCTCTTTTATTTCGGGATTCCATTTCCCTTTTTTTTCTTTTTAGACTGATCGAGATCTTCTGATATCACTACTGTGTCGCGGTTGTTGAACAAAAGTGATTTATTTTTCCACCGAATCATCTCTTCGTTGCATTCGATAATCGCCCGATTTTTCGCGTGAAATCCGAGCCAACGGTGTCTTTTCGCCCGATAGAAAATTCGGCTCAACCACGAGAGTTACGGATTCCGTCCCTTTGACATTTAATTGGGGGGACGATCTCGACCGCGGAAGTAAACCAATGTTTCCCCAAGCGGACGTTGATGGTAAGGATAATTCGTTCGCGATATCCACTGTGCGCACCGGGCGCTCTGATGTTTTTGTCGTTTGGTTTGCGCCGGGTTTTTTCGAACGGAGGTTCGCCTTTCCCGTGTTTTGTTTTTCGGCGTTTAGTCTTTTGAAACATTGTGCGACTACATGGCCCGATTTATTGCAATAATCGCATGAGGGGCGAGGTTTACCGTTCAAATTTTTATTTCCATTTAATTGTGATAGGTTATTGGTTTTTCCTGGATTCATTTTATGTTTTAAACGTTGAGGCCGTTTTTCGGGAAATTTCGACCAACAATTCTCTGATATATGACCCCTTTCATTGCAATTATCGCACGGAGGGGAATCGCGGGCCGCGATCGTTTTGACATGGGTCTGTAATGATTTGTTGTTTTCGAAGCGCGTTACCTTGTGATTAACGCGATCTTTTTCGACTTTGACCCCGACCCCGACTTTGAGTTTTTGACTTTGAATAAACTGTCGTGCGATGGTGTTGACGTTGTTTTAAAATAATTTTATTTTGTAATCTGAGTTCGCGGGAAGCCAGATTTGCTTCTATTTTCTGCAACATCTGCTTTACCGCTAATAACTTCCCGTGCAAATAACGAAGTTCCTCTTCGGTGAGAGGCATTTTGAAAATGATATTTTATGTATTGATTTTCAATAAAGAAAATAGCAAACTTAAGCTAACGTGAAAATAAATTTTCGGTTCGATTTTGCAAATTTTTACACTCTATATTACGTGATTTTGCACAAATTTATGCTAATTTTGCACTGTTTTGCTATAGCAACGATTTTACACTGATTTTATAATGATTTGCAATGATTCTGCAATTATTTTACACTATATCCAGTAGTATCCCACCGCTGTCACCAGAAAAATCTAACCTGTTACGTCGCGATTTATATTTGTTTGATTATTTAACGGTTTTCCCCTGTTTATTTTTACAGAAAAATCCCGGATAAACGTGAGAGCGATTCGTAACGGATTAAATGAGATTGCTCCGTGGTTTAAATCGGAATGCGCCGGTTAGGGTTCGGAGCAATACTGGATAAGTGTTATATTTGTGTTCCAATTTCAGTTTTTTATCATACATACTGTAACGTATCACTTTTTGGAGGCTTACAGCTCTCTGCTCCAAAAGCGTCGCTATTTGAGTTCTTTGCTCACTTCTTAATTTTTGTGAGGGCAGGCGCTGTAAAAATAAAAATTCAAGGGACCCAAAAATTGATTCTAAATGTCAATTAAATATTCTGGCTTTATTGATACAAATCTTATTCTTGTATTGATCTTATCTCTAATAGAACAGTTTATCTCCGCAACCAAAATCAAAGAATGTATGAAGAGAAAGAATGGAAATGAAAGGGTAAATGAGACAGACGGCAGCAGTCTCTCCCGTCCCCGAGAGAAGTCGCCGACGCTGTATATTTAGAGGAAAAGGGTTAACAGACGGCGGCAGTTACTCCCGTCCCCGAGAGAAGTCGCCGACGCTGTATTTTAGGTAAAGGGTTAACAGACGGCGGCAGTTACTCCCGTCCCCGAGAGAAGTCGCCGACGCTGTATTTTAGGTAAAGGGGTAATCAAGACAGCAGCAGTTATCTCTGTCCCCAGAGAAAGTCGCCGATGCTTGTCGAAAGAATCTCGGTAGTGATCGGAGTCACCATTCGCCCAAGAGTACCACTCTGTGCGTCTGGGCCTCCTTTTATATCGGAGCGCCGGGTGCCCACGGCCCGAATCTGCATCCCCTTCCATCTCGTTTCCCGCGATCACACGCGGCTGACGCAACACCGGCGTGCTAGGCGCGTGCTCCGAAATGCTTGTTGAGTCTCGGGGTAAGACAGGTAGCCCCCGGCTGCCGACTCCCCGGGTATCAGCCTCTCGCTTGAGCGCTCTACGTTGCCGACATGCTTGGGCTTCTCGCGATCCTCGTCGCTGCTCCGATTCTCGGTGGTGCTCGAAAAGGTTTTTGGAGGCGAGCAGACCTTGAGTACCGTCTCAACGCCCCCCCAAACCAAAGCGTGCGAATTCCCTCACGCTTTTGTTTATCTGAAACAAAGCAAAAAAAAAAAAAAAACACAAGGGGTCGACCACAAACTCATTTCTTTTTTTTCGATTTTGTATCAAATTTTATTTAAAAAAAAAAAATCAAAAGTTTTTTCCCCTTTTTTTTATCTTCCTCTCTCCCTTTTTTTTTTTAAATATATATACAGAATGTTTGAAAAATAAAAAAAAAACATTTGATCCTTAAATTCACTCCTTATCATCTTATGGAGGATGAAATGAAAAACAAAAAAAAATGTATATATCGGTTGTAATGCCGCACATAGCGGGCTAAAAAAAAATGTATATATATAACAAAAAAACAACAAAAACCGAAAATTAAACGAAAAATAAATAATAAAAGAAATAAAGAAATAAATCATATAAAAAAAATTTAAGCGCCGGCGGCCGATTCGCCGGACTGGGCCTGGGACGACCCCAGATCCTCGGTGATCAGCCAATTCCCAAAGCTCTCGGGTCGCTCGTTCGCCAGTCGAAATATCTCCACGACTGGAAGATCTTGGGGATCTACACCCCTAAAGGGTCGCACCAGAAGCGGTCTCCTCTGCCAACTGTGGAGGATCCGCTGTCGGGTCTCCTGGCTGGTTTGCCCCAGTGCCGGGGTCACCCCGTGAATTTCTACCTCCGCCGCTCGCCAGGGTGTTGTGGTGAAGCGTGCCGGAAGTGGGAAGGCAAATTCACTCGGGGCGATGACATGCTGGGCTATGTCTCCCAGGTAGAACAGGTACCTGTCGTCGCCCAGCACCCTTACACATTGTCCCCGGTGAAACTCTTGTTCGAGCTCGCCGATGTAGAATTCACCGAGGCGAATTTCTCCCTCTATCGGATCCTCCTCGTCGGCGATCTCCCGGAGCTCCTGGAGCACCCTCAATGCTTCCCGGCCGAGGTCTCGGGTGGTGATGCCCACTCGATGTGTGGAGAGAACTTGGATAAGGAAACCCTCGAAGCAGCGCTCTTGGAGCCGATACTGGATCGGCATCGCGCACATGCCGATCTCTCTTCCCTTTCCTTTTTTTTTTCGAATAAACTAATAAAAAAAAAACTTGATTCGTAACAGCCCTGACGCACTTATTGCTTTCTCCATACGGGAGATCCTTATTTTGCGTTTTCGTAACAAAGTAATCTATATTCACCTAAGCTGTCAATATTCGGAGATTTTCTCCTCTACTTCCTGCCTCGAATTATCCCGTGCTATTTCTCTTTTCTCTGTGCGGCGGTACGTGTAGGCGGTGTGGCTGTTGTTTTAGCACTGTTCTAAACATGTGCCTTTGTTATGGTGAGTTCCGGGCCCCGGTGCCTTGATTCGGTGTTTTGATTTTGAATCGAGGTGGCCGTGGCGCCGCGCCAGTGTCTGCGGAACACCGTACTCCTTTAACCATGGCTGATATAAAAATCAGGTTGTCGCGGCGTTCGCGGCAGCCGTGGTAATTCAACCGGGTATTCTTCTAAACTAACTGCACTTTGGCTCCTTTCGAGCTAAAAAAAAAAATGTCTTTCGTTTTGAAAATCTATTTTTTCCTTTTAATAAACAAAAACTTTTTCCTTGAAAAAAAAAATCTTAAATATAATTCTTTTTAACTAAAAATTTTTCTACGCTTCTTAAAAATATAACTTTTCGTCTATGTCACTAAAAATCTTTTCTATAAAATTTTTTTTTATATGTTCCACTTTTTTTTTTTTTTTTTTTTTTTTATATGTCACCAAATAATTCGAGTAGGCGCCGTCGTTTCTTCTCCTGATGCTTCGCCGAGTTCTTGCGTTTTTTGGTTGATTTACCCGGCATCCAGTTTTTTATATTCTCGTCTGTTATTTCCTCGAGACTTTACATATCCTCTCGGATTGGAGACAGCAGGGGTGGCACCGTCGTGACTTCGAGGAATCTGGCTCGAATCTCGGGGTCCTTCAGGGCAGTGATCGTGGTTTGGCACTTTTCTACTCCCTCGATTTTTGTCTGGGAGCCTTTCTCCTTTGTCACTGTCTTAGGAGTCTGTGCTCCTGCTCCTTTCCTCAGTATACTTTTGCCAGTGTTATTGTTCCACTCCCGAGGAAATAAGATTCTTCCATCGTTGGAGGGAGCCCCGACGATTTCCCATTTGCCTTCTAGTCCAGTTTGGCATCCTAAATGCCTTCTACCGAAATATCTCTCGGTTTGCGTCGCAATCTCCATTTCGCACGTGTTATTGTTTCGCTGTTCGGTGATCGACTGGCTCGACACCTTTGTCCCGCTTATCTCTATTCCTACTGATACCTTATATATCTATTTTTCTCACCTCTCCCTTTTTTTTCAGACGCCCGAACCCTACTCTACTGTTGTCGCAGAAGCCTCGTTCGGCATCGCGGTACGCGGGAAATATTTGATCAAATTCCCTGCATGATACATTCCTCGCTCTACCCCATTATTTGGGCCCTCGAGAATATACGTGGCCGTTGCTATTTGTTTTTTTATGCGATATGGTCCTTCGTAAATCGCGAAGAATTTAGCGATCATTTTGTTTGCTGGGTCGCTAACATTACATGCTTTCGCGAGAACTAAATCTCCTTTATTAAATCGTGTTAATCTATGAGTCCTGTCGAACCTTTTTGCTCGATTTAACCCCTTTTTTCGGATTCGCTCGGCAGCGAGTAATAGTTTTTGTTCGTAGATTTCTTCATTCTCACTGTTTAAATCTCCGATTGTTTGGAGCCATTGTCTCCAAACGCGTACAGGTTTTTTATTTAGCTGTAACTCAACCGGAGTAAACTCTGTAGTCTCGTGGTGAGTCTCGTTTATACAATTTTGTATAATTTTAACCCATTTAACCCATGACGAATGTCTGCCGGTTATTAATGAGCGAAAAAATCGGCCTAATTCGCGATTGACTCTTTCTACTATATTTCCCTGCGGGTGGCGGATCGAGGAGAAGATCGGCTGGATATTCTCTCTCTCTAACGCCTCAAGCCATTTTCTTGACGTGAACTGAGTTCCATGATCGAACTGTAGTCTTTTTGGCTTTCCTTCCACCGGAATGTAATCTTTTAAGATTTTATTTAACGTCGTGGTGGCTGTGGCGGTTTTTAGTGGATATAAGACTACGTATTTTGAGAATGCGTCGATCGTAACGAGTAAATACTTCATTCCTCCTGCTCCTGTTGGCAATGGACCGTAAAAATCGATCGAGACAAGATCTCCGGGTCCTTCCGGGGTCAGGTTTTGTTGAGCAGCGTACGAATGCTGGTTCGGATGTTTGTTTCTTTGACACGAGTCACACGTCGTGAGGAGTGCTCGTATCATTCGATGTAAACGAGGGTATGAGAAATCCTCTTCGAGAATCTTCCATACTTTCTTTGCTCCCACATGGCCATAGCTGTGATGAGTGTACCAGATAAGATCTTTTATCAATCTTTCGGGTACCATTACTTTTTTTCGACCGTTAGTGGCGACTTTGAGCAGTACATTATCTCGTAACAAATATTTTGGGTTATCTTTGCTAACTCCTCTGATGATTTCCGCTAGCTTCGGCTCTTCTCGTTGCCACTGTGCTAACATTCTTACACCCTCCATTATGGGTCGAGGGGCTTGGGTTGCAAGCAATTCTGCAATAATTATTTCTTTTCTTTTACTTCCGGCTTCCGGGGGTTTGGCACGGCTTAACACATCGGCCGCGATATTCCTTGCCCCCGGACAGTGCTCGAATGATAGGTCATAGTCCTGGATTGCCAACACCCATCTGGTTAATCGATCATTTAAGAGTTGACAATTTCGCAGGAATATTACGGCTTTATGATCTGTGATCACCGTGACCTGTGCTCCATATACGTACGTCCTAAACTTTTTTAAGGTCCATACTACAGCAAGCAATTCTTTTTCTGTGGTGGTATATGCCACCTCGGCTCCTTTGAGCGTTCGGCTAGCAAATACCACCACTCCGAGCTCCCCATTGGCATCTTTCTGTGCCAAGGTGCCTCCCAGCGCATAATCACTTGCGTCAGTTTGCAAAATGTACCCTCTCGAGGGATCGGGGTGTCTAAGAAGGACATCTTCGATAAATAAACTCTTTATTCTATCGAATGCGATTTTTTCGGCTTCTTCCCATCTCCACTTTACCCCTTTATGGAGTAACTCCAATAATGGAATCGTTTCTCCTGCGTGTTTGTTCGTGAATTTTGTGTAGTAGTTGACTAGCCCGAGAAAGCCTCTCAGCTGTTTAAGATTTCTTGGTGCTGGGAAATCCTGGATCGCTTTTATCTTTTCCGGCTGTGGTTTAATCCCGTCGGTTGTGATTATGTGTCCGAGGAAATTTATTTCCTTTCGGAAAAATTGTGCTTTACGTAGTTTCAATGTCATTCCGTGTGCTGAGAGCCTCTCGAGTAATGCCTCGAGATGATTCATGTGCTCTTGAAAATTATTCGAGATGCAGAGCAGATCATCCACGAAATTTATTATATTTTCCCCCATGTTTCTTAAAACGATATCGAGAGCTCGTAGCAGGCTTGAAGTACTAGTTTTTAATCCGAATGGAGTTACCACGAACTCGTATACTCGGCCTCGATGTCTGAACGCCGTGTATTTCCTCGAGTCGGGATGAAGTGGAACTTGCCAAAAGCTGTTTGTTAAGTCGAGGCTTGTCATGACTTCCACATTGTGGCACCTTTGAAATATTTCCTCTGTGTTCGGAGTACACTCGTGATCATTAGTTAAAACCTGATTGAGTTTCCTTGCATCCAAACAGAGTCGAACGATCCCATCTTTTTTATCGACAACCGTCAGAGGATTTACCCATGCGCTCGTGGATCTTTGGATAATATTCAACTCGAGTAATTTCTCTATTTCTCGGTCTACTTTCTCTTTATACAGCATGGGTATCGGATATGAGTGCGCGACTATCGGAGTGTCTGATGTTACTTCAAGCTGATGTTCGTAGACTCTTTTTCTACCGGGTGTTTTCCTAAACACGTTCCGGTATCTCCACAACGTCTGACGTAGCCTTTCCTTCTCTTCAGCCGTCGACAGATTCGCTTCTTCGATGACTGTATCGATTTCTTTCATTGTTATTTCTTCTTCGGGATCTTTGCTCCTGTTTTCGTGACTCAGATGTTCGACTGTTGGCTCCTCGGGAGTCTGCTCCATTTTATTTTCGTTTTTCCTCTTAAGGGTTTTTTGGAGTATTTTCCTTTTTTTACCCCTTTCCACCTCTTCTCCTCCCGGCGTTGCTTCAACTACCTTTTTCTCAGTTTCCATTGATCCAGGTTCCATGTCATTCTTTAACGCATGTTTGGTCGGGACAATGTCCATGAGATCATTGTACTTGACCTTGAGCGTCTCGTTTTCCAGATCGATCAGGCTTCGGAGAGGGTGGAGAGTATCGACTCCAAAAAGTACATCCCGTATCAATCCGGGAACGACCAAAAATCTTACGTAAATTCGAATCTTCCCAATTTCCGTTGTAGCCATGATTTGTTTGTGTATTTTACAGGCTCGTCCTAAAGACTTCCCGATTCTCCATGAAAAATTCTTCTGATAGAGCGGTGACTTCCGCACCACTATCGACCAGAACGGTGACTGGGATTCCCTCTATTTTGGCATAAATTTCCGGACATTCCACTTGTTATATCCGCAACACACTAGTGGGAATTTTTCTTCGTTAATTTCATCTCCCATTAAAAATTCTCTTGTATCTGAGAATATTGTATTAATGGGGATGCCTTCTGTCCCCTCTTCTGCATATTTTGTTCGATGTTCCGTTGTACTCCGCCTGTCGTTTACTAATTTTTTGTTCGTCGGGACGGGTACAACGGCTATGCGTTTCCCGCCGCCGACGTACTCGGCTTCTCTGAATCCTTTTGCGTCTTCAACGCTTGCACTGTATTATCCGGTTTAGGGGGCACCGTTTGGTTTTGGAGCGGTTCCCCGGAATTATATTGCCGATTCCACGTTGTCGGCCCCCCTCCCAACCTTGGTTCGTTTGCTGAGGTTGCCGATTTGCGAAACCGGATGTAGGGGCCGGTTTTGGTTTCTCCGAGGCTTTATTCTGTGTCTCGGATTTTTTATTGACTTCTTTTGTTCTATGGGCGTTCGTTGGTCCACCTTGATCAATTTTCTCGAGAAACTGCATGAGTGCCTCAAGTGTCTCAAACCCTCGACCAACGATCGTGGCTTGTATCTCATCTGAGAAATGCTGAGCCAAAGATCCAACAATATCCTTATCGGATGGAGGAGGAATTAAGTCTCGTGCACACCCGAACATCCGGGTAGCATACTCGACTCTTGTCGAGTTATTTTCTTCGAAAAATCCAAATTCGTGATTCCTCCGGATTTTTATTTGGACGTCTCGGCTCCAATATCGTTCTTGAAAACTTCGCTCTACGTCCTCGAGTGAGTGCATCTGTTCTTCGACGAGAAGCCACCACTCCTTAGCTGTTTTTTCGAGACATTGGCCGAGCAAATATTTGAGTTCGGGTAATTGTGGCTGTGTGACTTCGCAGTATTGCCGAAACTCCCGTAGAAATTTCATAGGCCTCATTTTGCCCGAGCCGTCGAATGTCGGTGGCCTTAAACGGATCTGTGATTCCCCGAATGTCCTTGATCGGCCCCGGATCGTTCTATCCTCCATGACTGATTCGGCGTCGTGATGCTCCCACTCCTGGTTCTTCTCGGGATGCCTAATGATTCGGGTGCTTTCTATATCCGGTCTATTCTCGAATTTATTGGCCAATGCTTGCAGCCTTTTCTCGATCTCTTGGTGCGCGAGTCGCTGCTGCGCGTCGTTCACCTCCAGAATGCTCATTCTTTCGGAGTTGTTCCCGATTCTTGTTTCCACCTCCTTAACTTTATCTGCGAGAGGTTGTGTTGTCCGATGGACCTCCGTTGCCACCTGGGTTTGCAGCATTTTCATTTTATCGCTGAGTCTGATTTCGACTACTGCTAGTCGCCTATCGACTGCTTCGAGCATGTATTTGTCTCTTTGCTCGAGTATCTGGACGATTTCAGCGCGGTGGTCCTTCGACTCCTGTCCCATATTGACGATTGCGCCAGCTAGACCTTCCAAACGCATGGTGATGTCTCGAATCGCCTGCCGGATGTCTAGCATTACTTCCTCGGTGGCTGTAGACTCGCGAGATTTGGCTAGGACACGTCTCGCCTTTGCTTGGTTCTCCAGTGTGTTGCTCGCCTCTCCGAACTTTCCGTGTTCGGGATTCAGGAAGACCTCTGAAGCCCTATGCGGGAGTGTTATGTCCCCGGCATTTATACCGACTCCAGAATCCAGGAGTTCCCGAACTTCCTCCTCGCTAGGGTGTTCTGCGGGTTGTTTTTCCCGGCCTTTTTCCTCTTGATCCTTGGTCGTAGGAGTTTCTTTCTCCTGGTCATTTTTCTGCCGGTTATCCTTTGTCGGCTTCTTTTTCTTGTTCCGGGACTCCTCCCCATGAGACTCGTCTCCGGACGTCGTACTCTTATTCTCGTCGTCCGACATTTTTTGTTTACTTTAATTTAATTTTTATTTTAATTATTGACTCTACTTATTAGTTATTTAATTTTATTTAGCCTATTCAATTACTTAATCAAAAATGACTCGAATTTTAGCGCACCTGCCCCACGTTGGGCGCCAGTTGTAACGTATCACTTTTTGGAGGCTTACAGCTCTCTGCTCCAAAAGCGTCGCTATTTGAGTTCTTTGCTCACTTCTTAATTTTTGTGAGGGCAGGCGCTGTAAAAATAAAAATTCAAGGGACCCAAAAATTGATTCTAAATGTCAATTAAATATTCTGGCTTTATTGATACAAATCTTATTCTTGTATTGATCTTATCTCTAATAGAACAGTTTATCTCCGCAACCAAAATCAAAGAATGTATGAAGAGAAAGAATGGAAATGAAAGGGTTAAATGAGACAGACGGCAGCAGTCTCTCCCGTCCCCGAGAGAAGTCGCCGACGCTGTATATTTAGAGGAAAAGGGTTAACAGACGGCGGCAGTTACTCCCGTCCCCGAAAGAAGTCGCCGACGCAGTATTTTAGGTAAAGGGTTAACAGACGGCGGCAGTTACTCCCGTCCCCGAGAGAAGTCGCCGACGCTGTATTTTAGGTAAAGGGTTAACAGACGGCGGCAGTTACTCCCGTCCCCGAGAGAAGTCGCCGACGCTGTATTTTAGGTAAAGGGGTAATCAAGACAGCAGCAGTTATCTCTGTCCCCAGAGAAAGTCGCCGATGCTTGTCGGGAAAGAATCTCGGTAGTGATCGGAGTCACTATTCGCCCAAGAGTACCACTCTGTGCGTCTGGGCCTCCTTTTATATCGGAGCGCCGGGTGCGCACGGCCCGAATCTGCATCCCCTTCCATCTCGTTTCCCGCGATCACACGCGGCTGACGCAACACCGGCGTGCTAGGCGCGTGCTCCGAAATGCTTGTTGAGTCTCGGGGTAAGACAGGCCGCCCCCGGCTGCCGACTCCCCGGGTATCAGCCTCTCGCTTGAGCGCTCTACGTTGCCGACATGCTTGGGCTTCTCGCGATCCTCGTCGCTGCTCCGATTCTCGGTGGTGCTCGAAAAGGTTTTTGGAGGCGAGCGGACCTTGAGTACCGTCTCAATACCTTATTCTGTTTTAGTTTCCTTTCCGCAGATGGTGAGCTGTTGGGCGTAGCAGGTTGAAATATTCTATGTGCTGACTATCAATTCGGGAGAGGATGGCAGAGTTGGTATGTCTTCGTTGAGTACCGTAGAGGCGTCAGAGATGTTGCCGTCTTCCTCGATTTGTTCCTCGCCGGAGCGATCTTCGCAGATGGCCCGGTCGTCGGATTTTTGGGTAGTCAGATGTACCCGTTTTATATATACTCGATGATTTACCAGTGTGCGAATAGACCTGATGGTTGGTACGGCTACCTTCCTGACGGTACTTCCGTTTGAGAGATCGTCTGATTTGTCCGAAATCCCTGCCTTAGTGGTGATGACTTTACGAGGGTAATTTTTACTTGTCCGTTTAGCATGAACTGAGCTGAGTTTAGTCGGTGGTCCCGTATGTTGTTTAAGCGATTCGCACCTCAGCATGACACATCTACGATACATTTCGAACGCTATAAATGGCGACCAATTCACACGTAGTTTGTCTCATAATGAGTGAGGCCACAAGGTGTCAGGAAGGATGGATTCTAATTCTAGTATCAGGTAATTAGTTCCAACTTAATTAACTTACTTGAAACTCGTCGTATCAGTCTGAGCGGAGTCGAGGCTGGTTTTAGAGTTTTAATTTTAACTTAATTAATTTACTCAAATCTCATTATATCAGTCTGATCTGATTCGAGGCTGGTTTTAGAGTTTCGATTCTAATTTAACTAATTAACTCGAATCTCCTTGTATCAGTCTAATCTGAATCGAGACTGGTTTTAGAGTTTCAATTCTAATCTTGTCTAATTTATTTAGTTTTATCTGGTTCTTAATTAATTGGTAGAGGGAGGTTATGGATCGACGATATTTCGGGGAAGCAGAGTGTGTGAACTGATTCCCAGATATAGAGTTATTTTGTGCCACTTACTTACGTGCTTGTTGTCGATCGTTGAGATTTATCGGTGAAACGAATTTTTACTCGAATGTTAAGTCCGGCGTAACGAATAAATTTTCTTTATTATTTGTCCTCACACTGAGACTGGACTCAGAAAATAAAATGAATAGAAGGAACAAAAATCGGTCGGATAACCTGAAATAGTAGAAAACTAGATAAATGACTCGTTTCTGCCAAAGCATCAACTTAATGAACTCAGCCGGTACATTTGATAGGCACAAAAGGACTAGTTAAACTTGACCGTCACAAATCCAACGGCATGGTCAAACAGATCTGGACAAATTGATTGGGCAGTTGTTACCGCGATTAATACCGGGTGTGGTAAAGATCGATTCTCATCGTTCTGACCAGAGAGTGTTAATAGAAACGGGGCAACAGTTGCGTAAAAACTCAGCGAAATAAAACCATCGACAGTTTTGACGTAACAGAATTTTTGGGGGCTCGTCCGGGATCAAAGGAATGTTTGCCAAGGAAGGAAAACCAAAATATCAACGTTCAAGCATTGGAAAATTATTAATTTTACTTAGTTTATGGATAAAATTAGAGTTGAAGAACAAAAACCAGAGACGAAATAACCGTGTCGAGAAACATTCACAAACCCAGAAAACCAACACGGAAATTGAAATTAAGGATTTGTTTAAACCCATTTAATTACGAAATAAAATGTTTACACCCGAAGTATATCCCCGATAACGATCCGCGCAGGCTATTCTATCTACACAAACTCGAAAAATACACGTACAGAAAACACTTCACTTTTGTCAAATTGATTAAAAATATTTCCTTACTTAATTCATACGGACACCTCTGAGGTTGAAGCATATTGATAAAAAGGAGTTCGAACAATCACCATACACTACACATTTAACCTTTTTCAAATTGATCTGGGGACCAGAAGGACGGCAATTTGAAGGCATTAAACCTTTATATTATCGTAGAGTGCGGTTGCTCACAACATACTATACTGATAATAGAAGGAAAAAGCATACACATTAGAAAAAAACGCACACTTTACCCTTTCTCAAATTGATCCTGGGACCAGAAGGGCGGCAATATGATAAAGTTAACCCTCGTTTTATCGTATCGTGCGGTTGCACACAACACACTATATTGATAAAACAAGGAAGGTAAGACCACCTACAGAAATAAACACGTAACAGACACATTATCCGATGGGCCGAGGCGGACCGAAAAAAGTAATAGAAAATCTTCTCGCACAAGGAATTAAAGAACAATTTCCAAACGGTGCAACTTACACCCCACCCACAAACAAGTTGATTCAGACAGAACTTTCTGTCGTTACGAACAAAGTAGGAGTCTTTTTCGAGCTAAAGAAGAAACCAATATTAGCAAGTGAATTTACCGAAAATAGTAAAATAATTGAATGCGGGGAAGACTGCTATATAATTGCCACCAAATTCGGCATTCCGAAGGAACTAGCCGTTCCTGAATCGTGAGTTTAAACACCAAGAAATTCCGTAATCTAAACTAGTAAATTTCCATGTGGATTACACAAATATTAAGCATCTTCAAGAGCATAACACAAACAAGCTACGTTTTCTTTGCGGCCCGAACGGGAATAATTAAAAAAACTTGTGGAGTGAAATATATCAACGTCACCCGGCGTAACCGTGTATATCGACGGCTTAGACGGGGAGTATAAGCCATTTGATATTGAGGAAACGAAACCCGGGTAAAACGCAGTAGGAAAAAAACGGAGTAGAGTCAATCAACAAAAGGGAAAAAGACATAAATGAGTTCATCCGATAAAACCGTCAAGGGCGAACGCGAACCCGGGGCGACACGGGCAACGCGGTCAAATTCTACTGTCCCCGACGAGATAGTACATGTTTATGTGAGTGAGAGGAAAACAATTAGACAAGCAAAGAAACACCTGGGGAGATAATTGATAACACATGAGGCACCGAGGAGGAACAGGTACCCCCGTCGGAAGACCCCGATTTTTACACAATTGACAAGAAAGTGCGGCACCTGTTGCATTGTTTTTCGAAGGAGGGAATAGGCGAAAACATTTATCTGCAGTATGTCCCCGTTTGTTACATACTTGACACACGGTGATCGTGGGTGCGTCATTAACTGGTTCATTGCCGGAGGGTGGGAAGCGTTTGAAACATCGGTCGGCGGAATGACCTTTTCGGTTGCACACCTAACAGGTAGGGATACTCTTGACTGGGTCTGGAGGGATAGCTGCGTTGGCTACCTGAACGTTCGTGATTTTTTCTCAGGACATACCCCGGCTTCGTGACCCGTTTTGTTGCATAGCTGACATTTTACCTCCTCGCTGGTTATTATTCTCACACTACGTTTTGCTCCTCCCAACGGGTCCTTAGGGTCCGCGGAATCTCGAATACCCTCGCGGAGCGCCGTGCGGGCTATTAGCTGTTTCTCGATTTTTACCGCGCGTTTCACTATGTCATCTATTGTCCCGTCCATTGTCATGCGTTGTTCAATTTCAGTTTTTAACCCTTGGACGAAACAAAGGGGCAGACTATCAGTGGTATTCTTCTTAAAAGCTTCGTCCGCTGGGGCGTTATTTTCTGATTCATACGCGTCAAGTATCTGATGCCCGAGATCGCGAATGCGATTGGAATAGGCGACGACCGTTTCGTCGGGCTTCTGATAAATTGATCCGAGTTCTCCTTGTAATTGATAAATATTTCTTGCGGGCGCGTAAATGCATTTCAGAAATTCGTGGTGTGCTCTCATGGTCCCGAACGATTGTTGCATGATGGACCGCCGAGGTTCCCCAATTATTTTTATTCGTACCGCTTTCACCAAATGCGGCTCGCTACCTGCGTCCAGCATCGCGAGAGCTTCGTCGCACCCTTGAATAAACATACCCAAGGACGCGGTGGTCCCATCGTATGTGGGTACGACCGCTAATGCATCTTTAAGAGACACTCTCAAAGTTGAATTCGTCATTTCAGTTTTTATCGGATGTACGTGTGTAGGGTTAAGAACGCCCTGTATATTTTTTTGTGTTTTGTCAAGTTTCGTGGCCCGTTCTTTCCTTCGTTCTTCTTCGTCGGTTATTGTTTTCTGTAAATCGCTGTTTCTGTAGTCTTTCTTTAAAGCCGTATCCGTGTTACAACTGGGTCGGTTTTTCGGCGTTTCTATAATGTCCTCGTTATTGTCGTTCGACTTACTGCAGCCCACGTTAGTTTCTTTTGGCAGAGTCCCGTTTATCGTGAAAAGGGTGCGCTTGGCAGCCTCGAGTCCTGTCAGGGGTATCTGGGTATCTAGAGGGATTTCGTCGGGTGTATAATATACCTCGTTTGTTTGGTTAAAGGGGGTTGTATCGGCCACTAATGAGATATATTTAGTGATGTCCTTTTCTGAAGAGGTTTCTATTATCGTTGTTGTACTTTCGTTGTCCGAGTCGTTAGTCTCGTCGAATGAATGCGTAGTGGGCGTGTCGGGTCTCGGTGAGTCGCTTGGTAATGCGTTTCCCACAGGTGATCGGGTTTCAGATAGTTCGGGACTTTCGTTTATCCGTGAAAGAGTAGGGATAAATTCCGGTTTTATTACTACTGGCGATGGGGTACGAGAGACTTGCGGACTTCCTTCTACCTTCTCCGTAAGTTCTATTCCCCTGATACCTTTTTCCAAACTGGTTATTTCTTCTTGTAATTTTTCCTCGTCGTCTTCCACTAGTTCTTCCTCCGTTTCTATCTCTCTCTCCTCCTCTGTTTCTTCCTCCTCTGTGTCCTCCTCTATTCTTGCCTCCCCTTTTCTCTCCTCTGTATCTTCCTCTATTCCTGCTTCTGTTTTCTCCTCTACTGTCTTGCTCTCAAGGGTTTTCGTTGTCCCTGACTGTCCCGGTTCCCTTGCGGGGTCTTCCGACGGGGGTACCTGTTCCTCCTCGGTGCCTAATGTGTTATCAATTATCTCCCCAGGTGTTTCTTTGCTTGTCTAGTTGTTTTCCTCTCACTCACATAAACATGTACTATCTCGTCGGGGACAGTAGAATTTGACCGCGTTCAGGTAGCCAACGCAGCTATCCCTCCAGACCCAGTCAAGAGTATCCCTACCTGTCAGGTGTGCAACCGAAAAGGTCATTCCGCCGACCGATGTTTCAAACGCTTCCCACCCTCCGGCAATAAACCAGTTAATGACGTACCCACGATCACCGTATGTCAAGTATGTAACAAACGGGGACATACTGCAGATAAATGTTTTCGCCTATTCCCTCCTTCGAAAAACAATGCAACAGGTGCCGCACTTTCTTGTCAATTGTGTAAAAATCAGGGCCACGAGGCAGACAGCTGCCCGACACGTGCTAACTCAGCTATGTCGCAAACGCAAAACCAGAAGAATAACATACCACAGGGGGTACAATTTCAACAAACCGCGGACATAAAATGTCAAATCTGTAAACGGACGGGACACGGGGCATACATATGCCCGTATCGTCATAATCAGGCACAATGTACTAACGCTAAACAAGC
This sequence comes from Amblyteles armatorius, assembly GCA_933228735.2. Lineage (NCBI taxonomy): Eukaryota > Metazoa > Arthropoda > Insecta > Hymenoptera > Ichneumonidae > Amblyteles > Amblyteles armatorius. Next base: position 4,653,375 of record OW121687.1, on the reverse strand, counting down.
CACGTATGCCGAGACACTCGGTACTGGCCCCAAACCAATAGGGAATTGTCATTATTGCCGACAACCCGGACATTTCATAAGAGAATGCCCGGCTAAACAAACGAACGATGCACGCTATGGAAACTCCTCGGGAAACGCAAGCGGTCTCTCGACCACGGGTGCGACGGGAGCGACCGGGCAGCAAATGCATCCGATTCACACGATCTCTGCAGTAGCCACGAACCCATCAGAGTTGTAAAAATTCATGTCGTCAAATTACACGAAGAAAGTAGTGTCCCCACAGTAAAATTAGTGGGCGACAACTTTACAATACCAATAATATTAATGGTCGACACGGGAGCCGGACCCAATATAATTAAAGAGAAGTATGTGCCTCCGCAAACCTTCATCGATTATAATCAGATCCTACAATTGAATGGAATTACCGCCGCTTCAATATACACAATCGGCCAAATAACAATTCGAGTCTTTGGGAGCCGAGCCAGTTTTTACGTGGTAAAAAACGATTTTCCTATCTCCGAAGGAGGAATTTTAGGATCAGAATATTTAGACGGAAACCGAGTAATAGTCGACTACGAAAAATGTCGTTTAAAAATGCAGGATGTAGAAATTCCGTTTTCAAGTCAAGAAGCAATTATTATACCAGGGCAAACCACGAAACTTTGTTTTATTCGCGTAAAAAATTTAGAGACAAGGGAGGGATATCTCCCACCGTTAAACGCGGGACTAGGAGTTACAATAGAAACCGGACTGTTGAGAAATGATAAAGGAAAGGCCTATGTTCATGTAACGAATAACAATTTGCACACAATACAAGTACAAGTACCAGTTGTGGAATTACTGAATGAAAAAATCGAGAATATTAAAATCTCCGCGACAAAGGAAAAACAGGGACCAAGGGAAATAATCAATTGTTGTAAATCAGAAACGGAGCTCACGGGGGAATCGGGACCCGCGAGACTCTCGGACAAAAAAATTAAGGACACCAGGGGCGACGAGACAAGAAGCGCTATGCCCATAAAAGAAACGAGGAGACCGAAGGGTCACGGACTCGGTTTTAAAATTGTCAAATCAACACAGGCAGGTAGCTCCAGGAATGGGATCGAGTTTTGCCGTGTGAATGAAGGTCGCTCTAAGAATGAGGAAATAATGAAAACGAATAAAATTGAAACAAATAGGAAATCGGAATGGATCAGGGTAATAAAAAAGGGAAAAACAAGTAAAACACAGGATAGTACTGAGGATACTGATAAAAATTTCTGTGGGGATCAAGTCATAATAAAATCACCAGTAAACGACGTGAGATTCAATGGGGAACTAGAAAACTGCACGGGAGTTGTAGAGAATATAGGTTCCAGTAGAATAAAAAGCAACGACTCGCGAGGGGTCGGGGAAACAAGAAAGAGTGATTTATTTAAACCAGATACCAATTGTACTAATTATCACGAAAACAAAGATTGTTGTTCGGGTAATGAAGATGGAAAATCCCCGAAGAGTAATGAACATTTTCAAGGGGAGCCAGAAAACTGTATAAGGAAAACAGAGAATAAGGACTTTAGTGAAATAAACATTAATGATCCATGGGATACCAAGAAAATAAAATCGGGTGACTCAGGTGTACCGAGTACCAAAATATTAAGCATTGGAGAAAATTTGCAGAAGGAATCAGGAATTAAGTTCGAGGAAAACAAAATAAACCATTCAAGGATACAGTTAAACAACGACAACGAAAAGAAATTAAATAAATCCATTCCGATGGAATATAATGATCCAAACGTCAGTATGGGAACACTATATAGAGAACTTTTGGCACAAGGCAGAGTATACAATCACAGGAAAGCGTTAGGCAGGGAAAGCAAAAACAAGGAATTTACCGGGAACAATAAAAGTTATCTCGTCATAAACTCGGGCCTTTTTGAAAAACTCGGAGCACGAGGTGCAACGCGTAGAATATAACCCTTCGAGAGAGAGAGCCCTTGTTTCACTTTCTCGGGTTCGGTAGTGGAAGACCGACTCGAACAGATAAAGGGGTTACTAAGACTCAACGAACTAAACGAAGAGGAAAAAATAGCATTGAAACACTGTTGCGGGAGAGCACCCATTTGTACCACCTACCAGGCGAAGCGCTGACACATACTACAACACTACAGCACCGTATACCCACAACGGACGATTTACCGATTAACACTCGAGGCTATTCATGGCCGGAGTGCACAAAGGACGAGATAGAAAAGCAAGTAGAGGATATGCTCAAAAACGGAGTAAGAATACCATCTACTTCGCCGTATAATTGCCCTGTACGGGTCGTACCGAAAAAGAATGATTCAAAAGGAAATAAAAAATGGAGAGTCGTTTTTGATTATCGTTCTTTGAACGAAAAGACTATCGCAGACGCATACCCCATTCCAACCATCACAGAGATCTTAGATCAGTTAGGAGGAGCAAGATATTTTTCCGTCTTTGATTTAGCATCAGGGTTCCATCAGATAGAGGTGAGTCTGGAAGATCGGCATAAAACCGCTTTCACGACTCCTAGAGGCCATTTCGAATTTGTTCGAATGCCATTCGGGCTTCGGAACGCCCCGCCCACTTTCCAAAGAACTATGGATCTCACACTGAGCGGGATCCTTGGAAAAGGCATATTTGTATATTTAGACGATATTGTCATTTATTCTCGAAGTCTGGAAGAGCATGAACAAATTAACACTGAATTAATCAAAAGACTCGAGTCGGCAAATCTAAAATTACAACCCGATAAATGTGAATTTATGAAAAAAGAAGTAGCGTATCTAGGCCATATAATCGGCGAAGATGGAGTTAAACCTGACCCAAAGAAACTAGAGGCTGTACGAGAATTTCCTCGACCAAGAAATATTAAAAATATACGACAATTCCTGGGACTAACAGGATATTATAGACGATTCATCGAGAGTTACGCAAAAATTTCAAAACCGCTCACTCTACTTTTCCGTAAAGAAACAGATTTCGAATGGGGAATAGAGGAAGAGGAATCTTTCGGAATATTAAAGGACAGCCTGTGCACGGCACCAGTATTAAGGTACCCCGATTTTACTAAACCCTTCATCCTAACCACGGATGCCTCCGGGGTAGCAATAGGAGGAATATTGTCGCAGGGAACAATTAACAACGATCACTCTTGTGCATATGCATGGCGAGCATTAAATAAAACAGAAGAACGATACGACACGTACGAAAAGGAAGCACTTGCTATAGTGTATTGCATCCTTCTCTATCGACCGTATCTATACGGGCGCCAGTTCACAGTAGTAACCGACCATAAACCTTTATTATGGTTTCGCCGCGCGACGGACGGTAACTCTAAAATCTTCAGATGGCGGTTAAAATTGGCCGAATACGAGCATGATGTGGTATACAAAGCCGGAAAAACAAACGTTAATGCCGATGCGCTATCAAGAAACCCCGTGGAGGATTTTACTAACCCGGACGGAATATTTATGATTCAAACGAACCCGGTCACCCAAACTCGGAAAAAACCAGCACGAGGGTTGACGGACCAAGAAATCGGGGACTACCTAGCCTTAGACAGCGACGAAGACGAGATCGACGAGACAACAGACCCCGATGAAATACCGACTTTCGACAATTTGGAGGAATGTCCATGGGATACATTACCGGACGACGTTGAAGCAATAACTATGACAACAGCGAATGATGCAAGGCCCATAAACCAGTCCCTTGAAATAGAACGTTGTATCTTTAATCCCGAGATCTCTCGAGAGGCATCTGCCGACGACGACGAGGGAGAGGAACATTTCGAGCCACCAACGCTCAGCCCTCTCGCCACCCCCAATAAGTTAACCTTGGTAGAACAGGTTACGGAAACAGAAGGAGAGAATAGAACATTGCAAGCGGAGGACGAAGAGTCTTTTCCCAGGGAGGAAAGGTCCAAGGAAAGTACTCCTGATCCTTTCGGCGATCCCGAAGAGCCGGACGAAATGAATCCTATACGAAAAAAACGCGGGCACAGACCGTTGGTCGCGAGCGATTCCGAGGAGTCCGGCGGGGAAGAACCAAACGATCGGCCTGTCCGCAGGGAGCCCCGCGGCTTCGGAAAGACAAAAATGCCCGACCGTGAAGAGACAAGAATACGAGCAAAAAATGTTAAACCATCACGAGATCTGTTTCACACCCGAAACGACAGTATGCTATTTTTCGTGGATACACAGGGAAAACCGTTAGACAAAGGCGGAGAAATATTAGCGGAACGCGGTGAGTTACCAATTCTGAAGAAACTAAGGTTATTCGAGACAAAAGCACTTTCGAAACGAAACAACAAATACTACATCGCCCTCCCCATACGCGACGGAGTAGGCGAAGGACCCACTACAATACTAGAAAATCTCGTAGAGACATTAAAAAACTGTAGGGATTTAGTTGAAAAATTAAACCTAGCAACAATCAGTTTAGCAAGATCCAACACAATTTGTAATGTTCCGTGGGAAAATATAATCACTCAAATCCGGTTATTATTTAACAACAGCGATGTTAGAGTCATCGTGTGTTTTGGGCTCATTAAGGAACCCGCGGTCGAAGATCAGGAAAAAATAATTGAAGAAAAACATTGCTCGGCGGTCGGAGGACACCGAGGCGTTAGTAAAACGTACAACCGAATCCGGCATGATTTCTATTGGAAAAATCTCAAACAAGATATTCAACAATATATACAGAGATGCCTGCAATGCCAATTAAAAAAATTAGTTCGCGTTAAAACCAAACAGCCCATGGTCATCACCGATACTCCGGCCACAGCATTCGATAAAATTGCCATGGATATTGTGGGGCCTTTGCCAAAAACTGATAAAGGAAATGAGTACATACTCACTATGCAAGATCAGCTAACAAAATTCTCAATGGCAGCCCCGTTACCTAACGCCAAGGCTGTGACCATTGCCGAAGCTTTTGTAAAAAGATTTATTCGCAACTTCGGATCTCCAAGAGCGGTATTAATCGACCAAGGCGCAAACTTTTTAAGTAATTTCATGAAACAAATCTCCAAATTATTTAAAATTCGGAAAATAAGAACGACAGCGTTTCATCCTCAATCTAACGGATCGTTAGAAAGATCGCATCACGCCCTCGGTGAATATCTCAAACAATACACCTCAAAAGAAAGCAACTGGGACGACTGGGTCGAATTAGCAACCTGCAACTACAACACTAACGTGCATGAAGGTACAAAGCATACTCCTTACGAGATGGTCTTCGGGAAAATAGCCAGAACTCCTTCAAATTTCCCATTGGAAGAGCTGAATAAGCTTGCCACGTACGACGAATATTTGACACGTTTGCTAACGCAAATTCATGAAATTCAACAACTGGGACGAATAAACTTAATAGCCTCAAAGGAAAGGGCTAAAGAATATCGAGATAGACGCATGAACCCCGTTACGTTCAAGGTTGGTGAACCCATATTTTTGCTTAAAGGACCAAAACCGGGAAAATTAGGAGATCAATACACTAGACCATTTAAAGTATTGGAACTTCTAGAAAAAGGGAATTTACGCATCCAGTTGAAGGGCAAAACTTGTGTCGTTCATCCGGAACGAGTGAAGAAATCTCTCATCCCCTTGGCATAATGGTGAGGGAATTCTGCAAGCCAACGCACCATGGAGGAGACGGAACCAACCCGGAAGAACCAGTGAGAAATGCGTATCCCCGGTTCCGCGAGGAGGCCGAACGGCCACTTAGTTTCATCGGATGGCCGAGGCCGTATATAAAACCCGAGAAACTTGCGACCGCGGGATTTTTCTACATGGGGCAAGCAGATGATGTCTCCTGTTTCGCATGTAAGGTCGAAATAAACAACTGGAAAATAGGATAAGACCCGTTCATCGAGTACAAAGTGGATGCTGAGGATTGCCATTATATTAACCGAATACCCTGCGGCAACATACCAATAAGTTCAAAGAAACAGGAGGAAACATTGAGTAAATTTATACGCACAGATAACGCTAAAAGCACCTATGGAGAATTAATAAAACAATGAAGAAAAACAGTCCTAGCTGGACCCTCGGGAGGAGCAAGGTGCGAAGTTGCTACAACCAGTACACCCAAAGTGTATACTAATGTCAAAAAAAATCTAGAACCTGCACAGGGGACCCAGACCCCCAATCCAGTAAAGGAGAGTATCCTACGGAGTCTATTAAGTAACCCATTACTAACAATTGATCATGCTCCCCGAGACAACCCGAAGGAACAAGGGCCGGAGAGGTTACTCGGAGCCATAAAAAGGGTGGGCACGGAGCACAATAGCACTCCTCGAGAAAAGAAAAAGGCGATGGGAACAGATAATGTACTGAGATCCCGGCACAAGACCGTTATCTCTTGCTCGACCCGAAGGTCTCTCGCCCATTAAGAGCATACGCGTACGTTCGTCCTCTCTGTCTTCATCACGCTATATTATGCCCCGCAGAAGCCGACCTCAATTGAGGTGCACACGACCCAAGCATAAGTCGTGCGGGCAAGCACCTCCCCCACGATACCTTTGACTGACACCTCTTACGGGTGCCGGTTAGCCACCCGGGGTAGACCGAAGCGAGAGAACACCATTCTCTCGACGGACGCGCCACCAATCACGTCTTCTGCCACACATGCGGTCCCCAATAATATATGCACCACGTGGGCTAGCTCGTCACAGCCCACTCCTCGCGGAATAAGGCAGTTCCGAGAACCGCGTCCGATACCCTAGTGATACCCTGATACCCTAGGGGAAGGATACCTGATTTAGGCACCAGGGTGGCATCCGAACGATTGGCTTCCAAATCCGGGTCTCCTTGCCTGAACGGTTCTGTAGCAGGTCTTTTTCGCCAGAGGATCTGTTGGTGATTGCGTCAAACTAGTTCATCGAGGTCTAAAAGACCGAGAACCGCGGAATGACGACTTACGTAAGCCCCTTCGCACCGCGACAAGGTCGATCTTGACTTGACGGCGTCAGCTATATTTTCGCAATACCGCCCTGGAGTCGATATTCGTCTTCTTGCTCCAGTCGCAGACACGGTCGTGCTTACCGTCCGTCACCTTCTTAGCCAAGAAGAACCCTATTTACTCCGCCAGGGGGCGATGGGAACATTTAATGTATTAAGAATTAGGCACGAAACCCTCCTCTTATGCTCGACCCGAAGGTCTCTCGCCCATTAAGAGCATACGCAACAAGTTTCCCTCTATTCTCCGTTGAAACAGCTGGCAAGGGGGGACTGGCTTGGAAAAACTCTGCTCTCACCAGTTAAGGGTCATTGAGCAGATGGACCTACCCTGCCCTATATCGGGTAGCGACTCACCAGGTTGGGCTTCGAGCGATCCGACCAAGGTCGAATCCCCCGAAGTCATTTCCAGCGGGGGCCACGTGGAGGCGGAGTCGTGAGCGCTTGCTCAGTCCACTTACAGGTTACCCGGAAAATATCCAGGCTGTTGTCGGGGGAATGGAACCCCACGTAGCTGCCTTGAACAAGTCGTAATCATTACATTACGACCCCTGCGCAGTTCAAGTGCAGCTGCAAGTGCTGTATGGAAGAAAAGTTTATTAATTTTTCAGTTACCCTACCTATACCACTCGAGCGAATGGGTGATCCGAGAAGGTTACGGCCCATTCACTCATTCCCGAGAGTTCCGACACATCCCGGTTGATTGGTACCAGAAGCTAACAATATGGAAAATTACACCGCATGAAATTTTCTCGAACGGATTTAAATTGAATCGCGTTTTCAATTGAATCAATTAATTAAATGGAATTGAACGATACGCCGAACTCCTTAATAGTATTCGAGACGAAACTTCGTCCGAACACTTTCCTCTTCGTTCTTCGTTCTTCATTCTTCGTTCTTCATTTTGTTTCGTCGCACCGCGAGATACGCCGATCTCCCTACTCTACGCCAGCTCAGCGAGCTCCTCCTGCGCCTTTAGCCAAAGGCACTCTCTGCAAAAATCGGAGAAAACCGCGAAAGCCTCTTCAGACGACACCAAGTGGCGCGCCGCTTCTGGCCATACCCTGTCCCCGATTACCTCCCGCAAAGCGACTCTCTGTGCCTCGAAATGTGGGCAATCAAGGAGAAAATGCTGCGATGTCTCCGGCAAACCACAGCGGCAGTTCCCTCCGTCCACAAGATTGAAAGACGCGAGACGCGCCTTAAAATTCCCGTGTCCGGTGAGAACCTGCGTGCTGTAATGATTCGTTCGCAGCCAACGCGCCTCCAGCCGATCTCGAATATTACTAAAGTAGGCGTGTGTGGTTCGACCCTTGGTAGAAGAATCCCAATGTGTCTGCCACATCACCAACGCCTGCTCCTTTATGCGTTGAAGCGCATTTCGACAATTGTTCGCGATGTCTACGTCGTTGATCCAGGCGTCCACGCCTATCTTAATCTGATATTTGACTCTACGTTCTATAAGGAAAATATCGACGGGAATGGCTCCAGCGATAACGCACAGCGAATCCCACGACGACGTCCTATACGCGGCCGTGGTTGCCTTTAGTGCGATATGCTGGGCCGAAAGAAGAACCCTCGTGTCATGCACGTTACAAAGATCCGCCCACCCTGCAGCCGCGTAACCCACTATCGGGAGAAAGACTCCGCTGTACACTAACTTCAGCGCCGAGTAACGCAAACCCCATCCCGAACCTGACATCTTATCGAGTTTTGTAAAAAGCTTCCCGACTTTGTCGCGCAAATACCTACAATGGGTTCTAACTCCCATCTCCTTGTCAAAATGGACGCCCAGATATCTTACCGAGTCTTTAAAGGGGATCGTTGTATTACCTATTCTTATCGTAGGGTATCTATTCGCTAAGTTTGGCTTAACTGCCTGCCTACGTTGCCTGTCGGGACGGTTCCCGCCGCGCCTACCTATCGGTGGGGGTCGAACCCACACGGTCTTGAGGAGGATAGCCTCCGTCTTCCGTGCGGAAAGTTCGAGCCTAGCCTTGCGAGACCAACTGACAATCGCGTTGACGATTCTTTGGCCCTCGATTTCGAGCTCCCTTCTCGATTCTCCGCTTACAAGGACCAGAAGATCGTCCGCGTAAGCGATGAATCGGTCAGGGCACAGCTCCTCGAGTTTCCGAAGAAGCGAGTCGAACATAATGTTCCAGCATGCCGGACCCAGGACTGAACCCTGTGGGCAGCCTTTCGTGGCACGCTTGGAAACACTTTCTTCCCCCCACGAGAGCGTCACTTGCCGATCTTGGAAGTAGCTCTGCAGGATCTTGTAGATGTTCGCTGGACATTCCCTGGTGCGCAGCTCCCTGAAGACCATTGGCCACCAGACGTTGTCGAATGCTCCAGCGATGTCGAAGAGCAGCGCGACCGTGTACTGCGATTCCGATTCGTCAACCATGGCGCGAAGTTCGATGATCGCGTCCTCCGTAGATCGATTCGGCATGAAGCCAAACTGCCGCTGCGAGACACCTTCCTCAATCACGACGCTCATCTTAATCTTAATTAACTTTTCTAACAGTTTCTCTACGACGGATAGTAAGCAAATCGGGCGATAGGACTTAGGGTCCTTCTCGTCTTTGTCTTCGCCCTTTAGGAGAACTCTGAGGGAGCCCTCCTTCCAAGCGGCGGGAAAAATTCCCCAAGTAAGACACGCGTTGTATAATCTAAGCAGCTGACCGGGTATAATTCTACAGGCTCCTTTGAGGACTTCGACCTCGATGAGGTCGTGTCCGGGAGCTTTGCCGTTCTTGAAGGTACGGCACGCCTTCTTCATCTGACCTTCGGTGAATACTCCGGCGTCCTCCGTGTCACTCGGTTCTTGCACTCTTTGGCGCGCCGCTCTGTGCCACGGGCTATCCTCCTCCTCCCGGTCATCGGGGACGTGCGTATCGAGAAGGCCTCTGGCGGTTTCTCTCATGTCCATCGTAGTCTCTTCGCCACGCCGGATAGTGCTCAGCACTTTCTGAACTCGGAGTTTATCTGCCTGGTGCTTGTATGCGAAGCCCCAGGGCTCCTCGTTCCCGTACGACGTGACAAAAGCTTTCCAGCTGTCACGTTTTGCCTTCTTCACCTCGTTGCTGTATTCTCGCAAAGACGTGCGGTATACTTGCAATTTTTCGAGGCGCAGAGGCTGCGTTCGCTCCCTCTGATACGCTCGCATCTGCCTGAAGACCAACCTCCTCTTGTTGGTCAATTCTCGTGTCCACCATGGGTTGGACTTCCTGAAGCGCTTCTTTCGGGGCATATACTCCACACAGGCGTCCGTCAGGACACTCGTGAGAGTCGTAGCCATGGTCTCCACGTCGTCTGCCGACTCAATCGCAAGTCCCTCCAGCCTATCTCTCGACAGAGCCGTTAGGATCTCGGCGAATCGCTCCCAGTCTGCACGACGAACGTCGAACCGACTGGGACCGACCACCCGATCTCCCGCTGCGGCCTTCGGCACTTGCAACCTGATATCGATCGCTCGGTGATCGCTGGTTGTCCAATCCGGTCGAACCCTCCAGTCTCTGACGAATCGAGACATGGAAGGTGACGACAAGGTGACGTCGATGTACGACTCTCCCCTTGTCGTCCAGAAAGTCACCGGTTGACCAGCGTCGTTCAAGATATCCAAGCCAAAGACTCGAATGAGCTCCTGCAGCCTGGTACCTCTCTCATCGGTCTCCTGTGCCCCCCACAGAGCCGATTTCGCATTCGCGTCCAACGCAACTATTATCCTCTTCCCCCTCAGAGAACGAAGCACCGTATCGAGGTGTCTGAGGAGCAACTCGATGTCGTCCCGATATTGAAAATAATGCGAGACGACATAAAACGAGAAGCCGGGTGCCTGCACCTCCGCACAGACACAATGTGTCGTGCTGAGCTGCGAGACGAAGAGCATTTGAAAGGCCGGATTGCATACTACCACGGATGCCCAGGCTCTTTCACTCCTTACTGCAGCGACTTGTGCTGCAGTACCTAATCCAAAGAAGGTGTGTGCCGCGTCTGTCTTCTTGACATAAGGCTCCTGCAACAGCAGGATGTCGAGACGCTTTTGGCGGATGAGTTCGCGCACCTCGCCGGTCACTACTTCCGACCGCCTCGCGTTTAATTGAACGATTCTGATTCCCATGGTACGCATCGGGTTGATGTTAGCATTAGGGGGATCGTCGCGGGGGTTGTTCTCGATCGCGGGTCTATCGCGAGCTATTACGCGGTCTATGACTCTGTCGCACCTGTCGAGGACAATTTGAGCCACGCGGGGCTCGAGATTCGCGGGTCTAGTTGGGGGGGGGGGGGGGGGGGGGTCTTACTACCGCGTTTCCCGTTCCAGCGGTCTGGACCGGGAGCCTATCACACCTTTCCAGCACGACACTGACGGCACGAAGGCCGAGAACATTACGCTGACTGCCGAAGCTTCGTTGGTCAGCGACACCCGTGGGACCGCAAGGAGGTGGACCCTGACGAACAGATGCAGGCTGAGAATCCGTCAACCCCCTCGCAGGCGCACGGGTGTGCGGCCTCACGACGGTGTCAGCAACTCCCACTTGTGCCTCGCCTGGTTGCCTTTGCTCGGCCAGGCGGACACTCCTACGCCCATTCACACGGTCACATTCATTCCGATTTTTTAAAATGTCTATTTTTGTTCCCACGAGTTAGGTCGGAAATAAAAATCACACGGTGGTGCAGAGCCGCCTTGCCCCACCCGGGAGAATTTATACGGTGTCAGAGGCCTCCAACCGTCCTAACCGCCACGCTTGAGACAGAACAAATTACCCCCTTCTGCCATGAGACCCTAGCCACGTCGATCGAGCTTAGTCTAGGGGGGGCACTGAGTCGCGTCAGTTGGCCCGTCTGTAGGGAGAGTAAGAGCGTATTAACATAACAAGCAGTAAAACGTATATACTAGGGTTATTTATTTTGTTAGTCAGTGTTAGTAATCGTGTTAGTAAATATACGATTTAGATATTAATATTAGATACTTGCGTTGAAATGTATCGTATGTTAGTCTTATTAGTCGTTTTATAAGCACACACAGTAATAATAGGATAGAATAAGATAATAGACTCCCAAGTCAGGAGATGAAGACAGGAGAGTGGGAAGACGGGGAAAGGCAGAAGAAAGAAGAGAGAAGAAAAGAAAAGCACTCACACACACACACAAAACACACACGAAACAAGAACGAAATCTTGTTTCGAAAAACCGGAGGATAGGATAGTAAGGGAACAAGGAGCATGAAGTAGAGAAAAGAGAGGAAAGCAAGAAATACAAGAAAGGAGAGAGTGAAGAAGAAAACAGGGGGGGAGCGATTCGGAGCGAACGGGTTGAGTCTATACGAATGTAACCACGCGCGATACGAACGGCCTTTGAGAAGATAGGGAGGACAGAAGCGGAACAAAACGAGACGAGACGAGCCGAAACGACGCGAACCAGAAACGCAACGAATCGGACGGGACGCGACGAATTGAACCTAAACCTGAAAGAAAGAAAAGGAGTTAGTACCTGAAAATAAAGAGATTAGTAAACCCCCCGGTTCCGTCACCATCGATGCCCAAGGACATCGATAGCGCAGGGCCCGGTTGGGGTTTCGCGGCCATTGACATCGCCTTTTCCCATCCCCGAGGGGATAAGAGAAGTCGACGCTGGACACCGCTAAGGGTAGATGCGGGAACCTGTGGAAGAAAAAGAGATTAGTAGACCCCCCGGTTCCGTCACCATCGATGTCCAAGGACATCGATAGCGCAGGGCCCGGTTGGGGTTTCGCGGTCATTGACATCGCCTTTTCCCATCCCCGGGGGGATAGGAGAAGCCGACGCTGAAGACCGCCGAGGGTGGAAGGAAGTAGGTTAGATAGGTAGGATTTGGTGCATGTAAACACGTTCCATGCACCAAGCCCCGCGCGCCCGTTGGTGCGCAGGGCAAGCCCAATTTCTGATGAGTGCGGCACGGGCCGAACCCGCCATTCTTAAGGCCAAGGGAGAGGAGGATTCCTGCACATGAGTGTCGGCGTTTGTCGATTCGTCATTTGCATCCTGACTATGACAGGATGCATCCGAGGTCGGAAGAACTCCGTTTGGATAAAATCCACTTGACATTTTTCGGCACCATGTGTCAGATCCGACACCCCAGCAGGACCCCCAGCAACCCTCGGCCCGCCAAAGGACGAGACCGACCCGAACAACCCCCAAGAGCGATCGGACCGCCTTGAGCCAATCTGTGAAAACAGCGATCACCCGGTGTCCGAAGATCACCTTCGAGAAGGGAGGCTACAAGACTTGACATCAACCAGCTATGAGACGCCTGCTGATGCCCGTTTGGGAGCATGCGGGCGTGTGGGACCACCCGGGTTTACGTGCTTTCGTCACGGCTACTCCAGCACGACCCCCGGATGGGGTGACCCCCATTACCCGCATCCTCGATCGCCGGCGATGGGAACAGATAATGTACTGAGATCCCGGCACAAGACCGTTATCTCTTGCTCGACCCGAAGGTCTCTCGCCCATTAAGAGCATACGCTTACATTCTTCCTCTCTGTCTTCATAACGCTATATTATGCCCCGCAGAAGCCGACCTCAATTGAGGTGCACACGACCCAAGCATAAGTCGCGCGGGCAAGCACCTCCCCCACGATACCTTTGACTGACACCTCTTACGGGTGCCGGTTAGCCACCCGGGGTAGACCGAAGCGAGAGAACACCATTCTCTCGACGGACGCGCCACCAAACACGTCTTCTGCCACACATGCGGTCCCCAATAATATATGCACCACGTGGGCTAGCTCGTCACAGCCCACTCCTTTCGGAACAAGGCAGTTCCGAGAACCGCGTCCGATACCCTAGTGATACCCTGATACCCTAGGGAAAGGATACCTGATTTAGGCACCAGGGTGGCATCCGAACGATTGGCTTACAAATCCGGGTCTCCTTGCCTGAACGGTTCTGTAGCAGGTCTTTTTCGCCAGAGGATCTGTTGGTTGTTGCGTCAAACTAGTTACATCGAGGTCTAAAAAACCGAGAACCGCGGAATGACGACTTACGTAAGCCCCTTCGTACCGCGACAAGGTCGATCTTGACTTGACGGCGTCAGCTATATTTTCGCAGTACCGCCCTGGAGTCGATATTCGTCTTCTTGCTCCAGTCGCAGACACGGTCGTGCTTACCGTCCGTCACCTTCGGCGATGGGAACAGATAATGTACTGAGATCCCGGCACGAGACCGTTATCTCTTGCTCGATCCGAAGGTCTCTCGCCCATAAGAGCATACGCTTACATTTCTTCCTCTCTGTCTTCATAACGCTATATTATGCCCCGCAGAAGCCTACCTCAATTGAGGTGCACACGACCCAAGCATAAGTCGTGCGGGCAAGCACCTCCCCCACGATACCTTTCACTGACACCTCTTACGGGTGCCGGTTAGCCACCCGGGGATAGACCGAAGCGAGAGAACACCATTCTCTCGACGGACGCGCCACCAATCACGTCTTCTGCCACACATGCGGTCCCCAATAATATATGCACCACGTGGGCTAGCTCGTCACAGCCCACTCCTTTCGGAACGTGGCAGTTCCGAGAACCGCGTCCGATACCCTAGCGATACCCTGATACCCTAGGGAAAGGATACCTGATTTAGGCACCAGGGTGGCATCCGAACGATTGGCTTAAAAATCCGGGTCTCCTTGCCTGAACGGTTCTGTAGCAGGTCTTTTTCGCCAGAGGATCTGTTGGTTGTTGCGTCAAACTAGTTCTACGAGGTCTAAAAGACCGAGAACCGCGGAATGACGACTTACGTAAGCCTCTTCGTACCGCGACAAGGTCGATCTTGACTTGACGGCGTCAGCTATGTTTTCGCAATACCGCCCTGGGGTCGATATTCGTCTTCTTGCTCCAGTCGCAGACACGGTCTACCTTACCGTCCGTCACCTTCTTAGCCAAGAAGAACCCTATTTACCCCACCAAGGGGCGATGGGAACAGATAATGTACTGAGATCCCGGCACGAGACCGTTATCTCTTGCTCGACCCGAAGGTCTCTCGCCCATAAGAGCATACGCTTACATTTCTTCCTCTCTGTCTTCATAACGCTATATTATGCCCCGCAGAAGCCTACCTCAATTGAGGTGCACACGACCCAAGCATAAGTCGTGCGGGCAAGCACCTCCCCCACGATACCTTTCACTGACACCTCTTACGGGTGCCGGTTAGCCACCCGGGGATAGACCGAAGCGAGAGAACACCATTCTCTCGACGGACGCGCCACCAATCACGTC
The DNA here is from genome assembly GCA_933228735.2 of Amblyteles armatorius. NCBI lineage: Eukaryota > Metazoa > Arthropoda > Insecta > Hymenoptera > Ichneumonidae > Amblyteles > Amblyteles armatorius. The sequence continues at coordinate 4,638,156 of OW121687.1, read as the reverse complement.
TTCTGCCACACATGCGGTCCCCAATAATATACGCACCACGTGGGCTAGCTCGTCACAGCCCACTCCTTTCGGAACAAGGCAGTTCCGAGAACCGCGTCCGATACCCTAGCGATACCCTGATACCCTAGGGAAAGGATACCTGATTTAGGCACCAGGGTGGCATCCGAACGATTGGCTTACAAATCCGGGTCTCCTTGCCTGAACGGTTCTGTAGCAGGTCTTTTTCGCCAGAGGATCTGTTGGTTGTTGCGTCAAACTAGTTCTACGAGGTCTAAAAGACCGAGAACCGCGGAATGACGACTTACGTAAGCCTCTTCGTACCGCGACAAGGTCGATCTTGACTTGACGGCGTCAGCTATGTTTTCGCAATACCGCCCTGGGGTCGATATTCGTCTTCTTGCTCCAGTCGCAGACACGGTCTACCTTGCCGTCCGTCACCTTCTTAGCCAAGAAGAACCCTATTTACCCCACCAAGGGGCGATGGGAACAGAAATACGAAGGCCGCCGATCAGTGGCAATACAGTGGCGACACAAATATCGGCAGCAACGAGTCGCTTACACCTGCTGTGAGGGCCGAGCGCCAGACACCCCTGGAGCCGCCACCATCACCCTTCGAAGATACGGGAATCCACCGCGCCGAGCCACGTGGAGGAGCCAGCGGAGACGAGGGACCGCAGAGGGTCCAGAAGAGCACCCTGCCAGCCCCCCAAGTGAGCCAGGCTTTACACATCGAGATTCCGAAGCACGACGACGAGATAGATTTTTCAAGCTATGAGGCTCGAATCGAATGTTTCAAAGATTGGCCACAAGCAATGACGCAGACCCCTGCTAGTCAAGCGGATGCTGGACTCTACTACTTCGGAGTTGGAGAAAAAGTGAGATGTTTCAGCTGCGATGGATTGCTGGGTAAATGGGCAGCCCAGGACGAACCATGGCACCAACACGCATATTGGTGCAGGAAGTGCGAATACGTAAAAGCAAGGAAAGGAGCAGAATATATTCGAAAAGCAAGTTGCAAGGCGCCTCTAGACGCATCTTTAGCCGACACAATGGCATGTTACAGGTCCTACTGTAAAAAGACCATCAAACTCGAAGTGTTCGAAAGAACGCCTCTTCGAGACTTCGAAAAGGCCGCTCTTATGGAGTGTATCCCTACGGGTTTCGTAGCACCAGGTACCCGGCTCGACGACGTCGTGTTCGAAAACCTATGCCGTTATTGCGGGCTACGCCGGGTGGGAGGAATTTATGTCCCGTGCACACACACGGTGGCCTGTTACAAATGCGCTGTAGCCGCAACCAGATGTGATCTTTGCCAGGAAGAAATCCTTTTCGTCAAAAATATTGTGATCATTCCTGACCGCCCCTACCACGAGTACGAACACATTGTCTCGCCACTGATGATTCAGGAGGCCAATGACCTCACTCGGGCTACGATCCGAACCCTCCAGGCCTTGGGGAAAAAGTAGGAAAAAAAAGGGGTATGGGAGGCCAATGTCCCCCCATTACCGATCGGGAAAATAAAAACAAACTCATAATTGACACGGATATAGAAGAAGGGAAACTACAAAAACTTTAACAATCTATTCTTTTTTTTTAAACAGAATAACTGTGGCTCGCACAATTAGGAAATAAGAACCGATTAAGCTAGGGAATAAAATAGGCTGCACAAGAAATATTTAACCACAGATTCTCTGGTGAAGGTAGAAAAACTATATATTAAATAAATTTTAAAAAAATAATAATAATAGATTTAAAAAAAAAAGGGAAATATAGTATTAATAATAGAGAAAAGTAGAATAGATATACACATTTGAACGAAATACATGTAAGCAACTAACATATTGTTTAAACGTTAATTCGAAAAAAAAAAAAAAAAAAAAAAAAGAACAACACAAAATATATCAATAAAAATAATAGAATTATATCGAACAACTAACTAAGAAAGGAGAAAATAATCCCTTTTTAAACAAAAAAAAAAGAAAAAAAGAAGAAAAAAAATATACAAAAGTAGTAATAAAGTAGTAGTAAAGTAATAAAAAAAAGAGGAAAAAAATGTATCTATAAAATATACAAAAAGGAAAAGAAAACAACATTAATTTAAACAAAATAAAAATACAATAGGTCAAGAATGACGCTCTACCATTGCCACTGCAACGCTTACATTCGGTGCCGACCAATACACGTGGACAGTACGGAGGAGACACTCTGGATCTGTGTCAACCGGAAGAAGCCAGACGTTTTGGTCCCCGGCATGGCGGCACTTTTCTGCTATTGGAAAATCGCTTCCTATTTGGAGATACCGAAAAAGAGAGTTGATTTATTCGTACCACCCGAATGGCGCTCAATCAGCCCAAGAACGCTGGATAATTGGATCAATCAACTGCGTGATGACCACTACGAGGACATAACCCTTGGCGGCACACCGTACCAGTGGTTACCACACGCTCTGGTGCCGGCGGGACAGTTAGCACAGGAGATCCCGATTCCTGGGCTCAAAGGATGGCCCGAATGCTTCGAAAATATGCAGTACTGGAACAAACCACGGCTCCAGTACTCGGATGGGACAAATCTACCAATAAGGATAAATCGCCGTCCTCCTTATGGACTCATAGAAGGAATGGAAAAGGTTTTCTGCTACTGGAAAATCAGACTCGATGGAATCGAGGAATACAAATTCGAAGTATGGGTGCCACCCGAGTGGAGAAGACTCACGCGAAAAGCACTATACAACTGGAAACTCATACTAAGTAAAAACCCGCATTTGCCGAAAACGCTTGGAGGAGTTGAATACGAATGGAAAGGCGACACCATCCTCCCGAAAGGCCAAGATCCGGAACGCCTGGAAAGTCAAGGCTATGGAATCTTTAATTATCATGCTCAGGAGGATTCCGATTCCGATAGCGAGTACGGATATCCTTGCCCTTACAAGGGATTGGCACCCGGCGAGTCACCGGTTGACCCAGATTGGGGAACACTGAGATGGGAGGAAGCAGAGCCTTATGGGTTCGGTTGGTGCCCTGTACTGCCCGAACCCGGAGACATGACCGTAGAGGAACTCGCTGAAATATGTAAAAAAACTCGATATCAACCAAGGAATTATCACCGAACCCTTTCCCCAGGACGACGAGAGAAAGAAACCAAGGAAGCCGAAAGCTCTCCTTCCCCCACAAAACGAAGAAAATACTTTCGGGAACTAGGGATCACCAAGTACAAAAAAAAACAATCAAGAATGTAGTTACATAATAGTAATAATGAAGGAAGAAATAAGTAATAATAAGTAAACATATTTAAAAGTACACTCATAAAAATACCTATATAAAATACATATAAAAATAAAAATAAAAATAGAAAACACAAAAATAAATTAATTTGCAAAAAAAAGAGGAGCAGGAAAAAATTCTTTACATAAATTAAGGAAAATCCGTCGGAAACAATCTGCTGCAATTTGGGGATACATATATACACAATCGGGGGAAAAATAAAACAACTCCGAACGATTGAGTTACGGGCAACATGACCAGGGAGGAAGTAAAATGACCAAACCCTCGCGGGCAGAGACATCACCTGGCCGACCAATAGCGTAACAATCGTTCTCCCCGGCTACCAATGAGGGTCACGCGAAGATAGGGACAGAAACCTCCTATAGCTCGGAGAAGTTTCGAAGGAACAGAAACGAGAACAACCAATCAGCGCATGCCGTGGGAAGCTAGAGAGTAAAAGCAGGAAACTTGGAGAAAAATAACGAAATATCAAATAAACATTCTTCTTTTCCCCTACTTTACTAAAACAGCATCCGAGCAAACGGGAAAAATCATCCTTAAAACCCCTATACCTCACAACTTAACATAACAACAACATAACGAATTACAGAATTCCCGACAACAACAGTGACAATGTCAAACCGTGAACAACTAGAACTTTCCAACACAGTTATATGGGGACCAACCAAGGCAAAGGCAAAAGAAACGGGAAAACTAACGGAAAATCTCGAACCTCAAACGAATCGGGGTGACACGGGAACACACAGTAACAAAACGATAGATACTAGGGGAACCACTAGAACGAAGGTAGTAAAGAAACATAGCAATAAACAGACGGAAAATTCATCACCGGAAACATTAGCTGAGATATGGCAAGGCAAGGCCACGCGGTTAGTTAATACAATCATAGAAATGATACTAAATAAAATTGAGGGAAACGAAGAGCATATTACGTATAGCGACGCACAAGAATACGTTACCATTACGCAAGAAACCCTAGCAGAGCTAGGCGCAAAACTCGAAATCATAAAACACTACGAGGAACCAATCCATGCAAGCATAATCACGGTACTCTGGGCCTCGGAAAAGCCAAACATAATTGTCCAATTCGGGATTGACGATTTAGCCACAGAAATGTTCGTCTTAAGATTAACCCTTTTGAAAACTCGAGCTATGTTAATAGCAATGACGAAATCCACGGAAGGGAAAGCAACAGAAACGGCCATTTAAAAAAAAAAAGGAAAAAAAAAAGGAGCGGAAAGGAAGTGAACCGACAATAGGAAAAAGAAGAAGTAGGAAGTAAAACAAAACAAACTAACGAATAACTCGACCCCAGTAAAGTCGGGGGAGTGATTTCTGAACCTAGCGGGATTCAGAGAAATGGATCAACCAAAAAAAAAAAAAAGAGGAGAGAAAGGAGAGAACGAAGTTCCACGACATCTTTCTTTTACCGAACCGTTAAAATCATTTCATTCATTTTCCCTCTCTTGTACAGGTAAAGTACCCCATGGGTCCTAGGGCTGAAACATGAAAAGAGCTGAAAAAAAGGGGGCAGATACAAGGAAAAATAAATAACTAAATAAATAAATAAATAAATAATGGAAGGAAGAATCATAAATTAACGAAAAAAGGGGAAAAAGCTTATAAAAAAAAGAGAGTGAAAAAAAGGGGAGTGACGAAAAGAAAACACAAATATAACAAACAAAAAAAAGTAATAATAACAATAAGTTAAAAAGAAAAAATATATAACGATAATAGTAACGATGCAAGTAATTTAAAAAGGCAAAAATTTAGAAAATAAGCAATAATGATTAGAAAAATATAGTTATTTATATACAAATATACTCAAAATAATAATAATAATCATAATAATAATGAAAACTATTAAAAAAGGAAAAAAGAAAAAAAATATATATATATATTGTGACGCTGGGTTCGTTTATTCTCCCAAGACTTCGGGTCGATCGGGGGAATATAGGAGGGTGGAAACGGGCAAAATAATGGACCAACTTTTGTGTAGCAAAAATACGTTGTAATGTCGTAGCTTTTAACGAAGGCAATAACAATAATAAATAGGGCTCGAAAACTAAATAATATAAAACAAGAAAAAGGTGAAATTAAAGAATTAGAAAATGGAAAAATAACCAATGATCGAAATCGTAAAAATAATCGGAAAATGGAAAAAAAAATAGTTACTCTAAAATAATCGGAAAATAGAAAAAATAGTTACTCTAAAATAATCGCCGGGAAGGAATTTAGTAAGGGTCAATCGCAGGGAAAAAGGGGGGGGGGGGGCTGGCCGGTAAAAATTCTACACAAAAAAAAGCGTGGGATTAGATCAAACCAAAAAGAACGAAACTCAAATAATGTCAATTGGGCTTGGGCGCCAGCTACTTTCGCGGTGTAGCACCGTAACACAAAAAAAAGGAAAATAAGAAAAGAAGAAAGAAAAGAAAAGAGATCGCTAAATTTACACGGCTAGCCAAGGAAATGGGGGGGGAGAGGGGATGAGACTTCTCAAGGCCGAGGGCACTGTCCAGGGCTTCTTAAATGTATTACCTCGGCACAAAAACGGGTGAAAATAACAGTAATGAAAAAACGGGTACAAATGTGCAATATTGCGTCTCGGGGGTGGGAAGAAAATAGTGATAACTATTTTGCACGCTGGAAAACTTCGCGAATGCCACCACTCACGCGCACGTGTTCGAATAAATTAAAAATGGCGGTGCACGTGGCAGCCGGCACTCGGCGATCGAGAAAATTGTACACAAACGGCTTAAAATTACAAAAAGGGGGTTCGGGTAATTTTTCAGGGGGGGTCGGGGAAATAGGGAAAATCGAGAAAAGTGCGGGCGGGGAAAAACTTATGCACTACTCACTCAATTGGGTCACTCTTACTATATCGATCACAATTCTTTTCATATTCCGCTCAAGTCCTTTCGATAATCCTGGGTTGGCCTGGTCGTTATATTTTCCGGAATCAGTCCAAATCGTGTCCTTGGGTTTCGCTTGTAGTCGGTACTCTCCGGGAAGGAGTCAAAGTTCGCAAGGGGATAGCCGAGTCGTCTTAAATGGTCCTTATAATAATATTCTCGCTTCCGCTCGCCTGTCACACACACTCGCTCTTTCACACGCCTTGGCTCGAAGTGAAGACAGCCTCGCTGCTTCCGGCTTCTTCTCCGACCTTAGGGTCGGTCTCGTACGTGAGCGGCACAGGTGACGGCTTCTGATTGGTTGAATCCGGGACTGACTGTCGGTGGGCGTCGGGATTGGTCGCGTGGCCGTGCGAATATTTCGTCGCGACGGAAGGCTCGTTGCGATAGTCGGCGCGCGCATCCTCGTTATCGATTGGCTCATCGATTGATGAGCAATTCTCGACGCCGGGAGGTGGCGGTCCCGTGCGGCGCGTTGGCGAAATATCGCGTCTGACAGCTCGAGTGCTGTATACAAGTGTTTGCCCGTACGACACACCTCGTCGGTTTACACTCGGCATTTCGAGCCGAGAGGGTGTTGCCGGGTTCTTCAGCGTCGGTGGACGAGTCGGGGCGGATAATCCGACTCGTCGGAATTTTTCCGGGTTCGTGGCGGCGACGGACTGGCTTCCAGGGCTGTCAGGTGAGTTTGCAGGTTAGTACCAGGGAGGTCTGCCGGTGCTTCAATTTTTAGCTGTTTAGGTTGCTCGAGGTCGGTCAGGCTGCGCAGGGGGTTGAATTCCATCCAGGGTGGTCTCCGATAGTCTTCGATGGCTGCGATGGGTCTTCGATGGTCTTCGGTGGCTGCGCTGGGTCTGCGGTGGGTCTTCGGTGGGTGCGTCGGGGGGCTGGCGATGGCTTCGGTGAGTGAGTCGAAGGGCTGACAGGGTAGTAGGGAATGAGGGTAGGTCGAGGGAAGGGGGTTAACAATGTTATGTGTCGTTGCTTAATTTGTAGGTCTAATTCTAATTTATTTCCCTAGGTGAGTGGTGGGCCTTCGAGCCAGGCAGCGAAAGGGGCTTGCGACGTGCCACGTCACAATATATATATAATTATAATAACCGACAGCGGTGGATGCGCGGTTGGCGCACGGCTCTGGTGGTCCCCCAAGTCAAGCTGATTCGTTCGCGGTCAGTATTTGGATGGGTAGCGCACGGCTTAGCCGTGCGCTAGCTGGCGCATCGACCGTTGAGCGGAAGGCGCTTTCTTCTGAGACTTTGGTGTTTCTGCACTTTACTCAAGTGCAAAAATACCAGTGGATCAGTAGAATATAGCCGTCTGTACCGGCACGGGTTTTCCGTAGTTTCCCCGTGTCCCCGGCAAATGCGGTACAGTGTAGCTAAGTCGGCTACGGACGCACTGGAAGTTAGGTAGCTTAGCTGAGTGCGGGTAGGGGGTGCTAGGGGGGAATCGGGATGGGGTTCCGTAAAAACCCGACAAGGGTATACGGTGGAATTGGAACAACAAATTTAAAAAAAAAAAATAATAATAATAATAATAATAATAATAATAATAATAATAATAAAAGAATATATATATATATAAATAAACAAATACATTTTTTTTAAATCTACATATATATCAATAACAAAAAAAAAAAAAAAAAAAAAAAAATATAGGAAAAAATAAGGAAAAATAAGTCAATAAATAATAACGTAAAGGAAAAAATGGATGATGAAAAAAAAAAGAAAAAAAAATTGTCAACAATAATAAAAAGAAAATAATAATAGTAATAATAATAACTATAGGAATAGTTAAAACAGAATTAAAAAAAAAACTCAATAAAAATAAAAAGTGAACAAACGAGAAGACGGGGCCAGAACCATCGTCCCTCGCCGAATAATTTTTGTTCCTAATAAATTAAATCGGGACAGAACCCTCGAAGTCGCAAGAAAATCGAAGGAACCGGGACAAAACCCTCGAAGTTCCAACGACAAACGAGAAGACTGGGCCAAAACTCTCGTACCCTCGCCGAATAATTTTTTTTTCGAGTAAATATACAAAGGGACAGAACCCTCGACGTCGCAAAGAAAATCGAAGGAATCGGGACAAAACCCTCGAAGTTCCAATAACGAACGAGAAGACGGGGTCAGAACCCTCGCACCCTCGCCGAATAATTTTTTTGGGGGGAAAGGACGGAGGAGAGGATCGAAGCAGAATAAAACCACAAACGAACACCAGCGGACCTCTTTGTTTAAAATGCCCCAGGAGGGCTTATATTTTAGGAAAATCACACGAATAAAAAAAAAACATCCTTAGAAACTAAACTTAAAAACTAAAACACAAAACACAATTAAAAAAAAAAAAAAATATGACATAAATTTTTAGTTTTTAAAAATTAACGCCTACGCCTCCAGGCCGCGGTTTCTGCAACAAAACAAAACATAAAAGGATTAAAATACATGAAACAAAAACCAATAAATAAGTAAATAAAATAAACCAGGGAAGATACTCACGGGGTGGACGCTCCGACCTTGGCGGAGGCGGTGTCTCGTCCACCGAACTGGCCGAATCCGTGCTGGACCTTTTTACGTTGACGGGACCCTCTTCTGCCTCCGAATCCTCACAGAAAAAAAGGAAAAAACACACGTTAGAGGAAAACCGGTATAGAACATATTAGTAGATACCGAACGAAACTCACTTTTCGGAGACGTTCAGCCGACCCTCCAGCTGGTAGCGCCGCGTTGTCTCCACCCTTTTTCTCTTGCCCTGCCGGGCAGCCTCCTGCATCCGACGTAAAACGGCCGCCGCGATACGGGCGTCTTCGATGGCATCGTCCCACGACGCTTCCCCAGCGTCGGCAAACACGTCGGGCGCCGCGACAACCGGGGGTGCCACGAAGGCACGACCCCCCCTCAGGCCTAGATCACCCATCAACGCCAAAAGCGTAGAAACCACGGGCTCGATCGTTGACTGACTGGATATATGAAAAAGAGAAAAATAGACACACAAATAAATAAAACGACACATATGAATAAATAAATAAACAAGGAGAAAAGATACGGGACACGCACCACTCCATCTTTTTAAAATAACTGTTTCCGATAAAAACGAAGTATTCGAGTCGAGAGTTCGAACGAGAATGAAAATCTGCACGAGAAACTCACCCTCGCAGGAAGGCATGGCAAGCTGTTTCAAAGCTTAGGGGGTTGCCCCTCCCTGGTCCTCCCAAAAGGGTCCCCCGGACCAACGACGGGCATCCCTCGCCAGCTCCGGTCTCCTCCTCCAAATTCCAATTCTCCTCGGGGTCCTCGAGGAACGGTTCTAGGCCGAATAGGCCTCGAAGGCCCATAGCGTCGGGCTGATCCGTATTCCAACTAGAAAGAGGGGAAAAAACAAAATTATATTAAAAAAAGGGGAAGCACAACGAACACGTTCAACACACAAGACATACTTACACTTGATCCTGATCGAAACGCCGATCCTCTCGGGCACCCTTCACGTACCGCCTCATCTGGGCCGCCCAGGGGGGAATACACCTCCGATGTCCCCGAGGATCCTCAAGCCAAGCCTGGGCTCCTCCGAACTCCATACGTTCATTCGTACTTTCACGAAGTTGATCCATGGAGATGAACATCGTCGGTCGAAGAAGAAAACAGGAAACTAAAAAACAAGGGGATCGAGCGCGGGTATTTAAGCAATCAAACCCCTCCACACATGCAAAGTCGAGGAAGAAAACCAACCAATAGCCAAGTAGATGGAGGATGGTGGAAATGGATGGTGGGAATCCTTCCACCGAACCAATGGACCAACAAGTAAAGAAGGGGATCTAGAGATGAGGGAGATTGAGGCGGGACATCCCTTCCTTTTTTTCTCCCGACACAAAAGAAAATTTCACCCACAAGGAAGCGCCTGTATTTTTCAAGACACGGAAAAAAAATGAAGACAATTACACCAATGTAAAATAGAATTAGGAAAAAAATGAAATTTAAACAATTTGAAACAAAAGAAAAAGAAAAAAAAGTGGTAAATAAATCAAATCTTATCGGGGAAATCTAAAAAGGAAGGAGAAGAAGGAAAACGACGAATCGACCGAGAAACCTATAAGAAACAAAAGAAAAAAAATCTTATAAAGAAAAGAGGGGTTCACAATCAAAGCCAAGGGAATACACCCACCAGAACCAATCCAATAAGGCCCGGCGCCAAACCGGCCGCACCTCTGGATTAGGGGGCGCGCGGCGAGGAGCAAGAGGCACCTGTGCATCCACTGCGAAAAGGCGCCGCAGATCAAAAACGTCTTCGTATTGGAAATCCCACCTGAAAAAGGGAGAAGGGTCAGTGGATGCAGGAGTAACCTAAACACATAGAAGAATCCGGGTACCCAAAAAAAAAATATATATATATATATATATATATATATATATATATATTATACTTACGCAGTGTCGTTCAACATCCGACGAATATAACGCACCCGACGTATACCAAGCTGAACCTCAATAATAATAGCACCTTTCACTGGGGGGTGGCGATCTAACAACCTCTGTAAGGACGGAGTCATCGGCTCGCGAGTACGCACCATTTCACAAAATAAGAAACCAACGAGACGAATTAAAAACAAAACAAGAATCACGCGCGAAGGGAGAAGAGAGAGTAAAATAAATGTCAGGATACCGTGAATTTTATTGAAAAAAAAATGAGGAGACTAGGCAGAAGACCAATACAGGTTTTAACCCTCTCTCTCTCTCCTAGACCCCCAATGTTTAACTATCCCCGCCTACGTGAGAAAATCCCTCAATACCAATAAAAAAAGGGGGGGACGAAAGAGTTTTACTAAAAATACCGGAGTTATATACCAGCAAGTATAAAAACAATAATATTACAGATGAAGGAATTCCACCTAATATGGGGATTCGTGGTACTTCATCTGTTAACCCAGTCCTGCCCCGCGGAAGGATTAATCGGATACGATTGCACTGGCGCCACTTTAAATATCACAACCGTCTCGCTACTAGAAGTCGGAGGATGCGACATCCCTCGCCAAGAAGTCGATGAAGCAGCCGTTTACATACAATTACTCCAAATCAATCAATACTCATCAATACATGTAAGACAGTGCAAGGTAGAAATTCATCGCGTAATCCGTCAGTGTGGAATGTGGTCACATGGGATGGACGTCCCTAATGGAGAATATTCATATGTGGACGCTGTCTCTCGTGATGCTGCACCGACATATATAGAGAAGGGCGTATAAAAATTGGGCAAACAGTGATAACAGGAATCAAACCTAACGGTACGACAAGGCGACCTGTATCAATAGCCGGAACAATAACAGCTAATTCCGAATGCGAGGGCATGTACTATTCCGACCCATACGGCAATTGGGAAAAGGTATACGTCATGGGAGATGTGAAAATAACCCTACGCGATTATACGGCAGACGTAGACGTAGAAACCAACAAAGTTCAATTACGCTCAGGTACAAGGTGCGAGCTCAATGAGGGCCGTTGCACAGACATAGATGGTGGGAACACGTATTGCGAACACAATCCCGAGGATAGCTGCAATAGTAAACGCTACGGGGTACTTTACGAGGGAAGCGCTATCCTGACTACCGACCGAAATACGGATTTCAAACAAACAGTATACTCGTTAATGGAAGGCGCAGTAAATTTCGCATTGACCGCTCGAGATCGGTCAGTCGTCTGCGGATACACCTTGATCCGTACAGAACATCCTAAGCTCCTGGTAGTAGAAACCAATAGAGAAAACCCATTTATTAAGAAAGACGCTTTATCCATTGCCAACCTCGATTTATTTGCATACGTAAATTCCAAATTCGTGTACGTAGAAAAATATATCAAAAAGCAAATTAAACAAATGTATAATGACATTCTGGTCCAACGATGCAACCTCGAGAGTCAGGTATTAGAAAACACAATCGGACTCGCTAAACAATCACCAGACGAATTTGCATATAACATTATGAAAGGTCCAGGTTACATGGCCGCATTAGCTGGGGAAGTGGCACACATAGTAAAATGTATTGCACTGGAGGTAAGGGTCAGGGAGACAAAAGAATGTTACACGCAATTACCCGTGGGAGTAGGCAATCATTCTTATTATTTGACACCCCGTACCCACATTTTGAAAAGAACAGGAACCCAGGTAACTTGCAACAACTTAGTACCATCCATGTACAAAATAGCGGGTGAATGGTATTCGTTAGAACCCTGACCTGTTCACGCGGTAGCTCCTACAATTCTCCAACCATTGACCGAACAGACCTGGACTTATCGCAACCCACAGAATCTTGCGACAAGCGGCATTCACACACAAAAAGACCTGGACGACTTGAGAGATCACATCATGTTCCCCGCGGAAAGACCGGCCATCCTAAACTCGGTAGCCAGGGGAATAGCCGGGCAGCCTACAGTAACTCAAGGGGGAACTATTGCAAATTTAATCGACGAACAAGCAATTAACAAAATCATAGAAACTTCGTGGGAAAAATCCTGGGGTTATTTCTCAACCTTTGGGACAGGCAGTGCAGGATTAATCGGAATAGTCATGCTCATTAGGGGAATTAAATTAATAATAGACACGATAATACACGGGTACGCTTTGCATACTATATACGGATGGTCTCTATACCTCATCGGAGCCGTTTGGGATTCCGTAACTTATCTATTGTTGCATCTCAACAGACAGACTTCGAAGGGAGATGGGGATAATGACGGAGACGGAGAAACGGGTGGAAAGCCTTTGCTGCCCAAAACCCCGCCGGACAGTCACCAGCCCGGCGCCCCTTCTAGCTCCTGCCCCGTGACACCGGTCGAACCTTTGAAATTTAGATTTGGACCCCAGGTACACGACCTACCGCAGACTCGCTGCTGCAACACCACGAGACCGATCCCCGAGTTACCTGTTCGGGTGTACTACGACGACACTCTACCCCCACGCCTGAGTCCCGGATACAAACCGGAATACACTACCGTGAGATTTTATCTGGGCCCGCGAAAGACCCACCGGAATAGATGAACCTATCTACAAAGTTCCTTGTTGTATCGATGAAGGATTTTATTATACCCCTCCGGAATATATGATAATGACGAGAGGAAAAGCTGCAACGCCTCCGGAAACCGAACTTAATTCCTTACCCAGACTAGAAATCTTTCACTTTCCAACCCCGGAGGGAAGTGGCAGCGAACCACCCCAAACCTGCATTTCCAGTAAAGAAACAAAAGAAGAAACCCCTCCCGTAGAAGATATAAACAAATCCGGAAAAGAAGTTAAAACACCAGTTCTCTATCCAACCGTAGAGGAAATAAGAAAATCAAAAAAGGAAGTTAAAACGCAATTTCTTCACCCAACCCTAGACGAAATAAGGAAAGTCACTATCGACCCCCCTGTCCCGATACAAAAGCAAATATTTCTGTCATTAGAGAAACAAGCCCACAATTAAGAAAAAAAAAAGAGGGGGGGAAAGAGAGAAAATAATAATAATAAATATAGATGTAATGCACGTATACATCCTGTTGACAAAAGGTCTCCACAAACTATTTTCCTATAAGTTATCATTTACTGCCCGAAAGGGAAGAAAACCGTAGCAACTAACAAATATTGTGTTTTAGCGAGGAGAACTACTCTTATTTTCGTCTCTTTCTAACCAGGGTATCAACACCTAAAGAGAATGGCATTAAATTACTTTATTAATTAAACGTTTTTTCAACCTACAAACAGAAAAAAAAAAATTGTCTCGATCTCCGCACGCGGTAGAAAGGGCGGAGCTACGGAAGAAGAGATCGAATAAAACTCTCAGCCCGGAGGAACATCTACCGATACGGATACACACCAAGGTGACCCCTTGTCTCGTCCCAGGCACGACCAGACTCTATTGTTACTGGAAAATCGCAATGTACATCGGTTTAGCCCAGAAGAACATCGAATTGTACGTCCCGCCTGAATGGAGATGGCTGACTCCCGAAAGACTGGAGAGTTGGGTGGGAAAACTACGCGATAATCCGTACGAGGAAGTCGTGTTGGGTCGAACCAGATACACTTGGGCAATAGACATTTTGTAACCTTCACGTCAAGTCTACACTACCGTCCCGATACACGGAAGGAACGGATGGCCGAATTTTGCAGAGGTGGTCCCGTATTGGAATACACCCAGGTTCAAACACGAGACGGAACGATTGGCAATAACTATCAATCGTGCACCGCTTTCACCTTCTTTAGGGATGGGGAGAGTGGTGTGTTATTGGCAAATGCGTTTGCCACGAACCTTGCAACCAAGGCGATACGTATGGGTCCCGCCAGAGTGGAGACGACTGACCGACAAAACACGACGAATGTGGGCACGGAAGTTGGCCGCTAATCCAGACCAACACATTGTACTAGGGGAGACTCATTACTCTTGGATGCACGATACAATCGTGCCTCATGGACAAAATCCAGATAGCATCGAATACCTGGGAGAAGGGAGGTACGATGACACGGAGTCACCCGAAGAGGAGGCATCTTCTGAACGACCCTGTACTTCACCACGGACTCCAGGTAACAGGGACCCACAACTGCAGGAGCTGGGGCTCACTCGCTTCATGAACACTTTCATCAACCAGTACAGCGACCCGATCACGCCTCTCGGAGCCATCGAAGGCCCAATACGCACGGACAACAGAGATGGCGGACTAGGATACGAGAACCCAAGAGAATTGGAAACTCGAGTATAAGGGAGTATGAAAATTTTCTCCATTTGCTTCATTATTTCAAATAATGCAGAAAATGAAGAAAAGGAAACACACAGTAATATTCACTTTATCAAATCACAAGAGATTCTGAAAAAAATGAGACAAGAGAAAAATAAGACACAAAAAAAAATGATAAAAAAAAACAACAAAACAATAATCACAGGAAAAAAAAGGGGGAAACAATAAATATATGTATATTGTGACGTGACATTTTGTGTCTCGTCACTTCGCACGGTTTTGGTCGGGCAGGGGGCCGGATTTACGGCCCTACGGACGCCGCTCGTCGACCGGGCTCGGTCATCGACTCACCGAGAGGGAACCTTCGTCATTTTATTTTATTTTATTTTATTTTATTTTATTTATTCGATTATAGTTAGCCGATCTGGTTTCTTAGTTGTTGGGTGCTACAAGGTTTTCCGTAGGCCACGGAGGAGTCTTGTGACTTCCCGATCCGACCGTCGGGCTGTTTTGCCTCGGCTGTGTTCCCCGGTGGTGATTGGCCTACGAAGGCCGGAGAAGAAGCCGCTCGGCAAGCAGGCGGAAGCGAGAGACCTGCTTCCGCGGACTAGGAGGCCAGAGGGACGCGGGTTATGACCGAGATACCGAGTTTCCCGTCCCTCCAGACTACACGGCCCGGAGCCGTTCCTGTCCCGTCGAATTCACGGGCGCCGCGGACCGCTCATCACGGCGCCTCCACTAGCGGGGATTACGAGGGAAAAATGCACGTCGAGGTGCAGTTATGTGGCGTACCGAGTGGGCCCACCGCGGAGGAAGAGGGACGCCTTAACTTCGCGAGGGAGGCCTCCCCTCACGTTCATTTTGCCCCACCGGATCCTGGGAGGAAGGAGTCCGTGGACATCGACAATAATCGCTGCGAGCGGAAGATTCTCGCGGGTAGCGGGGAGCGGCCGGAGGAGAAAGTGTTTCTCCGACGGCCTAGCCGTTTAGCATAGGCTAGCATTCGGGAGTCGAGAGAGAGGGGGTAGCGCTAGTGCGGACAGTCCCGGGAGCCGCTAATTTATTCAGCAGTCGTGGATCTAGTGCGGTGACGAGTGGCAATGTTTTCATCGAGTGTTCTCCCGGACTGTTCACACACCGGTAAGCCCCCGTCTCTCTCTTGTGCTCTGTGCTAGCCGGCGATGCCGAAACCGGACCCAATTTTATTGTAGAATTCTGGTGTAGAGATTTTCTTGATTGCTTTTTGTCTTTGCGTAGCTTCTTTGTCTCCTTTTAGGCCCTCGGGCGTCTTAATGGGTCCGGCGAAGCATTTCCGGCTAGATTCTTCGTCTGGTCAATTCTTTCTGTTTCTCATTTCGTTTCTCGGCTATATTTAGTTCGGCAAATTTATTTCTCTTGCGTTTCTTTACTAGTGTTAATCAGTCTATTCGCGTTTCTTTCGGCTATTCTTGCCATCTTTTCTTTATCTAATCGGTCGCGTACCCCGTCCTAACGCCTTTGACATTGGCAAGTATTACGTTATTCGTTCGGCTATATCCCGCGAATTATATTATATCAGGGCTAAGGCGAATTCGCCGGTTACGTGGGCATTACATCCCGCGAGACAAAGGGATGGCCAGCATCGCGTAGAAAGGTCACGGGCACGCCGTGTTTACATCGGGTGACCCGTTTCGCGAACCTTCTCGGTTACTTTGGCTATCTGGCGTACTAGCTTCGTTCTAGCGAGCGTTTGTATCTTTTGTTTTATCTCGCGTCCAGCGTACCGGTGAATCGGCTACACTTAGGATAACATTTTCCGGCAATCGCAACTTTTTCATGTCTTTCTCTTCTTTCGTTGCGTCCTCGCGTATCCTCTCGAATATTTTTGGGATTAAGTATTCGTCGTTGTAAATGTCGTATCGAACGTCTCGGTTATAGTTAATTTTCGGCAATTTAATTTCGGCTACATTTAACTTCCGGCAATAGTATAATTCCTCTGGCTACATCCCCTTATCTTGCAATAGTTTATTTTCCCTGGCTACGTTTAACTTCCGGCGATAGTGTAATTCCTCTGGCTTCATGATATTATTTGGCCATAGTTTATCTCGTCGGCTACATCTAATTTTGGCAATAGTTTATCTCGTTTCGGCTACACCCGATTTTGGCAATAGTTTACCTCGTTTCGGCTACAACTGATTTCGGCAATAGTTATCTTTATTTTGGCTACCTTTAATATCGGCAACAGCGTATCCTTCTAGTTACATTTAAGGTCGGCACTAGTTTATTTCCTCCGGCGGCGTCTCCTATTTGTTACCATTTAGCAAACGATTTAGTCCCCGAAAAATTATATGGTTTGACAACGAATAAAATTATTTATTTTGCATATTGCGTTTGGTCACTCGCCCGTCCACCCCCTCTACCATTCTCTCCCAGGTGGGCTGAGTTAGCCGGAGTGTCGCCAGCTTCGCTTTACCCGTCTCCCCCGTTCGCCCCGTAACTCGCCGCGAGTCCCAAATAAAATTGCCGCTTTCCGAGCGGTGGTACCGAGGTACCTGGCGCCCAACCGCGTGCGAGGTAGTGGCTTCCACCTTGCCACGCGGGGACGGCCTGGTTCGGCCGGCATTAGGAAATCTCGTCGTGGGTTCGAGCCCCGAGATTCGGTGCCGAGCCAAGCCGTGGATCGAGCGGGGAGCGCGGACATTGGGAGTTGGGGCTAAAATGTACGGGAGGTGAAAATTCCCGCTACAATAAACAAAGTAAAAGGGAGACAATAATGGTAAACTACAAGCTAAAGGCTAGGAAGTATCTTTTGATACCTAAAACAACCAAGGGCGAAAAAAAATAGGAGGGAATCGGCACTGGCTACTAGTGCAACAACTGGTGTTGATTCCATTGGACAGATTCGCAGTAGCAACTACCGACGATGTACGTCTCCACACGCACAGAATACAGCACCCCTGACGTCGCAAGCTAGGATCCATGCAAGAAGATCCGAACCAGCGAACCAGCCCTCCGAGTTCCGAACTCGATACTCTCGAGCGCCGAGAACGTCAGGACCGTGAACAAGATACCACTTTCCTATAAGTATCATTAAGTTAAAAAGGAAAAAAATTATAAGTATGACGAAGTATTCGTTCAGAACAAAACGCAAGGGGAACATTAATCGCATTTTAGATATACATATACTCTAATATAAGAGTTTCTCTCTATAGATACTAACCCAGGAATAGATTAAAAGTCGAATCAACTTAACATAAGGAATCAGGAAAATCATTTCAAACGCACAATTAACGACATAAAAAAGGAGAGAATTCCAGATATAAAAAAAAATAAGGACCGCTCGGAAAATGAGCCGATTATTCGGATTCTCCTAATAATCGTCTTAAAAGAGGGGGAGGTGTTACGTCCAGCGTAACGAATAAATTTTCTTTATTATTTGTCCTCACACTGAGACTGGACTCAGAAAATAAAATAAAAAGAAGGAACAAAAATCGGTCAGATAACCTGAAATAGTAGAAAACTAGATAAATGACTCGTTTCTGCCAAAGCACCAACTTAATGAAGTCAGCCAGTACATTCGATAGGCACAAAAGGACTGGTCAAACTTGACCGTCACAAATTCAACGGCATGGTCAAACTGATCTGGACAAATTGTAGAAAAGGAAGGCCGTCAAAAATGGTCTATGACCGCCAGCGCCGCCTCTTTTTGGGGCGAGTAAAAGGCCAACCCGCTTGCGATACCTCGCGACCGTGTCAGGTGCGAGTATCGACGAAACACTCACAAATCCCAAGGATCGTTAGATCTTCGGTACCATCGCCGGGGAACCATTTGGGGGCCCGCAGTGATCTGCCGTGGGGCCGGATCCCCACCTAAGCCAGTCGCTTTGACCGGTTGTCCACAGCTTTATGGAAGCCCTTAGGGTTTCCAGCTATCGATAATTCCGATCTACAAAGCTTAGCGCCTCAAGGCCATGAGATTAGAAAGTCACGCCACGGTAGAAACGACTTGCCACACCCTTTTTCTCAAAACTATGGGAGAGAATTTCCGCAACCATTTTTTATAATAACTATTACAAGAAAAGCAGTCTAAAGGAGCCTTCAAACACAAAAATGAAGATGAGGAAAAATAACAAAGACAGATCCATAATTCAAAATATTCGGAATCCAGGTCTTGGAAGATTAAAAGCAATTAAGAAATAAATAATAATTTAAACAGCTCAAAGAAATAGTTCCTGATTATTTTTGGTTGGAATTAAACAAGAACAAACGAACTATCTTTTAGCAACCTTAGTAGATTCAACAATAAATTAACATTAAAAGTAATCAACACTCATAGAATAAGTTTCAAATTTTAAGAACGTTTCGAACTAAACACTCGAGTTGCCGGGCGGCAAAATCGCTGGCACGGCACCACAGGGAGCTTCGATCCCCTCAACCGGTCCTCAATAGAGCGAGTTAAATTTTGTTAAAAATGTAAGTAACCACTAAGAATCATCTAATTATTTTTAATTTTTTATGAATTAAGGAATTTAGTTGTTCAACACCCGTTTAGTCGTAAAGTAGATCCGAAGGATTCTCGTCCCATGAGGAGAATTAAAATAATGGATTAATAGTCCCTTGATGTTTAATAAAGAAAAGAGAAAACTAATAAGTACGAACATGGGACCAGAATATTCTCGGCAATCTATAAGTTAGCCGAAGGAAAGGACAAAATACATATATATATGTATACGAATACATGTATGTTTATTTAATCCAATAATTATTAAGTTAACGAAAGGAATAATTCCTGAAATGAATCGACACGTGTAAACTACCATCACCTAGAAACACTCACACCTTCTTAAGAACGTTCACCGAAAATATGTGGGAAGAAATCGATGTTAGGAAAAACCATCTCTCGGTCCACCCCATAAAAATCCCGCGGCGCACCACCGCATCGTCAAAAGAACAACGCGGACGGCTTTGGCGAGATGCACAAAAGCCGTGACTTTCGGTGGAACGACGCTGGCGGCGTGCTTTACTCACGGCAAGCACGATAGCATCCGATGGCAGTCACGAATTAAAAGAAAGGTCTCAGAACATAAATTCATAGCCAAACGGGCTTACGACGGGACTCGAACGCGACTCCCTTCACCGAGGGAAATGATGAGTCAAACAACGAGACTTTTACCATCTCCCCGAATATCTAAAGTTAAGCACCGATCGTGGAAACAGAAAACTCGTCTCTCCACGCATCACCCCTTTTTCCTTTATCCTTGCACCTCCCTTCCAACATAGCAACTATTTTTAATGACATTTCGAGGAAAAACACACATGATCAGGCGATCACTCCCACTTATTTAAACCTAGAAAAGGGTATAAAAAGCCCAAAAATCTTGTACTCAGGGCACACTCACCATCATCCGATCGACGAAGTTAACGTCTTTCGTTTTCGCCGGTTACCATCATCCGATCGACCCAGTTAGCGTCGTTCAGTCGTTTACGTTTTTGATTAACAAAATTGTCTTTGTTCAATCACGCATCGCATTTTAATTCGATCACCGAGAGTTAAGGAAACATTTTTTGTCCGAACCCCAGGTTCGAGAATCGTTGTTCGATTTATTTTGTACCTTTTCGTGAAATATTCATTCGAAATAAAATCTATTCTTACCAACGAAATCATCGGAAGTTCGAAGAATTATTCCAAAAACCGACGAAAAACCAGCAGTGAAAAACGTAAGCGACATGCATTTTATTTTACTCACTATAATCTTTTCTTCTCTTTATTTATCGGTCATTTCCAGTGCATGAATTTATTAATTGATCCTCTCCTAACCCATTTATCAATTTCCTGGAGTAAACCCACCGTCATACAGACTTTCAATCATTTCTCAAACTGAAGCGAACATTTTTATCATTTTAAATTCTCCGGAAACCATAAAATCGGATCAGGAGGGATCAGGAGTTCAGAAAGTACCCTACGACCTTAGAAACGACAGGCATTCCTCGGGCCATATCCCAAGCAATTTTCCGCAAGGTTAGGCTTAAAAATGGGCAGTTGTTACCGCGATTAATACCGGGTGTGGTAAAGATCGATTCCCATTGTTCTGACCAGAGAGTGTTAATAGAAACGGGGCAACAGTTGCGTAAAAACTTAGCGAAATAAAACCATCGACAGTTTTGACGCAAAACGAATTTACGTCAATGTAATATTACGTGAGGATTTTTATAAGGAGGATTAATCCCGGTTGGTAAGTGCCGGTAACGTTTTATTGCTATTTTATTATATTATGAAACGTATGCAAAAGATATCTTATAACGGGTTAACTACCGCCTGGTTGCAGCCAGGTATCGATCGCGATTTTATTTATTAAAACACTGAGTTCAAATCCGTGAGGTTGACAATCGATTAATTATACGCGAAAGACATTATATAACGGGCTAACTACCGCCTGGTCGCAGCCAGGTATCTATCGCGACGTCATTATTTATTTTAGAATACAAATGAAGGTTTGTATTTATTACAAAAGAATACCGGGGTTCGCGAGAGTCTCTTCTAGAGCACTCTTACAGTCGACCGCCAGTGGTGACAGTCTAGTACGAACTGAAGATCCGTTGTGGCCGCTCTGCCCGCGAGTATCCCGAGTCCGCCGTTGGTGGCGGGGAGGCCCTCGCGGATTCGCTCTGCTGCACTGGCCAATTGTGCGCTGCCTACAGCGTGCCTCCCTGTGGTGGGGCAGTTGCTCGCGGCAGCGGGATGACCGATGGTGGGGCAGCCGCCCGCGGTCCCACTGTAGTCATGCTTCCCTCAGGTGGGGGCTGTCGTCGTCTCGCGGCAGCGTGAGTACTGATGGTTGGGCAGGCGCTCGCGGTCCCGCTGTAGCCGTGCCGTCCCTTAGGTGGGGGCTGCCGTCGTCTCGCGGCAGCGCTCCGTCCGTTGAGTGGGGGCAGTCTTTGTCACACGGCAGCGCAACGGTTGATGGTAGGGACAGGCCGCGCATGGAGCCGTATGCTTACGCAGCATCCCACGGGCTCGATTCTCAGAGGGCCTTATCGGCGGGGCTTTGCGGAGCTCGCTATCGGGACTGCGTCCGGTCCCACGCTCGGCCTGCCATCCGATATTTATTCTATGGCCCTATGTACGTGACTATAACGCTAAATAATATTTAACTGCACAATACTCTTTGTTTAATGGGCAATATTGTATATATCGCGACTGTATGCATTATGTTATGAATATATGCTATGTATTAAGCCTAATATGCTTATTACGCTTATTTAAATTGTTTTTACAATAATAATAACATTAATTGTTATTTATTAATTATCAGAATATTTACTCGTTATGTACGCGCCCATGAATATCGTGGTGTCTCCCATATTCATGGTGTCTCGCGTTTTTACGTATTTTAAATTAACAATTTATCATTGTCAATTATTTTATAATGTTTTGAAAATAAAATTATAATTATTTAGCATTTTATCGCTTGTGAATATCGTATTCCTATCGATATTCATGGCTTTGCGCATTTTGTAAAAATAAAATTTAACAATTAATTATTGTTGATTATTTTATAATATTTGTGAATAAAAATTATAATTATTTAGTATTTTAGCGCTGGTGAATATCGTATTCCCATCGATATTCACGGCTTTGCGCGTTTTATAAAAATAAAATTAACAATTAATTAATGTAGATTATTTGATAATATTTGTGAATAAACATTACATTTATTTAGTATTTTAGCGCTGGTGAATATCGTATTCCCATCGATATTCACGGCTTTGCGCGTTTTATAAAAATAAAAATTTAACAATTATTTTTGTAAATTATTTAGTAATATTTGTGAATAAAAATAATAATTATTTAGCATTTTAGCGCTGTCGAATATCGTATCCCCATCGATATTCGCGGCTTTGCGCGTTTTATGAAAAAAATAAAAATTAACAATTAATTATTGTTAATTATTTTGAATATCCGTAAATTATAATTCGAATTGTTTATTATTTATGCGTGGGCGAATATGGCGGTTTCGCTGATATTCGTGCTGTTACGCGGTTTTAAGCATTCAAAAATAGTTAATTATTAATAATTGTTATTTTATGTTAATAAAATGAATTTTTACTGATTATTGTTTAGTGCTTCCGGATATTATCCTTACATTGATTTTTCGGTGTTGCGCGTATTTTATAAGACAATAATGATTTATTAAAAATAATTATTCAATGTTAATAAAATAAGATTTGTTTATTATTAATATTTTGCGCCATCGAATGTCGTTTCTACAACGACATTCCGATGTTGTGCGTGTTTTATAAAATCGTAATTATTTATTAATTATTATTATTGAAAGTTAATAAAAACAATATTGAGTTCCGTTTCCGGTGTGAAAGGAGAGCAACGTGTGTCAGGTGTGTGCATGGAAAAGTCAAGGTAGGAGTAATAAGAGTGAGCGGAGAGACGGTGAGAGGAAGGAAAGAGTAGCGAGCAGGATAGGGAAACAGGGGAAGTATTAGAGTGAAGAAGGGAAAAGGCAGATAGAGTGAAAAGCAGTAAAGAAAAGTAGAGGCAAAAGTAGAGGTTAGGAAAGAAAGAAAGAGAAGATAAGGCAAGAGGGAGACAGAGGATAGAGCGACAGGTAGACAGGTAGCGACAGCAGAGGAGCACGGGAGAAGCGGCGAGTGAGTGGGGGACGGTAAGTCAGAAGCGGAGAGAGAAAGAGTAGGGAGTGGCGAGCTAGAGCGACGCGCGAACAGAACAAGTAAGTGAAAGAGACGAGCGGAAAAGAAGCAAAACAAAGAAAGGAGAAGACATGGTCGAAACAGGAGACAGAGAAGACGAGGAAGTGGAGGGTAGAGGAAGACCGTCGAATGCGGAAAGATTGAAGAGAGAGAGAAGTGCGAGCGTGGGTTCGATAGTGGAGCTGAATGACCTGTGGAAAAGAAAAAGGGAGCAAATGGAGGAAAAAATGCAAGGAAAAGAAGAGGAGGAAGTCGAGATCTTTCAGAAGAGCAAAAAAGTGCAGAGGTCCCCACAGAGGAAGGTGGAGGAGGAATCGAGTGTGGAAAGGTTGATAAAGGAAATGAGAGAAGAATTCAAAAAAGAACTACGGGAGATGAGACAAGATGTGAAAGGACAGGGAAGAGAGGTGAGAGAGGAGATAGGAAGGATGAGAGAAGAAATGAGAAGGGGAGAAGAGAGAGGAAGAAGAGAGAGAGAAGAGTTGGCAAAGAGAATGACAGGACTGGAAAAAAGAGTGGAGGAAGTAGAGAGAAGAGAACAGAGGGGAGAGGAGGTAGAGGAGAGAATCAAAAAGTTGGAGGCGGAAAAGCGGAAAGAGGAAGCACAAGGAGCGAGGAAAAAAGAGAGTGCGACCGAAAGCACAGAGCTAGAGGAACGAGTGAGGGAGATGGAGAGGAAGATAGAGAGAAGAGAAAAAGAGGAAAGAAGAAAGAATGTAATAATGAAGAGAGTGGACATACAAGACACGGTGATGGAGTCGGCCAGAAGGATTCTGCAGAGCATTGGAGTGCAAGCAAGAATGGAGGGGGCGAAGGAAATTGGAAAGAGGAGAAGCGGTAGAAGAGAAGGCAGTATAGAGGTGAAAATGGAGAGCGTGGAAGGAAAGGCAGAGGTAATGAGGAAGAAAGGAAACCTGAGAGGGAAGAAGGAGAGAATAGAGGAAGATCTGACGTGGAAAGAGAAAAGGATGCAATGGCTGATAAAGGAAATAGCGGAAGTGGAGAGAACGAAAGAAAAGATGGTGAAAATCGGGTATGGTAAGCTGTTCGTGAACGGAACGGCATGGCTTTGGGACGAAAAGGACGAGGTGCTGAAAGACGGAAGAGGGAGAGAGAGAGCAGAGGAGGGAAGAAGAGAGAGGAAAGACGACGAGAAAAAAGATGAAAGAGCGGAAGAGCAGAGAGCGGGAAGAAAGCATGAGGAGAAGAGGGGCGAAGGAAGGGAAGAAGTGGTAGGAGGAAAAGAGAAAGAAGCAAAAAACGATTAAGCAAGAGAGGTAGAATAGAGAGCAGAGAGACCAGAGGAAAGGAGGAGGAGAACTGGAAGATAGCTTTTTGGAACGTAGCGGGGCTGACCAACAAGGATAAGGATTTTTGGAGAGGAATAGAATAATGGGATGTAGTAGTGCTGATGGAGACGTGGACAGAGGAGAAAAACTGGAGTAAGTTGAGCAGCAGGATGCCAAAGGGGTACAAATGGACGAGCTAAGGAGCGAGGAAGAAAAATAAGAAAGGAAGAGCGATGGGAGGAATGGTGATGGGAGTGAGAGAGGAGATGGCATTGGAGAAAGAGGAAGCACGAGAGGAGGAGGATGGTATCATGCATGAGAGAGTGAAAGCCGGAAATGAGGTATGGAACGTGGTGGCAACATATGTAAATGGAGATCTGGACAAGAAAATGGAGAAGCTGAGAGGATGGATGGAAAGGCAGAACGAAGAAGAAAGAACGATAATAGGAGGAGACTTTAACGCGAGAACGGGAACGGAGGGAGAAAGGGTAGGAGGCCCGGAGGAAGAAGAAGAGGGAGGAAGAAAATCGAAGGATAAAAAGGTCAACGCGGAAGGAAAGAAACTAACGAAGCTGCTGGAAGAGGTAGGCTTGGAGATCTGAAATGGAAACATGGAGGGAGATGAGGAAGGAGAGTTCACGTACACCGGCGGAAGAGGAGAGACTGTTATAGATTATGTGATGGGAGACGAAAATGCAAGGAAGGGAGTAGAAAAGCTGGAAGTAGCAGACAGAGTGGAGTCGGATCATCATCCGCTAGTGGTCACGATGAAAAAAGGAAGAGAGAGAAAGAAGGAGGAAAGAGGAAAGGATGGAAGAGCCAGAGGAGGCAAATGGTCAGAGAAAATAAAAGAAGAATATGCCAAGGGCATGCAAGAAATGAAAGTGGAGAGAGGAGGAGGACAGGAAGCGGTAAGGAAAATGGAGATAAAAATAAAGGAAGAGATCGGAAGAAGTGAAGAAAAAGGAGGGAGAGAAAGAAGGCAAAAGAGGAGAGGATGGTGGGACGAAGAGGGTAGAGAAAAAAAGCGGAGGCAAGAAAGGAGCTGAGGAGATGAAGGACAAATAAAGGCACGAAGGAAGCATACAGGGAAAGAAAGAGAGAATACCAGAGGCTGAGTGAGCGAAAGAAAAAACAGGAGCAGGAGAGAACGGTAATGGAAATAGCGGAGGCGAGAACGGAAAATAAGGTATGGGAGATTATAAATAGAGGAAGGAAGGAAAGGAAGAAAATAGAAGAAGGAATACAAAAAGAGGAATGGAAAAGGTATTTCATGAGCCTGATAGGAGGAGTGGAGAGGCGAGTGAGGATGGGAACGGAAGAGGCAGGAAGAGAGGGAGAAGAAGAAGATATAAGAAGAGAAGAAATTCAGAAGACGGTGAAAAACCTGAAAGAAGAGAAAGCGATGGGAATAGATGAAACACCGAACGAGGCGTGGAAGTGTGGGGGAGAAAAGGCGATGGAGGTTGCATGGGAAATATGTAGGAGGGTGTGGAGAGGGGACGGATGGCCGGAAAATTGGACGGAGGGGATAATAGCCCCAATAGTCAAAAAAGGAAGCGGAAAGAAAGTAGATGAATACAGAGGAGTTACGCCAATGCCGTCGTTATGCAAGATATGCACGACGGTATTGGCGAGAAGATTAGAGGAGGAAGCGGAGGAAAGGAGGATGATACCACCAAATCAAACGGGATTCAGGAGAGGAGTAGAGACGATAGACAATATCTATGTCCTGAACTACATAGTAAATAGACAGTTGACGGAAGAGAAGGGTAAGGTCATAGCGCTGTTTATAGACCTGAAGGCGGCTTTCGACTCGGTGGACCGAAGGAAAATGATGGAGGCGCTGGAGAGAAGAGGCGTAAGGAAAGGACTCAGAGAAAGAGTGGAGGAGGTCTACAGAGAGACGAAGAGCAGAGTGAAAGTCGGAGGGGAGGCAGGAGAGAGCTTTTGGACTGGAAGAGGGGTCAGGCAGGGTTGCCCGATGAGCCCAATTCTGTTCAACCTGATGACGGCTGATATGGAGGAAGAATTACGAAAAGGAAGATGGGGCGGAGTCAAGGTGAGAGAGAGAAGGATATGCTCGTTGGCATATGCGGACGATGTGGTGGTGTTAGCAAGAAACGAAGCGGAAATGAAGAGCATGATAAGGAGACTGGAGAAGTATTTTGAAAATAAAAAGCTTGAGCTAAACATAGGAAAGACAAAGATCTTAAGATTCAGAAGAGGGGGAGGAAGAAGTAAGGACGTGGACTGGAGATGGAGAGGCAAGAAGATAGAGGAAGTACAAGAGTTTAAGTACCTGGGGTACGTGTTCAAGAAAAACGGGGGACAGGAAGCACACATAAAGGACAGAGCGAAGAAAGCAGGAGCGGTGATGAAACAGGCCTGGGGAATAGGCAAAAGGAAATTTGAAAAGAATTGGGAAAGGAGAGTTTGGCTTTTTGACACGCTGGTGTGGACGATAATGGGATATGGAGCGGCAATATGGGGATGGGAAGAAAGGAGAGAGTTGGAAGGAATGCAGGAAAGATTTCTGAAATGGACGATGGGAGTAGACTGGCAAACGCCGGGATACATGGTAAGAGAAGAGACAAAGAGAGACATGCTGAGGACAAGAGCGTGCAGAAGGGCATGGAGGTATGAAGAGAAATTGAGGAAAGGCGAAGGAAGCGAGCTAGCGAGAGAATGTCTAGAAGAGATGAAAAAGAGAGAGAGGGAAGTGGACGAGAGAGAGTCGAAGTGGGAACAAGGAAGACGAGAAGCGAGAAGACGAAACGGAGGAGAGGAGAGACAGAGAGAGATAGAGTATGAGGAAGTGGAGAAAGCGGACAGAAGAGAACAAGAAAGAGAAAGATGGGAGCGAATAAGAGAGTCAAAATATAACAGATGGTACAGAGAAGTGAGGACAGAAGGAATACCGCAATATTTGAGAGCAAAGTGGAAGGAGGAAAGGAGTAAAAGAATAGCCAGATTCAGGCTGGGAAACGAGATGAGAGAAGGAGAGTACTGGAAATCGGAAGAACAGAGGAGATGTAGAATGTGTGAGGGAGAGGTCGAAACGATAGGGGAGAGAGTAAGAGAGATTTTAGGTGCGAACGGAGAGGGAGAGGAGTGGATGAAAGAACTAGAAGAAAAGAGAAGAGAAAAGATGAGTGAGAGAGAGAGAGAGAGAGGACGCGGGGAATGAATGAAGGGTGATTGGAGTAGATAGGGTGGAGACAGAAAGAGAGAGTGAGAGAGAGAGAGAGAGAGAGAGAGAGAGAGAGAGAGAGAGAGAGAGAGAATGGTCAAGGAACAGGGGATGTGAGAAAGAATGGAGTGAATAATACGGAAACGGAGCTCGACAACGAAGCGCGAAGGAGGAGAGAAAGAGAGAGACGGAGGAGAAGATAAGAGTAGGGAGTAAGGAAACAAGCGAAAGAGCGAGCAAGGCGTGCGAGAGCGGCGGGCGACGCATACAGGCGAGGCGAGCGGAGCGAGAGTGAGCGGCGGGCGATGCGAGTATGAGTGGCGAGAGAGGCGGATGAGAACAGGACTGAGGACTGTAAATAGAAATAAAATAAAGCATAAGAAGGTGAAAGCAGAATAAGAGAAGAGGAAAGAAAAAGGAGGAAATGTAAATAGAGTAAGGTAGAAGTAAGAAAGCGCACAAATGTAAGAAATGTAGAGATAAATAAAGAAATGAAGAACAAAGGTAAAGGAATGTAAAGGTAGAATGCGAGAAAGCAGGAGCGGAAAGTGTGAGAGTGGAGCCGGAAAAATTGTAAAGCGTGAGTGAAGAGAGGAAACTTGTGTAAAGGGAGAAAAGGAACTGTAAAAAAGGAAATGTACAGGAAACGGAACCCTTGTAACCCTTCGGGGACGCAATAAAGCACTATACAATACAATAATAAAAACAATATTTGTTTATTATTATTTATCCCCTTCGAATTATGGCAATATTTAGATTACTGTAATATATTGAATAATGTATTAATGCGCAGTATAATGCGTGTATTGGACTACCGAAAGACGGTAGGTACGTTTTTTATAAAACCTCAAATATCTCGAAAACGGCTGGTCCTAGGGTTATATTGAGTACCAGCCCCTCGGAGTTCTATATGATATGCTTAACCTAATGGGCTAACTAGATTCTGGTTAACTTTAATATTTCTAATGTTATGGCTCGATAAAGTGTCAGAATCCTGAATCTTGAAAATATGTGGCAATGTATGCCGCTTTTATAAAATAATATACGTTGGTTACTATATTAATATTTCTTTGCATATTATTTAAATGTAAATTTAGAAGAAAAACAGGTTTTATCTTATTGTTGAAAAAAAAAAAAAATTGTTGATGGTTTAACCTGAGCGTGATGAGACCCAGGACGTAACACTTCCTCCCTTTAGTCCGGAGCAGTGCCGAGGCTCTGCGAAGGACCAGCGTGAAGACGTCGGATGAGTGCTGGGTCGATTCTTGGTAGCGGCGTTGGAAATCTTCCGGACTCCCTCGCCGTCAAGTTGGGACAACCTGATGCGCTTGCCCTTTCCTCCGTAGTCGAACATCTTGCGTTATCCTTCGCCGTCAAGTTGGGGTAAATGGACTTATCATTTGATAAGTTCACCCTTTCCTTTGTGCTTGGTCCGCTTTCGATGTCGGCGGGTGGTGGATTGCGTCTGTGACCCAATGTAAGTAGTAATCCGGTCACAGAGCTCCATATGGCTCCGATCAGGTGAATGCTCCAACCTTATAGCGAGTGGATTGCATATCTATGGATGCATGTATCAATTATGGTTTTGACGATTTTTATGATGACATAGATCGCGAAGACTCCAGCGCTGGCTATGCCGAATTTTTCGAATCCATGCCAGAATCGTTTTGCTGCACTCTCAGCCAAGTGTTCGAGAGTGCTCTCGTCGAGGAATCCTCGAATGGAAACGCTTCCCTTTGGTATGCTGTAACCGATTGATCCTCTTGCCAAGTTGTTCAGAAGAGCTGGTTTTTCAGCTGGGAACATTATTCGATCTCGAAGCTTCTTGATATCGGCTTCCGAGTAGATCCCGCTATTGGCGAGATTACCAATTGATGCGTAGTGCCAAGTTGGTTTTGATGATGGTTGCATTGATTGTGGTGATGGGACCACGATCGGGTGCGGTGAGAACCTGTACCAGACGTTGTCGATCAGATATAGTGCTGGTAGCGTAGGATCGCACTCTATTTGTGTCGCAGATTTTAACAACATTCTTGAAGTTGTTGATAAGAAGTGAGACTCGTTGCGATACGTGACAGGCAGCTCGTGATAGCACTCGTCCGTGCAGTGTAAGCTGCATTCCACAGGGATGCACTTGATTATGTGCGCGACTTCCCCTGCGATCACCGCCATGTATCCAGGTCCCTTACAATAGCGTATGCGAATTTTTCGGGCAGGGTTCCGGAAGTCGAGAGAGCGTTCCGAAGCACCTGCCTTTCCAAGTTGCACCGTTGTGTTAGCACGTCCTTATATGAATTCTTCATCTGCAGTTTCACGTATTCTTCTACGTAGACGAATTTTGAATTGATATATGAGAATATATCAAGGTTTGACACTGAGATTTGTCTTCGGACTGCGAATGATTCTCCCTTTCGTGTCTCCAAGATGAACAACTTCGGGTGTTCAGTGCGAATCAATATAAACCCGCACAACTGAAGCTCCGATCGTTTTGCCAGTGCGAATGTTGTTTCCTGAGTTATCAGAGTATATACGTCGGGTGAGTTTACGTGGTCCCCGACCGAGACTAGTTTTGTAGCTTTCCCTTCGTACAAAACGTCGTAGCGATTGAAGTTGCATGAGTCGGTGGGTTCCGTTTTTCAGAACGCACTATTGCCACTGATGTAGATGCAATGTCCGTCGGCCAGCGTGCAACGCGTTCCGGATTGTAACACGATTTCATCGGTCGCCAAGTTGACCGTTGCTTCGTAGTTGATTAATGTGACACTAACCGATGCTTGCACGACCACGTTGTCCCATGTGCCGAATGGATCACTGTATTGGGTTCCAACGCACTTGCCGTCTACCGAGATGGATCCCGCCATGGTTATGCTCCTTGTTGTTGTGCTGTTTCTTTGTAAGCCGATGAGTTGTCCTGTGTTGCTGACTGACAAGATTCCCGTCTCGTGGACTCTTAGACATGCTCTCTCGTCTAAGTCGTGGAGGTACACTTGCCTTCCATTGTGGACGATTGAATTGTGGGAGTGCATCCCGCAATGATATATTGTACGGTCTATTTCTATTTTACACTGCATAACCTCGGCGCTGTTGAAGTCCGTAAGCTGAAGCAGTTGGATGTAGCTGGTGGTTGTTGTTGGCTCTTGCAGTGGTATGTCGCATTCCACGAGACTGTTCAGGGAGATTGTAGTAATATTGAGCGAAGATCCTCCGCAATCGTAACCGATCAGCCCCAGTATTTCCGTCGCACCGAGGAGGAGGAAGCATATTCCTGCCCTCATCCTGGAACAGAATACGCGTCCCCCGTTAGACAATGTTCATTTTGTTTTTAACCGATGATGACCCAACTACCGCGGCATTTTATGCTATGGCGTCGCGCGGTTGTGTCACGCGGTTTATCGGTTTTCCACTTGAACCGGACTATCTCGCGTTTGCAGTTGGTACACTGCCAGATCACTTGTAAGTGTGCGACGTGGTCGAGTCCCCCTTCGTCGAGGACACTCACGTTGAGGTTGGTCACCTTGTTTATTCCCGTCATTAATTTAACGAAGTCCTCTCTATGGCGCAGGGTGTTAACGTGTGTGGTACAGTAGAGAAATCCGTGGATCATCTCATATAGTAACGTCTCGACCATTACCCGGATCTCACGACCCACGAGGAGGGTTTTGGAAAGGGTGATTTTCGGGAACGGGCGAAGTACGGTTTTTCCTGCTACCAACCTCAATCGAGAACACCAACGCACTTCAAATCCTTTGATTTCGTTGCTGAAGAGCTCTTCGTTGTAGCTCATGAATACCTCCCAGAGGTTTGGAAGCGGCTCGGTCAGTATTAATGACAGCTCTTCTTGGCTGTAAATTGGTCTGAATTCGTGCTTGATGATCACGGTGTTGGGACGTATTTGTTTAACGCCACTCGTACCCGGCTGGGGTTCCATTGCCAGGTCGTACCGTAAATCCATGTACTGGTCGAATCCCGGTGGCTCAAAGTCACGTGTTAATATCCGCATGATATATTCAATGAGAGTCTTGCTCCTCCTTATTGAATCTCGTTGCACAGAGTCTATTTGAAGCTCGTCGCACTGAATCTATTCGAAGCTCGTCGCACTGAGTCTATTCGAAGCTCGTCGCACTGAGTCTATTCGAAGCTCGTCGCACTGAGTTCGATAGTGTTTGCTACAACAGAGTTTATTAATACTAAAACACACTAAAGAATTTATTGAATGTTTAAGTTTAAACAGAGTTTATTAACACTCCACCGGGTTTATTGATTCTCACGCACTTCACAGAGTCCCACCAATACTCCCATTAATAGAGTTTATTGATACTTGTTATATTAATAGAGTTTAATGACACTCTAATGAGTACGCCGAATGTTCCGAAAGTTCGCTAATAACTTTACCGAACACTTGTCACGTGGAAATTATTGAGCACTTGAACACTTGGAGCGAGTTGTGGTGATGGTCGCTGACGAACGCCAACTGGCGCTGCACCGTGCGCTTACCGTCGTCCGTACTCCCGGCGTTAGGCTAACCGGTGGAGGGGGACGCGGACGATCGCGTCGCAATGTTTTAGCCCAAGGTGGGGTGGGAAATTCCCCTTTATTGGCGCTGCACCGTTGCACGTGTATTTGTACCAAACGTTTTATTACGTTTGCGTTTTTATCGCCGTATTTATGGCATAATTGCGGCACGATTTTCCGCATGATTGCCTTGTATTCCTCTTTTGTCACGCGTTTCCTAGCGTAGTGAGGTAGTAGTGCTGACTCGGCTTCCTTTGCGATGCGTTCCTGTCTTCCGAATTTCTCGAAGAACTTGGTTCTCTTCTGCTCTTCGATGGCAGGGCTTGGTAGTTCGTTTAGTAGCTGTAACTGGTCGCCGATCTTGTGCACCCTTACCTTCTTTTTCGGACAGTCCGTTCCACTTTCCTCCCTTGCGCGGTCCTTTGCAACCGGTGTTTCGTGAGAGGGCCTCGTGGTTGGTGAAGATCCGAACAGTGCTTTGATGGTGGCTTGCCTCTTCTTTGCCTTATCCCTTTTTGAAGTCTTGAGCTTCTTGCTGCTAGAAGTGTCCATCGCAGATGTCCACGATGCGCCTGCTGTCGCGGCTGGATGTCTACTGATGCTGCTTGGTGCTGTCGCTCGGGGTCTTTTCTTGTGGTGTATCAGATGATGGAGAGGGAACTATTGGTCTCGTGGTGGGGCGGCGCCGGATGCTCCAGGAGAGTTATCTTTCGTGATTTGAGATTTGAGGTAAAAATAATTGATTTTATTGCGATGCATGTTACTTCGTCATAGACTGAACGATCTCTATAACATCGACTCGCTCGGGTCGTAAGTCGAGATGCAGCCAATGACTCCCGCGGATTGTGGGTAATCTGCCACCACGTGGAAGAGGTATGGGTTTCCTTCCTCGTTGGGACAATGCATCAATACCCGAGCCAATGATAGCATGGGTCCCTCGTCGGTTGAGATATACTTATTCCCGATGATCGAGTGGAATATTATTTCACAAGAGATCGCTGTTATTTTGACGAAGTTTATCCCGTAATTCAGGTTGACCGCGAAAGTCCCTGTACCGTTGATCAGTTGCGGGGAGTTTATGACCTCTTCGATTTCCGGATATGGCTCGTTTGGTGCTGGCAGACCCATTTCAAATTCTCGGCGAACCATTGTTCTGTCTTCTTCGTGATTCCAGAGATTTTGGTGTTGGGTTCCTCTGGAACAGAGGATTTTCCGTCTATAGCCTTGTTAGGCGCAATTTATTTGTATGTACGATTCTAGGTCTTCCCTTGTAGTTAATTTTCACGTTTCCACCGGGTAATATTTCAGTGACCGCGTAAGGTCCGGTGTATTGATCGCAAAATTTACCGGCGCTTGGTTCCTTCAGCATAAGTACTTTGCTTCCGATTCCGAAATTTTGTGGATTTGCTCGTCTATCGTAGTACTGCTTGGAACGCTCTTTGGCTGCTTTCAAATTTTCCGATGCAAGTTCTTGTAGACCGTGCACCTTGTTGAAGAGGTTCTCGAGGTATTCGGTGTATGTCACATCCTGATGCTCCTCGATTTGTGTATGCATCGACGGCTGTCGAGCTGTTTTGCCGAAAACTAATTCGAACGGTGTGAATCCCGTTCCCTCGTGTTGACTGGTGTTGTAGGAGAACATCGCTAGCTCGATAAATTCGTCCCAGGCGTGATGGTCGTCTACGTACTGCTTCAAGTATTCAGCAAGTACATGATGCGATCGCTCGATCGATCCGTTTGTTTGAGGATGGTATGCCGTCGTGCGGTATTGCTTGATCCTGAATTTCTTTGCCAAGGCCTTCATCAGACTACTTGTGAAATTGCTGCCCTGATCCGTGAGAAGTCCTCTGGGTGCTCCGAATCGGCTGATAAATTGTTTAGCGAAAGCGTCAGCGATGTCCACGGATGACGCCTTTTCCAACGGAATTGCAAGAGAATATTTGGTGAGTAAGTCCTGTATGGTTAAGACGTACAGGTTGCCCTTTTTCGTAGTTGGAAATTGCCCGACGATGTCCATCGAGATCTTGTCGAAGGCGCTTCTCGGAGTATCCGTGATCACCATTGGTTGCTTCGTCTTGACGCGGACAAGTTTTTTGAGTTGACATCCACGACAATGTTGAGTGTATTCTTGCACCTGGTTTTCATGTTTTCCCAGAAATATTTTTCGCGAATTCGTTTGTACGTTTTATTCACGCCCTTATGACCACCGATCAGTGAATCGTGGTTTTCTTGAATAATGTCCCTTCTTTCAGGTTCAGGAGGAACCCTGATCGGTTGATTGCAGATTGTCGATGTTAACGGCAGGTCTCTCAGTGTGTGTGTTAACCGACTTTGAATCTTTGTCCAAGACAGATTATCGATCGTATTTGTTTTCGCGATACTAAGCGATTCTAAGCCTAACTCTATTACGACGTCTCTCAGCGATTGGAAGGACTCTATTAGATTGTCTAACGCTGTGTTAGCTCGTAAGTCTGCTTTGACCGGAAGTGCGATTAAACGTTTTGATTTTTCGGTTTTGACGTTTGCTCTAGATAAATTTAAATTACCTAGGACTGGAAATCTGTCTGAAGTAACCAAATCCTTGGCTCCGTTATCGATAGGTTGTCCCTTGGTGGTAACGAAAAATATTAAATTATCTTTTCGCATCACCAAGCGATCCCGAATTTCTTTCACTGTTAAAGCTTCTGCTCGAGGTCCGGCCTCGTTCTGTTCAAATGGTATGTTAATTTGATCGAAAATCTCGCTGTCTGAATCGTTTTCGGAATCTGGTTCGTTCGACGTTTCCGAGCTATCGTCCCTGACTTCCGTTTCGATTAAAGAGATTTCATGATTTGATTCGGAATGTTCGACTATTCCTAAAGTCCCTGGTGGATCTAGCATGCTAGCAATATTATTTTTGTTTGTTGGACTAGAATCCGCTGAAGGACTGGCAATATTACTACACTCAGCATTCTGGTTTGCTTCGGTCGCAGGTAAATCGGATGGATCACCGGCACCGTCGAACTTCGTTGTTTTTTCCGGGCTTCCAGAGCGATCAGAAGGATCGCTAGGAATGTCCTTAGACTGAATTTTCGGACTATTTTGATCGGAGTGGCTTTCTGGAACTTCCTTGGATTTCGGGATGTCCGATATATCTTCCTCGGTTTTTGGGATACCTGATATATCCGATATATCGCTGGAATTGTCCTCCTGGTTTTGTACTTCGGGGATTACTATTGAGTCCCAGGTATCGGGACTTTCAATTGGCGGTATGACAGCCGCAGCTGCAGAAGGCTTATGATGTTTTGATTGTACTGCTTGCTTATCGGGTGCTTTCGGCTTCTTTTTCGGCCTGAACTCGAAAATCGCGTCTGAGTCTGAGTCGGATGTTGGCTGTTTTGCCCGTTTTTTAGTAGTGGGTTTTTCCTGCGTGAACCTAATTATCCGTCCAGGAACAGGATCCGGCGGATTCTCCTTTTCCCTTTTCGTAGGGATCTCGTCGGAGTCCGTATCGGATACTAGTTTTTTAGGACGTTTCCTACGCGTGATTTTAATTTCGTGGTCGGATCCCGAACTCGGCGGATTCTCCTTCTGCTTTTTCGCGGGGATCTCGTCGGTATCTGTTTCGGACGGATCTTCTTTTGTTCTGAACCGTACAGGCATGACTACCAATACGGATTTTTCGTTTACAGGTGTTTCTATTTCAGGCGGGTTTCGCGACAGGGCGTCGGCGTTACTGTTTACCCTACCTGGTTTGTATATAATTTTATATTCGTAGTTCGCGAGTTTTAAGCGCCAATGAACCAATCTATTCGCGGGGTCTTTTACCGAATCGAGCCATACCAATGGTTTGTGATCGGTCACGAGAGTGAATTCGCGGCCGTAAATGTAGGGTCTGAAATGCCCCACGCAATAAACGATCGCTAATAACTCCTTTTCGATGGTAGAGTAGTTCATTTCGGCTTTTGACAATGTTCGCGATGCATACGATATCGGTTTGTCACTACCGATTTTTCCCTGACTACGGATGCCTCCTATTGCAATGTTTGAAGCATCGGTTGTCACAATAAAAGGACGAGTAAAATCCGGGTACTGTAACACCGGTTCCTCACACAAAGCGTCTCTGAGTTTAACGAAAGCGTCCTCCTGTTTTTGAGTCCACTTGAAGAGTGCCTCCATTTTGAGCAACTGTGTTAACGGCCTAGCGATTGCGGAGAAGTTCTCTACAAATCGTCGGTAGTAACCCGCTAACCCGAGGAACTGTTTGATTTTTTTCGGGCTGGTTAAACGCGGGTAGTTTTTGATTGCCTCAATCTTTTTGGGGTCAGGTTTTACGCCGCTCTCACTTATGACGTGCCCTAAGTAAGCTACTTCTTTGCGTAAAAACTCGCACTTATCCGGTTGGAGTTTGAGATTTGCTCTCCTCAATCGCTCGGCGAGTTTGTTAAATTTTATTTCGTGCTCCCTAAGTGAGCTCGCGTATATAACGATATCGTCAAGGTACACGAAAAGTTTGTTACTTTGTAAGCCGCAAAAAACACGGTCCATCAGACGTTGGAATGTTGCCGGGGCATTTTTGAGCCCAAACGGCATACGATTGAATTGGTAATGCCCGAATGGCGTTGAAAATGCGGTTTTATGTGCATCAGAAGGATGCATGCAGATTTGGTGAAACCCGCTAGCTAGATCAAAGACTGAAAAGTATTTCGCGCTACCCAACTGGTCGAGAATTTCGTTTATGTTAGGAAGTGGGTAGGCGTCTCCGATTGTTTTTTCGTTCAGATTTCTGTAATCTATTACCATTCTCCATCTGGGCTTCCCCTGTGAATCGGCCTTTTTGGGCACGATCCAAAGCGGCGAGCTGTATGGAGATTCAGATGGTTCTATAATTTTTCCTTTTATAAGGTCGCCAACTTGTTCCGCAATTTCATCCTTGTGAGCTGGCGGAAAGCGATATTGATGAGTATAGACAGGTTGGTCGTCTGTCGTGGAAATTTTGTGTTCGATTGCGTTCGTGTGATCCAAAAATTGTCGCGGGATATGAAAAAGGTCGGGGTTTGCCTCGATCATTCTTTCTACGCTTACTCGCTCTTCGGCATTTAAATCCTCGAGGCGCAGTAAGTCTTTTACGTTTTTTACGCGTTCGCTCTCGACGCGCAAAACTGAGTGGTCGTGCGTCTGCTGCTTGATTTTGCAACAATCCGGGTTCTGTAAACTAAGTATTTCACCGGATTGGCAGCAATTTTGCGGACCAAACCCCGAACTGGGATCGTAGAGCTCATATGCCCCTAAGGTCACTGCCGGAACAGTGAGATCCACGTCCTCCTCGTTGGTATTTACCGCTATCAGGCACGCTACGCCATTCTTATTTGATGCTAAAGTATTTCCCAAGAAAATTCCGTCTCCAGCATCTAAACGGGGAATATAACCCTCTTTTATTTCGGGATTATTTACCCTGACATAATAAACTGCTCGAGATCTTTTTGATATCACTACGGTTTCGCGATTTTTAAACCGAAGTGAATTGCTCTTCCAACGGACCACCTCCTCGTTCCAATCGATTGTCGCCCGATTTTTGGCATGAAACTCGGATCCAAGGATAGCGTCCTGTTTGATCGGAAATTCATTTCTGACCACGTGAAATTCTGCCTCTGTCCCCTTTATATTGATCAATGTTGAGCCTATAGTAAATACGGGTTTGTCCGATATACCCCTGAGCCTCAATATCTCACTCTCGTCTATTACGAAATCTGGATTTAACGCTCTGATTTTAATGAGGTTAGGATCGGAACCGGAGTCGACGAGAAAGCCGGTTAAATTTTTTAATTGGGGAAACTCGATTTATACCGTGGGAGTAAACGATTGTTTTGCTAAGGGGATGTTGACGGTACGGACGTTTCGCCCGATATATTTGCCGTGCGTACCGGGCGCTCTGTTGGCTTTTCCGCTCGGTTCGCGCCAGGTTTTTCCGAGCGGGGATTCGCGTTTCCCGCGTTACGTTTCTCGTCGTTTTGTTTTTTGAAACATTGAGTTATCACGTGTCCGGGTTTTGCGCAAGAGTCGCAGGAGGGGCGAGGTTTAACGTCCCGATTTTTGTCCCAAACTTGATTTTTATATGGTGAATTAATGTGCTGCGCTGTGGTGACGTCGCCCTTCGGTCGGATCGGCCGTTTTTCCGGAAATTTCGACCATCAATCGTCCGATTTGTGGCCCTTTTTGTGGCAATTGTCGCACGATAAGGATTCGCGAGCCGCAATTATTTTTACGTGAGTTTGAGACGGATTTTTATTTTCGCCACGCGTATCCTTGAAATTTACGCGATCTTTTTCAATCTCTTTTTCGATTTTGACCGCGTTCGCGTAGGCTGTCGCAAGATTAGCGCAGCCCTCTAATTTTAATCTGAGTCGGAAATCTGGAGGTAAACCGGCGATGAAACACTCGAGTGTTTCATCTTCGAGTGTGGTTAATCGGCTACGCGACGTCGCACCGTTTTCGGGTATCTCCTCCGCTATCGCGGCGTGGAGGTCTTTTACCCGACTTATGTAGTCGATAATATGCTCGGTTTTGTTTTTCGCGATATTTCCCAATTCACCTCGATACTGATTCAATGATTTTGATGCACCGAAAACGACTTTTAAGCGGTCGGTGAAAGCTTTTATGTCCGCGAAGGAATCGTCTTCCATTGCGGTGTAGGCACGGCCTTTTAGTTTATTACGGAGAAGCCGTGTTAGCGTTATTTCGAGGTTCGCGGGGAACATATCTTTTGCACGTTTGCACGCCCGAACGAATTTTAAAACCGATAATTTTCTCCGTTGAACATGGGGATTCCTTCGAAAATATCCTTAAAGGAAAGTCGCGGGAGATTTGGATCGCTATTACCCGTATTTTGTGAATTATTTGGCGTGGCTCGCCTCGTCGTCGGGTGGACCGCCATTACGCGAGTACTGAGTTGCGTCATATCGTGTTTTATAGTGTCGAGCTCTAATACCAAATTTGTGAGAACATTTTGAAATCTCGGACTTATCGCAGGATTTTCTGCAGGATTTTCGTCAGGCTGACGTTGATTTATAATATTTTGGGCTTGTAGATCTAGCTCGCGAGTGGCCAGATCTGCCTCCATTTCGTGAAGTCTCTGCTTTTCTGCATTTAATTGATCGTGAAAATTACGAAGTTCCTGTTCGGTGAGAGGCATTTTGAAAATGATATCTTATGGATTGATTTTCGATAAAGAAAATAGCAAATTTAAGCTAACGTAAAATGAATATGATTTGATTTTTAATGTTTATTTTGGTTGTGGTAAAATAATTTTTCGACTCGATTTTGCAAATTTTTACCCTCTATTTTACGTGACTTTACACTAATTTCATGATAATTTTGCACTGTTTTGCTATAGCAATGATTTTATACTGATTTTTACACTATATACAATAATTTTACAATGATTCTACAATGATTTTACACTATATCCAGCGAAATCCCACTGCTCTCACCAGAAAAATCTAACCTGTTACGTCGCGATTTATATTTGTTTGATTATTTAACGGTTTTCCCCTGTTTATTTTTACAGAAAAATTCCGGATAAACGTGAGAGCGATTCCCAACGGATTAAATGAGATTGCTCCGTGGTTTCAACCGGAATGCGCCGGTTAGGGATCGGAGCAATACTGGATAAGTGTTACATTTGTGTTCCAATTTCAGTTTTTAGTATTATACATACCTTATTCCGTTTTAGTTTCCTTTCCGCAGGTGGTGAGCTGTTGGGCGTAGCGGGTTGAAATATTCTATGTGCCGACAATCAATTCGGGAGAGGATGGCAGAGTTGGTATGTCTTCGTTGAGTACCGTAGAGGCGTCAGAGATGTTGCCGTCTTCCTCGATTTGTTCCTCGCCGGAACGATCTTCGCAGATGGCCCGGTCGTCGGATTTTTTGGGTAGTCAGATGTACCCGTTTTATAAATACTCGATGATTTACCAGTGTGCGAATAGACCTGATGGTCGGTACGGCTACCTTCCTGACGGTACTTCCGTTTGAGAGATCGTCTGATTTGTCCGAAATCCCTGCCTTAGTGGTGATGACTTTACGAGGGTAATTTTTACTTGTCTGTTTAGCATGAACTGAGCTGAGTTTAGTCGGTGGTCCCGTGTGTTGTTTAAGCGATTCGCACCTCAGCATGACACATCTACGATACACTTCGAACGCTATAAATGGCGACCAATTCACACGTAGTTTGTCCCATAATGAGTGAGGCCACAAGGTGTCAGGAAGGATGGATTCTAATTCTAGTATCAGGTCATTAGTTCCAACTTAATTAACTTACTTGAAACTCGTCGTATCAGTCTGAGCGGAGTCGAGGCTGGTTTTAGAGTTTCGATTCTAATGTAACTAAGTAACTCGAATCTCCTTATATCAGTCTGATCTGATTCGAGGCTGGTTTTAGAGTTACGATACTAACTTATCTAATTAACTCGAATCT
Source organism: Amblyteles armatorius (assembly GCA_933228735.2). Lineage (NCBI taxonomy): Eukaryota > Metazoa > Arthropoda > Insecta > Hymenoptera > Ichneumonidae > Amblyteles > Amblyteles armatorius. The sequence goes on along the minus strand of OW121687.1, from coordinate 4,597,124 downwards.
CCTTATATCAGTCTGATCTGAATCGAGACTGGTTTTAGAGTTTCGATTCTACCTTATCTAATTAACTCGAATCTCGTTATATCAGTCTGATCTGAATCGAGACTGGTTTTAGAGTTTCGATTCTAACTTATCTAATTAACTCGAATCTCGTTATATCAGTCTGATCTGAATCGAGACTGGTTTTAGAGTCTCGATTCTAACTTGACTAATTTATTTAGTTTTATCTGGTTCTTAATTAATTGGTGGAGGGAGGTTATGGATCGACGATATTTCGTGGAAGCAGAGTGTGTGAACTGATTCCCAGATATAGAGTTATTTTGTGCCACTTACTTACGTGCTTGTTGTCGATCGTTGAGATTTATAGGTGAAACGAATTTTTATTCGAATTTACGTCAATGTAATATTACGTGAGGTTTTTTATAAGAAGGATTAATCCCGGTTGGTAAGTGCCGGTAACGTTTTATTGCTATTTTATTATATTATGAAACGTATGCAAAAGATATCTTATAACGGGTTAACTACCGCCTGGTCGCAGCCAGGTATCGATCGCGATTTTATTTATTAAAACACTGAGTCTAAATCCGTGAGGTTGACAATTGATCAATTATACGCGAAAGACATTATATAACGGACTAACTACCGCCTGGTCGCAGCCAGGTATCTATCGCGACGTCATTATTTATTTTAGAATACAAATGAAGGTTTGTATTTATTACAAAAGAATACCGGGGTTCGCGAGAGTCTCTTCTAGAGCACTCTTACAGTCGACCGCCGGTGGTGAGAGTCTAGTACGAACTGAAGATCCGTTGTGGCCGCTCTGCCCGCGAGTCTCCCGAGTCCGCGGTTGGTGGCGGGGGAGGCCCTCGCGGATTCGCTCTGCTGCACTGGCCAATTGTGCGCTGCCTACAGCGTGCCTCCCTGTGGTGGGGCAGTTGCTCGCGGCAGCGGGATGACCGATGGTGGGGCAGCCGCCCGCGGTCCCACTGTAGTCATGCTGTCCCTTAGGTGGGGGCTGTCGTCGTCTCGCGGCAGCGTGAGTACTGATGTTGGGGCAGCCGCTCGCGGTCCCGCTGTAGCCGGGCCGTCCCTTAGGTGGGGGCTGCCGTCGTCTCGCGGCAGCGCTCCGTTCGTTGAGTGGGGGCAGTCTTTGTCACACGGCAGCGCAACGGTTGATGGTGGGGACAGGCCGCGCGTGGAGCCGTATGCTTACACAGCATCCCACGGGCCTGATTCTCAGAGGGCCTTATCGGCGGGGCTTCGCGGAGCTCGCTATCGGGACTGCGACCGGTCCCACGCTCGGCCTGCCATCCGATATTTATTCTATGGCCCTGTGTACGTGACTATAACGCTAAATAATATTTAACTGCACAATACTCTTTGTTTAATGGGCAATATTGTATATATCGCGACTGTATGCATTATGATATGAATATATGCTATGTATTAAGCCTAATATGCTCATTACACTTATTTAAATTGTTTTTACAATAATAATAACATTAATTGTTATTTATTAATTATCAGAATATTTACTCGTTATGTACGCGCCCATGAATATCGTAGTGTCTCCCATTTTCATGGTGTCTCGCGTTTTGACGTATTTTAAATTAACAATTTATCATTGTCAATTATTTTATAATGTTTAAAAAATAAAATTATAATTATTTAGCATTTGATCGCTTGTGAATATCGTAATCCTGTCGATATTCATGGCTTTGCGCATTTTATAAAAATAAAATTTAACAATTAATTATTGTTGATTATTTTATAATATTTGTGAATAAAAATTATAATTATACTTCCTGCCTCGTTCTTCGAAGATATGTGTAGTAGTACTCGTTCCTAGGGAATTTCACAACGTTTCAGAGCTATGGGGAAAGGAAAAGTTGGTACCACTTCGTGCGGTGGCGATGTCATATTGTTTTCGTTGTGCATGGCGTTTCGCACGCACAGAGCTAAAAATTAAGAATTTTCTAATAAAAACGAAAAATAAGAAGAGGAAAGAAGATGACGGGAGGAGAAAAAAGGAAGACACAGGATGAGGATGATCTCGCGACCAAATTATTGTCGAAAATCCGCAAAATCGAGGACGAAATGCGCCTCATGAGGAAGGAGCGAGAGGCGGAGAGGAAAAAAGCTGCCGACCGGGAGCGAGCGGAGTCGCACGTCGAGGAAGCAGCGCACGCAGGTAAGCGAGTTTTGAGGTTCGGGCGGCACACTCAATACGAGTGCTACGTCGCCGAAAAATATTAGACGGGATCAACTTACCCGTAAGGGAAGGCTCACCGTACTATCACCGCATCCTTCACAGGGTGCAGCGTCGCTAATACCTCGAACAGGGAGAATCAGCGAAGCGGGAGTGAAGGGGCCACAAGCCACGACACTCCGATAATCGCAGACCCGGAGACACAGCCTCCGGCAGGAAATACTGAGGACATCGGCACACCTCTCGATGGGAGTAAATCGAGGCTCGATGAGGAAACACTCTCTAAGCTAGGAGCCGACCCAACAGCGGAGGAAGGAACTCCGGTCAATCTTCATCCAGACCTCAGTCGACGCTGGAAACATTGGCTCGTTAAGGGCGTCCCGAAGGAGCAAAAGGAGGACCTGCTCAAAAAATATATCCGGAAAGGTGATTGCCAGTTCGAGGCACCAAAGGTTAATCCGGAGGTGGAGGCAACGATGGCGGAAATCACGAAGAAGAGAGACAAACACTTCCAAGAAGCGCAAAATATACTAGGATCTGCGATGGCAGGACTGGGGTCAGTCATATCAATGATCCTCAACGAGGAAGAGGAAGGTATCGACAAACCGATCCTTCTCGAGAAGCTCTGCGACGCAGGAAAACTCATGGCAGAGCTTCACCACTCGCAGTCAGTGGGTAGGAAGGCTTTCATCTCTCCGACTCTGGACAAGCAAATCAGGCCTTTTCTTGATAGCGCAGCCACCGATGAGTGGCTATACGGCTCAAAGAGTTCGGATAAAGTAAGAGATGCAAAGTCGATAGAACAAACTGGTCAAACCATCAAGACGCCGGCACCGCCGGCCAAAAAGCCTTTGCAAAAATCGAACGCTGTAAACTGGCGAAGCCCACTCGCCAAATCAAGACAAGTGGGCGAACATGCGAGGCCCAACGCGAGGTCGGGGCAGTACCGAGGGAGAAACCCAAACTACAAGGGACAGTAGTCGACATCGACTCGAGATCAAGTCAAGTGGAGGTCGTCGAGGAGCAGCCAGAAACACTAACTAACAAGGTAAGGGTCAAAGCAGGAAGATTAAGGAATCGGATAAAAGAATGGGGACAGGTAACGGACGATAAAACTATCCTTGACTACGTCAGAGGATTTAAAATAAAGTTTGTGAGTCGGCCTGTACAAAGTACACCACCGACACAACCGAACTACACCGCAAAAGAGGTGCGAGATCTGCAAGTAGCGATTGATTCTTTGCTTGAAAAAGGAGCTGCCGAACGGTGTGAACCCTGCGAAGGACAATTCCTATCGCTGTATTTCCTCAGGCCAAAAGCAGACGGGTCAAATAGGTTTATTATAAACCTCAAAAAATTGAATGAGTTCATAGTGACAGCCCACTTTAAAATGGAAGATAGACGGACAGCGACGAACTTGATCGCACCATATGACTTCCTAGCCTCTCTTGATATAACAGACGCATATTTTGCGATAACGGTACACGATTCATACAGAAAATACTTGCGTTTTCAATTCCTGAATGAAACGTTCGAATTCACATGCCTTCCCTTTGGACTTTGCACGGCCCCGATGATTTTTACGAAAATGATGAAACCGGTTGTCAATGACTTACGGATTAGAGGTTTCCTGTCTACTATATACATAGACGACTTGCTGCTGATTGGCAACTCCTACGAATCTTGCCTCCTTAACATCAGAGAATCGATAGAACTACTAACGAATCTGGGTTTCACGATTAACTACAAAAAGAGTTCGCTAACCCCGAGTAGACGTTGTACGTACCTGGGATTTGTAATCGACTCGGGGAACTATACAGTGGGATTAACAGACGGAAAGAAAATTAACATAAAAAACACGCTAAACAAATTTTCTATTGGGTCCAGGTACAGAATAAGAGAAATAGCCGAGTTACTCGGAAAATTGGTATCGTGCGGACCAGGGGTCGCTTACAGCAGTGTATACTGCAAAAGGCTAGAACGGGAAAAATATCTAGCGCTTTTGTTAAGTAACGGAGACTACGACGGAGAAATGACCCTTAGGAATCTTGTTTCCGAAGACATTACCTGGTGGAAAAATAACCTGCATCGGGTTAACCCGATCAGAACGCTCAAATTTAACCTCGAAATGAGCTCAGACGCTTCCTTGATGGGCTGGGGAGCCCATCGCAGAGGAATAAGCGCACAAGGACTATGGAGCGAGACCGAAAAAGCGCATCACATAAATTACTTAGAACTAATGATAGCGGTTTTTGCGTTAAAAAGCTTTGCCGGGGACGCACACGATTGTGAAGTGCTGCTGAGAATGGACAACACCACTGCGATTGCGTACGTAAACAAGACGGGGGGAACCCAGTACCCAGCCCTTAACAGGGTCGCGCGTGAACTTTGGCAGTGGTGCGAGGCGAGAAACATCTGGGTATACGCGACATACATCCCCTCGAAAGAGAATGTAGAAGCCGACCGGGCGTCCAGAGTGTTTAACACGGACACAGAATGGGAACTGGCAGACGGGGCCTTCCAAAAAGTGATCGAAACGTTTGGCGCTCCCGAGATCGATCTTTTTGCGACAAGATTAAATAGTAAGTGCAAGAAATATTGCTCATGGCACCCAGATCCAGAGGCACATACGATAGACGCGTTCTCGCTATCGTGGGAGAATAAACGGTTTTATGCGTTCCCACCTTTCACACTGATACTGCGTACGCTCAAGAAAACCATACATGACAAGGCTACTGGAGTGATCATAGTACCACGTCGGCCAACCCAACCGTGGTACCCCCTTTTCTTGAAACTGGCGACCGGGGGAACATTAGTCTTTAAACCAGCCTCAGACTTGTTATTATCTCCTTGCAGGACACGGCAACACCCCCTTGCAGCTCAGCTTACACTGATAGCAGGGATTATATCAGGAAGGCGTATATATCGAGAGGTTTCGCACCGCAGGTAGCAGCGATGATGTCGGACTCATTAGCGGCATCGACACTGAAACAGTACAACGGACCACTAAAAGAGTGGCAAGGCTTTTGTCAACAAAACGAGATAAACCCCTTTCAAGCTGAAGCAAAGGTGGTTCTGGAGTTTCTCGGGAAGAAGTTTCACGAAGGTGTTTCCTATGGTTCGCTAAACTCCATGAGATCAGCCATATCGCTTGTCCTACTGAATACTCTGTCGGACGATCAAGCAATGAAAAGATTTTTCAAGGCTGTCTTTAGACAAAGACCGCCAAGGGCTAGGCACGAGGTCACCTGGAATGGACACACTGTGCTAGAATACTTAGAAGAAGGAAACAGCCCTGAGGAGGACTTAGGGACATTATCGGAGAAGACAGCAACACTGGTGGCACTAGCCACAGCTCATAGGATGCAGACAATTGCTCTAATAAACATTGATAACATTGGCGTGAGTGCGAACGGCTTAGAAATAAAGATACCTGACTTAATCAAGACTTCGAGAGTCGGGAGAGCACAGCCAAATTTGGTGTTACCATTCTTCGAACGAAGACCACAATTGTGTGCAGCGAAAGCGGTGCTAAGATATCTCGAGGCTTCAAAGGATATCAGAGGGGAGAACAAAAGATTGTTCATAACGACACGCAAGCCGCACAAAATCGCAACCATGCAAACTATAAGTCGCTGGATCAAAAACCTTCTTAGCAAAGCTGGAGTAGACACAGAAGTGTTCACAGCGTACAGCACGAGACACGCCGCATCATCCGCAGCGCTGCGGAAAGGTACGGATATCGGCACCATATTGAGGACTGCCGGATGGTCGGAGAACTCCCAGACGTTTGCAAACTTTAATAATAGACCATTAGTACAAAGCGCGGAAGCTTTCGCCAGAAGAGTCCATGAGGACGAAGTGAATATTTAGAACCAAAGAACATGTCCAAAATCGTTTGTAAAAGACATTTCCATAAAAAAAAAAAAACAGCCTTGCTAGAACTCTGAACATCTACACATATCTTCGAAGAACGAGGCTCGAAGTATAATTACACGATCAAACGAACTTACCTGTGAAGTTCGATCGTAATTATATGAAGAGCCTCGTTCGAGAAGATACTTCCCTCCCTATTTATAAGCGCCCAAGAGTTTTGCCCAGGATCTTCTCGAACAAGGCGCTACGACTGTTTTTCTTTCTTAGAGTAACAGAAACCAAATCCACTCTAAAAATATAACATCGCCAACGCACGCGTGGTGGGAGGAAAGGAGAAGTGGTACCAACTTTTCCTTTCCCCATAGCTCTGAAACGTTGTGAAATTCCCTAGGAACGAGTACTACTACACATATCTTCTCGAACGAGGCTCTTCATATAATTACGATCGAACTTCACAGGTAAGTTCGTTTGATCGTATAATTATTTAGTATTTTAGCGCTGGTGAATATCGTATTCCCATCGATATTCACGGCTTTGCGCGTTTTATAAAAATAAAATTAACAATTAATTGATGTAAATTATTGCGGTCTAGAGGAGGAGACCTCCCTCCACTTAATAGCGGTGTGCGAGGGACTAGAGGGGGCTCGACTAAGAACCTTCGGAGCCCCAGCACTGGCTGCACTGCAGTTGGAGGTGACGGGCATTGGCGGGCTTCTCCGCTTTGCGGAAGAGGCCGTACCCCCGCCGCAACCTTAATGTTTTGCGAGTGTCCCAAAAGGGACCCGAGTGCAATGGTCCAGAAGGACTGAGTGCTCGCTTCGCTAATCAAAATCAACATCAACATCAATGTAAATTATTTGATAATATTTGTGAATAAACATTATATTTATTTAGTATTTTAGCGCTGGTGAATATCGTATTCCCATCGATATTCACGGCTTTGCGCTTTTTATAAAAATAAAAATTTAACAATTAATTTTGTAAATTATTTAGTAATATTTGTGAATAAAAATTATAATTATTTAGTATTTTAGCGCTGGTGAATATCTTATTCCCATCGATATTCGCGGCTTTGCGCGTTTTATGAAAAAAATTAAAATTAACAATTAATTATTGTTAATTATTTTGAATATCCGTAAATCATAATTCGAATTGTTTATTATTTATGCGTGGGCGAATATTGCGGTTTCGCTGATATTCGTGCTGTTACGCGGTTTTAAGCATTCAAAAATAGTTAATTATCAATAATTGTTATTTAATGTTATTAAAATGAATTTTTACTGATTATTGTTTAGCGCTTCCGGATATTATCCTTACATTGATTTTTCAATGTTGCGCGTATTTTGTAACACAAAAATGATTCATTAACAATAATTATTCAATGTTAATAAAATAAGATTTGTTTATTATTAATATTTTGCGCCATCGAATGTCGTTTCTACGACATTCCGATGTTGTGCGTGTTTTATAAAATAGTAATTATTAATTTATTATTATTATTGAATGTTAATAGAAACAATATTTGTTTATTATTATTTATCCCCTTCGAATTATGGCAATATTTAGATTACTGTAATATATTGAATAATGTATTAATGCGCAGTATAATGCGTGTATTGGACTACCGAAAGACGGTAGGTACGTTTTTTATAAAACCTCAAATATCTCGGAAACGGCTGGTCCTAGGGTTATATTAAGTACCAGCCCCTCGGAGTTCTATGTGATATGCTTAACATAATGGGCTAACTAGATTCTGGTTAACTTTAATATTTCTAATGTTATGGCTCGATAAAGTGTCAGAATCCTGAATCTTGAAAATATGAGGCAATGTATGCCGCTTTTATAAAATAATATATGTTGGTTACTATATTAATATTTCTTTGCATATTATTTAAATTTAAATTTAGCAGAAAAACAGGTTTTGTCTTATTGTTAAAAAAAAAAAATGGTTGATGGTTTAACCTGAGCGTGATGAAACCCAAGACGTAACAGTCGTAAGACGAGCTCGAACCCCTACAGCGAGCGCGAAACGCAATCGTTCGATATCGTTATAAAGCGAGATTGCATTCGGTTGAGGCTTGTTTGGCGATTAGAAACGCACGAATCTTGCGTATTCGCATGGAATGAAGTTTTTTGAAGCGAAACTTCTTTAGGCGCGTTGAGCACAATCCACGGTAGAGTAAAACCGGCCGTCACGAAGAAAATCGTCACGAAGGAAAGCGTCACGAAGAATCCCGTCACGAAGGGAAGCATCACGCTGCCGGTAGAGTAAAACCGGCCGTCACGGAGAAAAACGTCACGAAGAATCCCGTCACGACGGGGAGCGTCACGCTGCTGGTAGAGTAAAACTGGCCGTCACGGAGAAAATCGTCACGAAGAATCCCGTCACGAAGGGGAGTGTTACGCTGCTGGTAAAGTAAAACCGGCCGTCATGAAGAAAATCGTCACGAAGGAAAGCGTCACGAAGAATCCGGTCACGAAGGGAGGCGTCACGCTGCCGGTAGAGTAAAACCGGCCGTCACGGAGAAAATCGTCACGAAGAATCCCGTCACGAAAGGGAGCGTTACGCTGCTGGTAGAGTAAAACCGGCCGTCACGAAGAATCCCGTCACGAAGGGAAGCGTCACGCTGCTAGTATAGTAAAACCGGCCGTCACGAAAAAAAACATCACGAAGGAAACCGTCTCGAAGAATTCCGTCACGAAGGGAAGCGTCACGCTGCTGGTAGTGTAAAATTGGCCAAACACGTTTTGTGCCAAAAATGTGGCAACTTTTGTGCCAAAATTGAACTTGTAAAATCTGTGCCGAAAGAGCAATTATAAAATGGACAATGTACAATAAAAAAAAAAAAAAAATTGTATGAAATTTAATGTATCGCACTGATCATTTTTATGCAAAAACTGGGATATTAAATTGCATGTACAATTGTGATGGAAAATTAATGTTTAGTATATTAAAAACATTGGGAATACTTAATTTTTTAACAATTTTCCTTAATTTTACTATGAAAGTACATTAATTTTTATAATTTACTTTAATTTCAATGGAAAAGTATATTAATCGTTCATCACAATTCTACATTAAATTGAATGTACCAGTATTTGTATCAAAACTTCCAGTGCGGTACATTAAATTTACAATTTTTTTTACAGTGCATATATGTATATATACACACACGTCGCGAGTTGTCAGTGGCGCCATCCGCCAGGATCGGGGGCAGCTGAATCGATATTCAACGTCGCGCATGCATAGCGCAGCACATGGAACTTCGCTATAGGAAATAATGTTTTGTTTTGACAGTTTATTTTCACAAACCCAATCATGCCGAAATCAGCCGCACAAAGAGCGAAAGAGTATCGCGAACGGAAACGTTCAAGTCTTTCTCTAACGGATACTCCGACAAGTGGATTACAGCGTACACGAAAAATGAGAGCAATGCAAAAGAAATTGCAAACTGTTGTTGACCATAACCTACAAACAATGAGTGATTTCGTGGAACCAACTGTGCCATTAACTCGTAACGATGTATCTACAAGACTTTTTGTCGATCAAAATGAACAATGTACGAGCAAAAATGCTGCAGAAAAATCCAGTGAGTATCGCGAAATAGACCGTGCAAATGTATCTATCAATATTACGAGCAATTTTGGGAAATCATCTGTTTCATCAACAGATATGCCAAAATCCACTGCACAACGATCCAAAAAGTATCGCGAAAGAAAACGTGCGCACGCTCTTCGTAAGAATACTACGAGCAATTCAGTGGAACTAGCTGGTCCATCAACCTGCAACGATGAGTCTGCGAGTAATTTTGTCGACCAAAATGAACAATCTACGAGCAAAAATGCCGCCGAACAATCCAGTGAGTATCGCGAAATACAACGTGTAAATGTATCTATCAACAATATTACAAGTAATTGTATGAAAACGGCTATTTCATCAACAGACATGCCGAAATCCGCTGCAGAACGATCCAAAGAGTATCGCGAAAGAAAACGTGCGCACGCTCTTCGTAAGAATACTACGAGTAATTTAGTGGAACTAGCTGGTCCATCAATGTGCAACGATGAATCTGCGAGTAATTTTGCCGACCAAAATGAACAATCTACGAGCAAAAATGTCGCCAAACAAGCCAGTGAGTATCGCGAAATACAACGTGCAAATGTATCTATTAACAATATTACAAGTAATTGTATGAAAACGGCTGGTTCATCAACAGATATGCCGAAATCTGCTGCAGAACGATCCAAAGAGTATCGCGAAAGAAAACGTGCCCTCGCTCTTCGTAAGAATACTACGAGTAATTTAGTGGAGCTAGCTGTTCCATCAACCTGCAACGATGAGTCTGCAAGGAATTTTGTTGACCAAAATGAACAATCTACGAGCAAAAATGGCGCAGAACAATCCAGTGAGTACCGCGAAATAGAACGTACAAATCCATCTCCCAAGAATGCTACGAGTAATTTCATGGAACCGGCGGATTTATTAACAGCAATACCGAAATCAACCGCAGAACGATCGAAGGAGTATCTAAAAAGAAAACGTGCGAAAGAAACTCGTATGGATACTACTAATAACTTGGTTGAGCCAGCTGTTTCATCAACCAGCAACCATGCGTCCACGAGTAATTTTGTCGATCAAAGTGTACCATCAAGCAGCAGCAATTCCGCAGCACGATCTACTAACTATTGTGAAAGAGAGCGCCCATATTCACCTCCTAGTCATACTCTTCAAAGTGGATTACAGCGTTCACGGGAATCACGAGCAAGGCGCCATACATCACGACCTGTTGTACACCATATCGTACAAACTACGACTGATTTTGCAGATCCAGCTGTTCCCACAACCAACGATGCATCTACGAGTGCTGCAGATCACTCACCTGCCGCGAGTGACTCCGAATTGAATCGTGGTCTGCCATATCCAAATTTCAATTTACATACGAGTGCTTATCGGGAATTTCAAAAAAGATTTGTGAACAATCCTTATGGTTCGGTGTGTTCCATTTGTGATCGATTGTGGTTCAAAAAGGACCTCAAGCCACTTACTGCGGATCATGAACCAATTCTGCGGTCGGTGTGTCCAGATGTCGATGTGAACGATATAATGGCGTGCAATACGTGCAAAAAATCTTTGACTCGGAACACTATTCCCATCCTTTCAAAGTCAAACGGTTTTGTGTATCCGGAAATTCCAGCCCATCTACCAAAATTGGATTTAGTGTCGGAAAGGCTGATTTCACCACGCATACCATTTATGCAAATTAGGCGATTGCGTCATGCACACGGGCAATATGGTATTTTCGGACAAATTATTAATGTCCCCGTGACTGTGAACACAATGGTTAATAATTTACCGAGGAATATCGACGACGACCATTGCATTAACGTTCACATCAAGCGAAAGAAAATACATAAATCAAGCTGCTTGGTGGGTTTTGTCCAAAAAAGAAACATCAAAGTTTGGTTGCAGCATTTGATAACAACTCCGCTCTACAGACTGTATGATATTACTGTTGATGAGTCTTTCTTCAATCCCAGCGGCAACATTGATGAAATTCGTCCAGACGAAATTAGTGAAGATATACCTATTGAGGAGAGTTTAACTGCACAACGTCAAACGTTATTATGGAATGATAATAAATATTTACGAATTGCACCAGGTGAGATGAACGTGCCGCACAGTTTATTGTTTGATGAACATGCCGAAGAGCTTTCGTTTCCAAACATATATCTTGGGGAATTCAGAGTGTTCCAAGAAAACCTACGTGTCACACGATTCATGATGTCAACAAGCGAGTTGAGACGTTCTGATCGACGCGGCGTGACTCCGTATCATTTGCTCTATATGGCTATGAAAATCATAAGATTAAGAGTTCGCGATAGTCTCACGATCGCTTTGAGACATATTGGCACAGATACAAATATCAGTCGAGAACAAATTGAATCGGAAGAATACATCAACAATTGTATTGAAAATAATCTTGCTTTCCTACGATCCATACCAAATTCAACGTGGTATTGGTCTGAACGTAAAAGAGATCTGTTTTCAATGATTAGACAACTTGGAAAACCCACCATGTTTCTTACGCTAAGTGCAAATGAAATTGGTTGGACTCAATTGCTACAAACTTTGTACAAGTTTAAGAATGACGGGTATGAGATTTCTGAAGAAGCTGCAACCCTGTTGACTTTCATAGAAAAAAGTACTCTTATTAATGAAGATGCTGTGACTTGTGCGATTTATTTCAACAAACTAGTTAACATTTTGGTGTCTATTCTGCAGTCTAAAAGGTTCAGTCCTTTTGGACAATATTATGTGGTACATTACTTCAAACGCATTGAATTCCAACAATGGGGCAGTCCACATGTGCATATTTTGTTGTGGCTCGCTAACGCACCAAAGGATCCACTTGGTGCTGACAAGTACAACGCAATTAAAATGATTGATCGACTCATTTCGGTTTCAGCAAAGGCATCATCGGGGAACATTAAACTTCAGACTCACAAACACACATTCACATGTTACAAAAAAATCGTCGCAAATCGACCACAGAAATGCCGATTCCAAGCTCCGTTCATGCCATCGAAGCATAAGACGATATTGATACCCATGCCGAAGACAGAAATTGTAGACGCAACATATGCAGAATGCTACAAAAACATCAGGATTAATCTGGAGAATCACGATTATCCGGACATTGATACTTTCTTCGTGGATAATGGTATTGTATCTGATGAATACTATCGGGATGTGCTCCGAGCAGGGATCAATCGACCTAGAGTGTTTTTGAAACGACAACCGTCTGAAAAGTGGCATAATCCGTACAATCCATTCATTCTGAACATCATTTCATCAAATACTGATATACAATTCATAACAGAAGAGTATTCTTGTGCTGCTTACGTTGTCGAATACGTAAATAAAACAAACAGAGGTATCAGTAACTTGCAACGTCACATTATCACTATCATGGATGAACATCCAGAGTTTGATATGGTCGAAATCACAAGAAAAATGGGTGTTGACATGCTTAACACTGTTGAAATCACAAGTCAGGAAGCTGCTTGGTATTTATTGCGTGAACCAATGTCAAAAACCTCGGTAATTGTTGTTTATATACCGACGGTATGGCCAGTTGAAAGAAGTAGAGTCAAGAGGACTAGGAAAGAATTAGATGAGCTGCATGCCAAAGAGGATTCAACGGATATTTGGAAAGAAGACTGGTTCGACAAATATGAGAAAAGACCTTCAAATTTGGATAATTTATCCCTCGCTTAGTTTGTCGCCAATTATACAAGTTGTGGACAAGGTCAATACACCAGGCGCCAGGATCCACGGATAATTCGGTACCGAAATTACGATATGGCAACAGAATTAAATGAATATAAACGAGAAATAGTGACGTTACATTTACCTTTCCGCCACGAGGAATCCGAAATTCTTGCCGAATTGAAATTCATCAGTACATACGATCAACAAGAAGATTTGATTTTACAATGTCGTAAAGAGTTCGAGTCCGATTTGGATATTCGAAAAACCATGGAAATCTGCAGAGAGCTTTGCCGTGAAGCCGAAATAGAAGATGAACAACCTGAACTACGGAATATGATCACAAGGTTGCCAGAACCTGATCCATTTCAAGAATTGTACAACGATGCAAACTCTGACATGAACAACGACTTAAGACTTGCGACACTAAATAAGCTCGGTGCTATCGCCAAAAAGAGAGAGAATTTAATGCCAAATGAACAGTTTTACGATCTAATGCGAATGGCTAACGAAAAACAGAAAGGAATTTTGATGCACGTGATTCACAATCTTCTTTCCGAAAATCAAAAACCATTTCAAATATTCTTTACTGGCCTTGCAGGATGCGGAAAGACTTTTGTCATACGCCTTCTCATGGAAATTTACAATCGCTACACAAACACGGACCGATATTGCAACGCGTATATAACATGCTCCTCGACTGGCAAGGCTGCGGTAGCGATTGACGGTACAACAGTTCACACTGCTCTCAAAATATCACTTTCCAGAATCCTTCCATTATCAAATGAAGTGGCACAACAATATCGTACCCTTTTCAAGTTCGTACGCGTCATTATCATCGATGAGATTAGTATGATTGGTGCGGAATTACTATCGCAAATTGATGCACGATTGAAGCAAATAACGGGGAATTTCGAGACCAACTTCGGTGGAATGGACATAATACTAATTGGTGATTTGAGACAGTTGCCGCCAGTCCGAGCTACACCAATTTATAAACAGGTAAAACAGCGGATAGCAGGTCCGACTTTGTAGCGTGGTCTGAAGTTCTACAAACTGGATGAGGTTATGCGCCAAGCAAATAGCATATTTGCGTCGTTACTGACAAAAATTGGCAATGGCTTGAGATTAGAAGAGGTCGAGTTGCATTTGATCGAATCACGATTTTTTACAAAAGAAGAGGCAAATCAACGGTGCCCTCATGGTATTCGACTATTCTTGTCAAATAAATCTGTGACTGATTATAATGAAGCTACCTTGAACTCTGCTGAGAACAAAATCATCTCAATCGCTAAAGATATTTATATTGGCTGCCACAATGTTGAACAAGAAGCATTTGTGCGACAGAAACTTCATAAAATGTCAGTAACAGACACTGGTGGCCTGCCATATGAAATCACTCTGGTGCTAGACAAAATGTACATTGTGACCACGAATATAGATGTCTCGGACGGATTGGCAAACGGCGCTATGGGAAAATTGGTTCACATCGAAAGTGGTGGCGGTGGTGAAGTGGTACGTGTGTGGCTGGATTTTCCTGATTCACCCAAAGTTGGGCAGAAAACGAGACGGAAAGCTGGGGCTTACATTCAAGCAAACGACATTAGTCGTTCAGCGGTGCCTGTTGGACGACGAACGTCGACAATCCCGTTGAACAACAACAGACCAATAAATGCCAAACGAAACCACTTACCAATTGTACCTGCTTGTGCAATCACAATTCATAAGTCACAAGGAGGAACGTTCAAAGACATCGTCTACGAATATCAAAAAACACACTCACAACAACTCCTCTACGTAGCACTATCGCGAGTTGTCAGCATCAATGGACTGTATATTGTTACGACTGATAACGATAAGACATTTTATCACGGGAGAAGGATGGCGACATCGATGGGGGATTTGCAAGAAGAGTTTCGTAGGCTGTCACTCAATCGACTGGAGACAATGAACAAAGTTTTAGTAGAGTTCATCACGAGCAGAAGAGGACTTTCTCTTTTTTCATTAAGCTGTCAAAGCCTACGGTCTCACTCAGCGGATCTCGCGGATACAGTCGTACAGCATTCCAACATCTTGCTCCTCTCTGAAACGTGGCTGAGAAACGACGAAACGATCGCTATCCCAAATTTCGATTGTTTTGTGCAGTTTAAACGCCCAAATGTGCGGGCCGGTGGCGTTGCTCTTTACCATAACTCCAACGATACCACAAATATTGTCACCGCGCATATGGGTATGAACGTACGCCAGATCGATTCATTGGCAGTGACTTCCACAGCAGTTGGGGATATTTGCGCAGCTCGATGTGTTCCCGAGAACAAACAAACGATTCTTTTTGTCATCGTATACATCTCACCAAACCAAAGTATTGCAAAAATCATTGAATTCATCCACGAGACTTTGCTTTCATATACAGTACAAGGTGCAGCTCTGCTTGGCAGAGATTTACACGAGATACCTATTATCATGAGTGGGGATTTCAATGTAAACTTCAATTCCGAAGACGCGCGGCCTCTGATTGATTTTATGTACGACAAATTCATGTTCCGCTTAAATAATGATCCAAGTATGTCAACCACAAGATCTGGCACGACGATTGACGCCGTTTTCGTGCGACATTTAACACGCTTACAATCGATGATTTTTGTTTCGTACTTTGGTCATCATAAACCCATTGTATCACTTTTAAGTGAAGAAGAGCCAATGGAATTGTCGGAATAAAAAGAATCATAAAATTTGGGAATAAAATTAATGTTCCACAATGTCTTGTGTATTTTATCAACTGACGAAATCCTGGATCAAGTCTATTTCGATTTCGCCCTCGCACGAGGAGAGGTAGAAGTTTCACTTCTGTGGCGCGTGCTTGCCACACACCCTCTTTTTGAAGTGAAACTTCTTTAGGCGCGTTGAGCACAATCCACGGTAGAGTAAAACCGGCCGTCACGAAGAAAATCGTCACGAAGGAAAGCGTCACGAAAAATTCCGTCACGGAGGGAAGCGTGACGCTGCTGGTAGTGTAAAATTGGCCAAACACGTTTTGTGCCAAAAACGTGGCAACTTTTGTGCCAAAATTGAACTTGTAAAATCTGTGCCGAAAGAACAATTATAAAATGAACAATGTACAATAAAAAAAAAAAAGAGGGTGTGTGGCAAGCACACGCCACAGAAGTGAAACTTCTACCTCTCCTCGTGCGAGGGCGAAATCGAAATAGACTTGATCCAGGATTTCGTCAGTTGATAAAATACACAAGACATTGTGGAACATTAATTTTATTCTCAAATTTTATGATTCTTTTTATTCCGACAATTCCATTGGCTCTTCTTCACTTAAAAGTGATACAATGGGTTTATGATAACCAAAGTACGAAACAAAAATCATCGATTGTAAGCGTGTTAAATGTCGCACGAAAACGGCGTCAATCGTCGTGCCAGATCTTGTGGTTGACATACTTGGATCATTATTTAAGCGGAACATAAATTTGTCGCACATAAAATCAATCAGAGGCCGCGCATCTTCGGAATTGAAGTTTACATTGAAATCCCCACTCATGATCATAGGTATCTCGTGTAAATCTCTGCCAAGCAGAGCTGCACCTTGTACTGTATATGAAAGCAAAGTCTCGTGAATGAATTCAATGATTTTCGCAGTACTTTGGTTTGGTGAGATGTATACGACGACAAAAAGAATCGTTAGTTTGTTCTCGGGAACACATCGAGCTGCGCAAATATCCCCAACTGCTGTGGAAGTCACTGCCAATGAATCGATCTGGCGTACGTTCATATCCATATGCGCGGTGACAATATTTGTGGTATCGTTGGAGTTATGGTAAAGAGCAACGCCACCGGCCCGCACATTTGGGCGTTTAAACTGCACAAAACAATCGAAATTTGGGATAGCGATCCTTTCGTCGTTTCTCAGCCACGTTTCAGAGAGGAGCAAGATGTTGGAATGCTGTACGACTGTATCCGCGAGATCCGCTGAGTGAGACCGTAGGCTTTGACAGCTTAATGAAAAAAGAGAAAGTGCTCTTCTGCTCGTGATGAACTCTACTAAAACTTTGTTCATTGTCTCCAGTCGATTGAGTGACAGCCTACGAAACTCTTCTTGCAAATCCCCCATCGATGTCGCCATCCTTCTCCCGTGATAAAATGTCTTATCGTTATCAGTCGTAACAATATACAGTCCATTGATGCTGACAACTCGCGATAGTGCTACGGAGAGGAGTTGTTGTGAGTGTGTTTTTTGATATTCGCAGACGATGTCTTTGAACGTTCCTCCTTGTGACTTATGAATTGTGATTGCACAAGCAGGTACAATTGGTAAGTGGTTTCGTTTGGCATTTATTGTTCTGTTGTTGTTCAACGGGATTGTCGACGTTCGTCGTCCAACAGGCACCGCTGAACGACTAATGTCGTTTGCTTGAATGTAAGCCCCAGCTTTCCGTCTCGTTTTCTGCCCAACTTTGGGTGAATCAGGAAAATCCAGCCACACACGTACCACTTCACCACCGTCATCACTTTCGATGTGAACCAATTTTCCCATAGCGCCGTTTGCCAATCCATCTGAGACATCTATATTCGTGGTCACAATGTACATTTTGTCTAGCACCAGAGTGATTTCATATGGCAGGCCACCAGTGTCTGTGACTGACATTTTATGAAGTTTCTGTCGCACAAATGCTTCTTGTTCAACATTGTGGCAGCCAATATAAATATCTTTAGCGATTGAGATGATTTTGTTCTCAGCAGAGTTCAAGGTAGCTTCATTATAATCAGTCACAGATTTATTTGACAAGAATAGTCGAATACCATGAGGGCACCGTTGATTTGCCTCTTCTTTTGTAAAAAATCGTGATTCGATCAAATGCAACTCGTCCTCTTCTAATCTCAAGCCATTGCCAATTTTTGTCAGTAACGACGCAAATATGCTATTTGCTTGGCGCATAACCTCATCCAGTTCGTAGAACTTCAGACCACGCCACAAAGTCGGACCTGCTATCCGCTGTTTTACCTGTTTATAAATTGGTGTAGCTCGGACTGGCGGCAGCTGTCTCAAATCACCAATTAGTATTATGTCCATTCCACCGAAGTTGGTCTCAAAATTCCCCGTTATTTGCTTAAATCGTGCATCAATTTGCGATAGTAATTCCGCACCAATCATACTAATCTCATCGATGATAATGACGCGTACGAACTTGAAAAGGGTACGATATTGTACAATTTTTTTTTATTGTACATTGTCCATTTTATAATTGTTCTTTCGGCACAGATTTTACAAGTTCAATTTTGGCACAAAAGTTGCCACGTTTTTGGCAGAAAACGTGTTTGGCCAATTTTACACTACCAGCAGCGTGACGCTTCCCTTCGTGACGGAATTCTTCGTGACGGTTTCCTTCGTGATGTTTTTCTTCGTGACGGTTTCCTTCGTGATGTTTTTCTTCGTGACGGCCGGTTTTACTCTACCAGCAGCGTAACGCTCCCCTTCGTGACGGGATTCTTCGTGACGATTTTCTCCGTGATGGCCGGTTTTACTCTACCAGCAGCGTGACGCTCCCCGTCGTGACGGGATTCTTCGTGACTATTTTCTCCGTGACGGCCGGTTTTGCTCTACCGGGAGCGTGACGCTTCCATTCGTGACGCTTTCCTTCGTGACGCTTTCCTTCGTGACGATTTTCGTCGTGACGCCCGGTTTTACTCTACCGTGGATTGTGCTCAACGCTCCTAAAGAAGTTTCACTTAAAAAAAAAAAATTGTATGAAATTTAATGTATCGCACTGATCATTTTTATGCAAAAACTGGGATATTAAATTGCATGTACAATTGTGATGGAAAATTAATGTTTTGTGTATTAAAAACATTGGGAATACTTTATTTGATCTTGTGATTCGAGCCGGAAAGCCTACAGCGAGCGCAAAACTCAAATGTTCGATTTCGTTACAAAACGACTTTGCGATCATTTTGCGCTTGTTTGGCGGCTCGAAACGCCTGAATTTTGCGTATTTGCGTAGAATGAAGTGTATTTAATCTCCTAATACAAGCTGGAACGCCTACAGCGAGCGCAAAACTCAAATGTTCGATTTCGTTATAAAACGACTTTGCGATCATTTTGCGCTTGTTTGGCGGCTCGAAACGCCTGAATCTTGCGTATTTGCGGAGAATGAAGTGTTCTTTATCTCCTAATATGAGCTGTAACGACTACAGCGAGCGCAATAGTCAATCGTTCGATTTCATTATAATGCGATTTTGCATTCGTTTGGGGCGTGTTTGGCGACCCCAAACGCACGAATCTTGTGTATTTGCATAGAATGAGGTGTTTTTGATCTCGGAATTCGAGCCAGAAAGCCTACAGCAAGCGCAAAACTCAAGAGATCGATTTCGTTATAAAACGACTTTGCATTCATTGTCGGCTCGTTTGGCGGCTCGAAACGCCTGAATCTTGCGTATTTGCGTAGAATGAAGTGCTTTTGATCTCCTTATACGAGCTGGAACGCCTACAGCGAGCGCAAAACGCAATCGTTAGATTTCGTTATAGCGCGAGATTGCAATCGATTGGGGATTGTTTGCCGGTTCCAAACGCATAAATCTTGCGTGATTGCATAGATTGAAGTGTTTTTGATCTCGTAGTACGGGCCGGTGTTACGTCGCGGTTTCGATTTAAATTGATTTTTCCTTTTTCTTTTGCAGAAATCCGGATTTAACATTCGAGCGACTGGTAGCTGGCTATATGAGGATGCTCCGTGGTTTAAACCGAAATGCGCCGGTTAGGGATCGGAGCAGTACTGGATGAGTGTTATGTGTATGTGTATTGTCGATACGTACCTTGTTTTTCGATGTGGCAGGTGATGAGCAATTGAGCGTAGCGGGTTGAAGGCGCTAATGCCCAAGAATCGACTCTGGAGAAGACGCAGGCGATGGCCTGTCCTCGTTGATCACCGTGGAGGCGTCTGAAGTGTCGCCGTCCTCGATAGCTGGCACAGGATGCGACGGAGGATGCCGAATTCGGGTTTCCACGAATCGATCGCTGAGAGGATCGTCGCGAATTATGAGAATTCTGTGATTGATCAAAATGACGTCGGATACGACGATCGGCGGATTTTTCGATTCTGTCCTGTTCTCGACAGAAATGGAATTTTCACCAACGATGTCCGCTATATTGTTCGGATGTTCCGCGGTCAATGTGGGTACGGCAGGAATTCTTGAACCTGGGCGGTTATGGGACGAACTCCTCCACGTACTTTTACGTTTGCTACGACAATAGTTCGGCCTCCACGCGATTGGACTTTATTTTTTATTAGATTATGATCCATCAGATTTTATGAAATAATACGAATAATTCACATTTGTTTCGTTTTGGATAAAGGGAAGGGTTTAACCTTAACTTAATTATGGTATGGATCTTAACTTAAAGCTGGCAATCTCATTTATATTATCGATCGATCGATCGATTTATATTATTAGATCGATCTGAGTCGAGACTGATTTTTATAAAATTCCATGGATTTAAGCGTAAATTCTTATCTATGGATTTATCTAAAAGCTGGTAATCTGATTTATATCAGAATCGATCTGTGTCGAGACTGATTTCATAAGATTCCATGGGTTTAAGCGTAAATACTTATTAATGTACTTATCTAAAAGCTGGTAATCTCATTTATATCAGAATCGATCTGTGTCGAGACTGATGTTATAAGATTCCATAGGTTTAAGCGTAAATACTTAACTATTGATTTATCTAAAAGCTGGTAATCTCATTTATATCAGAATCGATCTGTGTCGAGACTGATTTTATAAGATTCCATGGGTTTAAGCGTAAATACTTAACTATTGTGCTTATCTATTGTTCTTAACTAAGAAGCTTGCGATCTCATTTTATCAGACTCGGTCGGTGTCGAGTCCGATTTTTATAAGATCCAATGTTTTTAAGCCTATTGTCCTTATCTAATTAGGATTGCAATGATATAGGGACAAAGGAGTGAATTTCTTCCGTCAACAAATGTGAAATACTCGTAATTTGTGATTATTGTCCAATGCTGTGGTCAGCCTTACCTTGCTTTACGTTGATATCGCTTGTTGAGCAGCGGCACGGTGCCTCTGGTGGGTCGCCGTGTAGGTTATTGTCGAGGGATGGATTTTACTGGTTAAACGTTTTATTTATTCGGATCGATAGGATCCGAGAAGGTAAATTCAAATATTTATTGCAATAGTATAAACTGTTCGCTGACGATATCTTAAATGGGCTATATACCGCCTGGTCGCAGCCAGGTATCAATCGCGATTTCAAAATTTATTGTAGAGTACAACTGATGATGGTTATTAATAACAAAAGGAATACCGGGGTTCGCGAGAGTCTCTTCGAGAGTACCCTTTCAGTCGACCGCCGGTGTCGAGAGTCGTAGAAGAACTGAAGATCCCATTGTCCAGCTTCCGCTCCGCGAGTCTCCTGAGTCCGTTGCCGATGGAGGGGGAGGCCCTCGCGGATTTGCTCTGCTGCTCTAGCCAATGGTGCGCTGTCCCTCGAGTGGGGGCAGCCGCTTGCAGCATCCGTGCTGTTCCTCGAGTGGGGGCAGCCGCTAGTGGAAGCCTCACTGTCTCTTGAGTGGGGGCTGCCGTTGTTTCGCGGCAGCGCGATGGATGATAGTGGGGGCAGCCGCTGGCCGTAGCCATGCTGTCCCTCGAGTGGGGGCCGCCGTTCGTGGAAGCCTTGCTGTCTCTTGAGTGGGGGCCGCCTTTGTCTCGCGGCAGCGCGACGGATGATGGTGGGGGCAGCCGCTGGCTGTAGCCATGCTGTCCCTCGAGTGGGGGCCGCCGTTCGTGGAAGCCTTGCTGTCTCTTGAGTGGGGGCCGCCTTTGTCTCGCGGCAGCGCGACGGATGATGGTGGGGGCAGCCGCTGGCTGTAGCCGTGCTGTCCCTCGAGTGGGGGCCGCCGTTCGTGGAAGCCTTACTGTCTCTTGAGTGGGGGCCGCCTTTGTCTCGCGGCAGCGCGATGGACGATGGTGAGGGCAGCCGCTGGCTGTAGCCGTGCTGTCCCTCGAGTGGGGGCCGCCGTTCGTGGAAGCCTTGCTGTCCCTCGAGTGGGGGCCGCCTTTGTCTCGCGGCAGCGCGATGCATGATGGCGGGGGCAGCCGCTGGCTGTAGCCGTGCTGTCCCTCGAGTGGGGGCCGCCGTTCGTGGAAGCCTTGCTGTCCGTCGAGTGGGGGCCGCCTTTGTCTCGCGGCAACGCGATGGATGATGGTGGGGGCAGCCATTGGCTGTAGCCGTGCTGTCCCTCGAGTGGGGGCCGCCTTTGTCTCGCGGCACCGCGATGGATGATGGTGGGGGCAGCCGTTGGCTGTAGCCGTGCTGTCCCTCGAGTGGGGGCCGCCTTTGTCTCTCGGCAGAGAGCTTCTTCGGAGCCCCTTATTGGTGGCGATTCTCGGAGCCGTTATCGGAGCTGCGTCCGGTCTCACGGCAGCCGCGCCGTTGATACTGGTACTCCCTTTGTCCCGTGGTAGCCGTGCCGTCGCAGCATCTCACGGCCCAGCTTCTTGGAGGGCCCTTATCGATGGCGATTCTCGGAGTTGATGTCGGAGTCGCGTCCGGTTTCATGGCAGCTTCGCCATCCGATACATTATTAATTAATATCTTATAGCTATTCGTTACCATATCGAATTTATGCAACGTAATTATTTGATGGTAATTATTACTAGTTACCATCCTAGTACATTTGTTGTTAACAAAAATATTTGAAACGTTTTTCGTCGTTTACATTGCTAATGTTATGTCTAAATCCCTCTTACAATATTTGTTCATTATTATAACGGTATTCGGCGCCTCCGAGAGTCATCTCGACGGCAACCTGTTTCGGGTATTCCGCGCAGCTAAACATCTAGTCGGTATTTTGGCGTTGTCCGCACTTTTAAATAATTGCGGACGACATATTTTATAGTTGTTATTTTTATGTTTCAAGGATTATTTATCGAAAGATTTTCAGCGTTGCTAAGCATCGTCCTCACAGCGATGCCCAGTGTTGCTGTTTTGTAATTAATTTTGAATATTTGTTATTACATAGCGAAATATTTTTATTATTATTACGCGCCGCCAAATACTTTCGTCTTTTTGACACTTCGGTTTTGCGTCGTTTTATTGATTTGTTAAAAGTAATATGATTACTATTTTTATTTATTTTATGAAGAAATATATATTTTTATATGTGACATTTTTCGAGCCGCCAAACAAGCGCAAAATGATCGCAAAGTCATTTTATAACGAAATCGAACATTTGAGTTTTGCGCTCGCTGTAGGCTTTTCGGCTCGAATCACAAGATCAAAAAAACTTCATTCTATGCAAATACGCAAGATTCCTGCGTTTCGTGAAACCAAACAAGCCTCAAACGAATGCAAACTCGCTTTATAACGATATCCAACGATTGCGTTTTGCGCTCGCTGTAGAGGTTCGAGCTCGTCTTACGACCTTAAAAACACCTCATTCTATGCAAATACGCAAGATCCTTGAGTTTGGACTCGCCAAACACGCCCCAAACGGATGCAAAATCGCTTTATAACGAAATCGAACGATTGAGTATTGTGCTCGCTGTAGTCGTTCCAGCTCCCATTAGGAGATCAAAAACGCTTCATTCTACGCAAATACGCAAGATTCAGGCGTTTCGAGCCGCCGAACAAGCGCAAAATGATCGCAAAGTCGAGTTATAACGAAATCTAACGATTGCGTTTTGCGCTCGCTGTAGGCGTTCCAGCTCGTATTACGAGGTCAAAAACACTTCATTCTATGCAATCACGCAATATTCATGCGTTTCGAGCCGCCGGACAACCCCCAAATAGATGCAAAGTCACTTCATAACGAAATCGAACGATTGAGTATTGCGCTCGCTGTAGTCGTTCCAGCTAGTATTAGGAGATGAAAAATACTTAATTCTACGCAAATAAGCAAAATCCAGGCGTTTCGAGCCTCCAAACAAGCGCAAAATAAATGCAAAGTCGTTCTATAACGAATTCGAACATTTGAGTTTTGCGCTTGCTGTAGGCTTTCCGGCTCGAATCACAAGATCAAAAACACTTTATTCTATGCGAATACGCAAGATTCGTAAGTTTGGAGTCGCCAAACACGCCCCAAACGAATGCAAAATCGCTTTATAACGAAATCGAACGATTAAGTATTGCGCTCGCTGTAGTCGTTCCAGCTCGTATTAGGAGATCAAAAACACTTCATTCTACGCAAATACGCAAGATTCAGGCGTTTCGAACCTCCAAACAAGCCCAAAATGAATGCAAAGTCATTTTATAACGAAATCGAACATTTGAGTTTTGCGCTCGCTGTAGGCTTTCTGGCTCGAATTACGAGATCAAAAACACTTCATTCTATGCGAATACGCAAGATTCGTGCGTTTCTAATCGCCAAACACGCCCCAAACGAATGCAAATTCGCTTTATAACGAAATCGAACAATTGAGTATTGCGCTCGCTGTAGTCGTTTCAGCTCGTATTAGGAGATGAAAAACACTTTATTCTACGCAAATACGCAAAATTCAGGCGTTTCGAGCCGCCAAACAAGCGCAAAATAAATGCAATGTCGTTTTATAACGAATTCGAACATTTGAGTTTTGCGCTGTTACGTCCTGGTTCGAATTTGGAGCAGAAAGAGTAACCGACACTCACACAAATTTTTTTTTTTGAATAGTTAGTTGTTACGCATAACACCGAAAACGATATAGTTTATCTTTCCACGGTAATATATCGTTGTTAACAATAATCAACAACAATCGCATTAAACAAATAATAAGAAAGTATAAATTAATTAAAACATAAAAACGATATATAACAGTAATAAACGCCGAGGCAGGCTACATACATCGCCGAGTCGAAATCCGAGGAAATTTAGTAAACTTTAACTTGCAATAAAAACAAAACCGCGTGATATCAACAAAATCTGAGCACGCTATTAGAAGCGAAAAACCCTCGGGAACATTTTTGGTGCTAATCAATCCAACACCCTCCGAGGCGTATTTTGGCCACTGTTAACGGTTTTATGAAAAAAGGCGCTTGACCTTGGAAAACACGAGAATTAATTCCCTAGCGCGAACGAGAAGCACGAATCGGTTGGAAATCGGCAAGAAAACTGAAAACGTATCAAACAATCGTTCGGAATTCGATTTACAATAAATAAACATTATTAATAATAAATAAAATTATTAATAAATAATCCTAAAACATTTTATTTTCAAGTACGCGCAACGCCGAATGTCGTTATATCAACGACATTCGACGGCTCAAAATAATAATTAATAAACATTATTATTAATAACTAAAGTTATTAACAAATAATTGCAAAACATGCCAAATACGCCCAACGCCGAGTGTCGTTATAGAAACGACACT
Source organism: Amblyteles armatorius (assembly GCA_933228735.2). NCBI lineage: Eukaryota > Metazoa > Arthropoda > Insecta > Hymenoptera > Ichneumonidae > Amblyteles > Amblyteles armatorius. The sequence continues at coordinate 4,571,402 of OW121687.1, read as the reverse complement.
CGATGGCTCAAAACCATGATGAATAAATAACATTTGCAATAAATAAAATATATATTTCTTCATAAAATAAATGACAATAGTAATCATATTACTTTTAACAAATCAATAAAACGACGCAAAACCGAAGTGTCAAAAAGACGAAAGTATTTGGCGGCGCGTAATAATAATAAAAATATTTCGCTATGTAATAACAAATATTCAAAATTAATTACAAAACAGCAACACTGGGCATCGCTGTTAGGACGATGCTTAGCAACGCTGAAAATCTTTCGATAAATAATCCTTGAAACATAAAAATAACAACTATAAAATATGTCGTCCGCAATTATTTAAAAGTGCGGACAACGCCAAAATACCGACTAGTTTTTTAGCTGCGCGGAATACCCGAAACAGGTTGCCGTCGAGATGACTCTCGGAGGCGCCGAATACCGTTATAATAATGAACAAATATTGTAAGAGGGATTTAGACATAACATTAGCAATGTAAACGACGAAAAACGTTTCAAATATTTTTGTTAACAACAAATGTACTAGGATGGTAACTAGTAATAATTACCATTAAATAATTACATTGCATAAATTCGATATGGTAACAAATAGCTATAAGATATTAATTAATAATGTATCGGATGGCGAAGCTGCCGTGAGACCGGACGCGACTCCGACATCAACTCCGAGAATCGCCATCGATAAGGGCTCTCCAAGAAGCTCGCCCGTGAGATGCTGCGACGGCACGGCTACCGTGAGACCGGACGCGACTCCGACATCAACTCCGAGAATCGCCATCGATAAGGGCCCTCCAAGAAGCTGGGCCGTGAGATGCTGCGACGGCACGGCTACCACGGGACAAAGGGAGTACCACCATCAACGGCGCAGCTGCCGTGAGACCGGACGCAGCTCCGATAACGGCTCCGAGAATCGCCACCAATAAGGGGCTCCGAAGAAGCTCTCTGCCGAGAGACAAAGGCGGCCCCCACTCGAGGGACAGCACGGCTACAGCCAACGGCTGCCCCCACCATCATCCATCGCGTTGCCGCGAGACAAAGGCGGCCCCCACTCGAGGGACAGCACGGCTACAGCCAATGGCTGCCCCCACCATCATCCATCGCGTTGCCGCGAGACAAAGGCGGCCCCCACTCGACGGACAGCAAGGCTTCCACGAACGGCGGCCCCCACTCGAGGGACAGCACGGCTACAGCCAGCGGCTGCCCCCGCCATCATGCATCGCGCTGCCGCGAGACAAAGGCGGCCCCCACTCGAGGGACAGCAAGGCTTCCACGAACGGCGGCCCCCACTCGAGGGACAGCAAGGCTTCCACGAACGGCGGCCCCCACTCGAGGGACAGCACGGCTACAGCCAGCGGCTGCCCTCACCATCATCCATCGCGCTGCCGCGAGACAAAGGCGGCCCCCACTCAAGAGACAGCAAGGCTTCCACGAACGGCGGCCCCCACTCGAGGGACAGCACGGCTACAGCCAGCGGCTGCCCCCACCATCATCCGTCGCGCTGCCGCGAGACAAAGGCGGCCCCCACTCAAGAGACAGCAAGGCTTCCACGAACGGCGGCCCCCACTCGAGGGACAGCATGGCTACGGCCAGCGGCTGCCCCCACTATCATCCATCGCGCTGCCGCGAAACAACGGCAGCCCCCACTCAAGAGACAGTGAGGCTTCCACTAGCGGCTGCCCCCACTCGAGGAACAGCACGGATGCTGCAAGCGGCTGCCCCCACTCGAGGGACAGCGCACCATTGGCTAGAGCAGCAGAGCAAATCCGCGAGGGCCTCCCCCTCCATCGGCAACGGACTCAGGAGACTCGCGGAGCGGAAGCTGGACAATGGGATCTTCAGTTCTTCTACGACTCTCGACACCGGCGGTCGACTGAAAGGGTACTCTCGAAGAGACTCTCGCGAACCCCGGTATTCCTTTTGTTATTAATAACAATCATCAGTTGTACTCTACAATAAATTTTGAAATCGCGATTGATACCTGGCTGCGACCAGGCGGTATATAGCCGATTTAAGATATCGTCAGCGAACAGTTTATACTATTGCAATAAATATTTGAATTTACCTTCTCGGATCCTATCGATCCGAATAAATAAAACGTTTAACCAGTAAAATCCATCCCTCGACAATAACCTACACGGCGACCCACCAGAGGCACCGTGCCGCTGCTCAACAAGCGATATCAACGTAAAGCAAGGTAAGGCTGACCACAGCATTGGACAATAATCACAAATTACGAGTATTTCACATTTGTTGACGCAAGAAATTCACTCCTTTGTCCCTATATCATTGCAATCCTAATTAGATAAGGACAATAGGCTTAAAAACATTGGATCTTATAACAATCGGACTCGACACCGACCGAGTCTGATAAAATGAGATCGCAAGCTTCTTAGTTAAGAACAATAGATAAGCACAATAGTTAAGTATTTACGCTTAAACCCATGGAATCTTATAAAATCAGTCTCGACACAGATCGATTCTGATATAAATGAGATTACCAGCTTTTAGATAAATCAATAGTTAAGTATTTACGCTTAAACCCATGGAATCTTATAACATCAGTCTCGACACAGATCGATTCTGATATAAATGAGATTACCAGCTTTTAGATAAGTACATTAATAAGTATTTACGCTTAAACCCATGGAATCTTATGAAATCAGTCTCGACACAGATCGATTCTGATATAAATCAGATTACCAGCTTTTAGATAAATCCATAGATAAGAATTTACGCTTAAATCCATGGAATTTTATAAAAATCAGTCTCGACTCAGATCGATCTAATAATATAAATCGATCGATCGATCGATAATATAAATGAGATTGCCAGCTTTAAGTTAAGATCCATACCATAATTAAGTTAAGGTTAAACCCTTCCCTTTATCCAAAACGAAACAAATGTGAATTATTCGTATTATTTCATAAAATCTGATGGATCATAATCTAATAAAAAATAAAGTCCAATCGCGTGGAGGCCGAACTATTGTCGTAGCAAACGTATAAGTACGTGGAGGAGTTCGTCCCATAACCGCCCAGGTTTCAAGAATTCCTGCCGTACCCACATTGACCGCGGAACATCCGAACAATATAGCGGACATCGTTGGTGAAAATTCCATTTCTGTCGAGAACAGGACAGAATCGAAAAATCCGCCGATCGTCGTATCCGACGTCATTTTGATCAATCACAGAATTCTCATAATTCGCGACGATCCTCTCAGCGATCGATTCGTGGAAACGCGAATTCGGCATCCTCCGTCGCATCCTGTGCCAGCTATCGAGGACGGCGACACTTCAGACGCCTCCACGGTGATCAACGAGGACAGGCCATCGCCTGCGTCTTCTCCAGAGTCGATTCTTGGGCATTAGCGCCTTCAACCCGCTACGCTCAATTGCTCATCACCTGCCACATCGAAAAACAAGGTACGTATCGACAATACACATACACATAACACTCATCCAGTACTGCTCCGATCCCTAACCGGCGCATTTCGGTTTAAACCACGGAGCATCCTCATATAGCCAGCTACCAGTCGCTCGAATGTTAAATCCGGATTTCTGCAAAAGAAAAAGGAAAAATCAATTTAAATCAAAACCGCGATGTAACACCGGCCCGTACTACGAGATCAAAAACACTTCAATATATGCAATCACGCAAGATTTATGCGTTTGGAACCGGCAAACAATCCCCAATCGATGGCAATCTCGCGCTATAACGAAATCTAACGATTGCGTTTTGCGCTCGCTGTAGGCGTTCCAGCTCGTATAAGGAGATCAAAAGCACTTCATTCTACGCAAATACGCAAGATTCAGGCGTTTCGAGCCGCCAAACGAGCCGACAATGAATGCAAAGTCGTTTTATAACGAAATCGAACATTTGAGTTTTGCGCTTGCTGTAGGCTTTCTGGCTCGAATTCCGAGATCAAAAACACCTCATTCTATGCAAATACACAAGATTCGTGCGTTTGGGGTCGCCAAACACGCCCCAAACGAATGCAAAATCGCTTTATAATGAAATCGAACGATTGACTATTGCGCTCGCTGTAGTCGTTACAGCTCATATTAGGAGATAAAGAACACTTCATTCTCCGCAAATACGCAAGATTCAGGCGTTTCGAGCGGCCAAACAAGCGCAAAATGATCGCAAAGTCGTTTTATAACGAAATCGAACATTTGAGTTTTGCGCTCGCTGTAGGCGTTCCAGCTTGTATCAGGAGATTAAATACACTTCATTCTACGCAAATACGCAAAATTCAGGCGTTTCGAGCCGCCAAACAAGCGCAAAATGATCGCAAAGTCGTTTTGTAACGAAATCGAACATTTGAGTTTTGCGCTCGCTGTAGGCTTTCCGGCTCGAATCACAAGATCAAATAAAGTATTCCCAATGTTTTTAATACACAAAACATTAATTTTCCATCACAATTGTACATGCAATTTAATATCCCAGTTTTTGCATAAAAATGATCAGTGCGATACATTAAATTCCATACAATTTTTTTTTTTTAAGTGAAACTTCTTTAGGAGCGTTGAGCACAATCCACGGTAGAGTAAAACCGGGCGTCACGACGAAAATCGTCACGAAGGAAAGCGTCACGAAGGAAAGCGTCACGAAGAATCCCGTCACGAAGGGAAGCGTCACGCTGCCGGTAGAGCAAAACCGGCCGTCACGGAGAAAATCGCCACGAAGGGAAGCGTCACGCTGCCGGTAGAGTAAAACTGGCCGTCACGGAGAATATAGTCACGAAGAATCCCGTCACGACGGGGAGCGTCACGCTGCTGGTAGAGTAAAACCGGCCGTCACGGAGAAAATCGTCACGAAGAATCCCGTCACGAGGGGGAGCGTTACACTGCTGGTAGAGTCAAACCGGCCGTCACGAAGAAAATCGTCACGAAGGAAAGCGTCACGAAGAATCCCGTCACGAAGGGAAGCGTCACGCTGCCGGTAGAGTAAAACCGGCCGTCACGGAGAAAATCGTCACGAAGAATTCCGTCACGAAGGGAAGCGTCACGCTGCTGGTAGTGTAAAATTGGCCAAACACGTTTCGTGCCAAAAACGTGGCAACTTTTGTGCCAAAATTGAACTTGTAAAATCTGTGCCGAAAGAACAATTATAAAATGGACAATGTACAATAAAAAAAAATTGTACAATATCGTACCCTTTTCAAGTTCGTACGCGTCATTATCATCGATGAGATTAGTATGATTGGTGCGGAATTACTATCGCAAATTGATGCACGATTGAAGCAAATAACGGGGAATTTTGAGACCAACTTCGGTGGAATGGACATAATACTAATTGGTGATTTGAGACAGCTGCCGCCAGTCCGAGCTACACCAATTCATAAACAGGTAAAACAGCGGATAGCAGGTCCGACTTTGTGGCGTGGTCTGAAGTTCTGCGAACTGGATGAGGTTATGCGCCAAGCAAATAGCATATTTGCGTCGTTACTGACAAAAATTGGCAATGGCTTGAGATTAGAAGAGGACGAGTTGCATTTGATCGAATCACGATTTTTTGCAAAAGAAGAGGCAAATACCATGAGGGCACCGTTGCCCTCATGGTATTCGACTATTCTTGTCAAATAAATCTGTGGCTGATTATAATGAAGCTACCTTGAACTCTGCTGAGAACGAAATCATCTCAATCGCTAAAGATATTTATATTGGCTGCCACAATGTTGAACAAGAAGCATTTGTGCGACAGAAACTTCATAAAATGTCAGTCACAGACACTGGTGGCCTGCCATATGAAATCACTCTGGTGCTAGACAAAATGTACATTGTGACCACGAATATAGATGTCTCGGACGGATTGGCAAACGGCGCTATGGGAAAATTGGTTCACATCGAAAGTGATGACGGTGGTGAAGTGGTACGTGTGTGGCTGGATTTTCCTGATTCACCCAAAGTTGGGCAGAAAACGAGACGGAAAGCTGGGGCTTACATTCAAGCAAACGACATTAGTCGTTCAGCGGTGCCTGTTGGACGACGAACGTCGACAATCCCGTTGAACAACAACAGAACAATAAATGCCAAACGAAACCACTTACCAATTGTACCTGCTTGTGCAATCACAATTCATAAGTCACAAGGAGGAACGTTCAAAGACATCGTCTACGAATATCAAAAAACACACTCACAACAACTCCTCTGCGTAGCACTATCGCGAGTTGTCAGCATCAATGGACTGTATATTGTTACGACTGATAACTATAAGACATTTTATCACGGGAGAAGGATGGCGACATCGATGGGGGATTTGCAAGAAGAGTTTCGTAGGCTGTCACTCAATCGACTGGAGACAATGAACAAAGTTTTAGTAGAGTTCATCACGAGCAGAAGAGCACTTTCTCTTTTTTCATTAAGCTGTCAAAGCCTACGGTCTCACTCAGCGGATCTCGCGGATACAGTCGTACAGCATTCCAACATCTTGCTCCTCTCTGAAACGTGGCTGAGAAACGACGAAACGATCGCTATCCCAAATTTCGATTGTTTTGTGCAGTTTAAACGCCCAAATGTGCGGGCCGGTGGCGTTGCTCTTTACCATAACTCCAACGATACCACAAATATTGTCACCGCGCATATGGATATGAACGTACGCCAGATCGATTCATTGGCAGTGACTTCCACAGCAGTTGGGGATATTTGCGCAGCTCGATGTGTTCCCGAGAACGAACTAACGATTCTTTTTGTCGTCGTATACATCTCACCAAACCAAAGTATTGCGAAAATCATTGAATTCATTCACGAGACTTTGCTTTCATATACAGTACAAGGTGCAGCTCTGCTTGGCAGAGATTTACACGAGATACCTATGATCATGAGTGGGGATTTCGATGTAAACTTCAATTCCGAAGATGCGCGGCCTCTGATTGATTTTATGTACGACAAATTTATGTTCCGCTTAAATAATGATCCAAGTATGTCAACCACAAGATCTGGCACGACGATTGACGCCGTTTTCGTGCGACATTTAACACGCTTACAATCGATGATTTTTGTTTCGTACTTTGGTTATCATAAACCCATTGTATCACTTTTAAGTGAAGAAGAGCCAATGGAATTCTCGGAATAAAAAGAATCATAAAATTTGAGAATAAAATTAATGTCCCACAATGTCTTGTGTATTTTATCAACTGACGAAATCCTGGATCAAGTCTATTTCGATTTCGCCCTCGCACGAGGAGAGGTAGAAGTTTCACTTCTGTGGCGTGTGCTTGCCACACACCCTCTTTTTTAAGTGAAACTTCTTTAGGCGCGTTGAGCACAATCCACGGTAGAGTAAAACCGGCCGTCACGAAGAAAATCGTCACGAAGGAAAGCGTCACGAAGAATCCCGTCACGAAGGGAAGCGTCACGCTGCCGGTAGAGTAAAACCGGCCGTCACGGAGAAAATCGTCACGAAGAATTCCGTCACGAAGGGAAGCGTCACGCTGCCGGTAGAGTAAAACCGGCCGTCACGGAGAAAATCGTCACGAAGAATCCCGTCACGACGGGGAGCGTCACGCTGCTGGTAGAGTAAAACCGGCCGTCACGGAGAAAATCGTCACGAAGAATCCCGTCACGAAGGGGAGCGTTACGCTGCTGGTAGAGTCAAACCGGCCGTCACGAAGAAAATCGTCACGAAGAATCCCGTCACGAAGGGAAGCGTCACGCTGCCGGTAGAGTAAAACCGGCCGTCACGGAGAAAATCGTCACGAAGAATTCCGTCACGAAGGGAAGCGTCACGCTGCCGGTAGAGTAAAACCGGCCGTCACGGAGAAAATCGTCACGAAGAATCCCGTCACGACGGGGAGCGTCACGCTGCTGGTAGAGTAAAACCGGCCGTCACGGAGAAAATCGTCACGAAGAATCCCGTCACGAAGGGGAGCGTTACGCTGCTGGTAGAGTAAAACCGGCCGTCACGAAGAAAATCGTCACGAAGAATCCCGTCACGAAGGGAAGCGTCACGCTGCTAGTATAGTAAAACCGGCCGTCACGAAGAAAGACATCACGAAGGAAACTGTCACGAAAAATTCCGTCACGGAGGGAAGCGTCACGCTGCTGGTAATGTAAAATTGGCCAAACACGTTTTGTGCCAAAAACGTGGCAACTTTTGTGCCAAAATTGAACTTGTAAAATCTGTGCCGAAAGAGCAATTATAAAATGGACAATGTACAATAAAAAAAAAGAGGGTGTGTGGCAAGCACACGCCACAGAAGTGAAACTTCTACCTCTCCTCGTGCGAGGGCGAAATCGAAATAGACTTGATCCAGGATTTCGTCAGTTGATAAAATACACAAGACATTGTGGAACATTAATTTTATTCTCAAATTTTATGATTATTTTTATTCCGACAATTCCATTGGCTCTTCTTCACTTAAAAGTGATACAATGGGTTTATGATAACCAAAGTACGAAACAAAAATCATCGATTGTGAGCGTGTTAAATCTCGCACGAAAACGGCGTCAATCGTCGTGCCAGATTTTGTGGTTGACATACTTGGATCATTATTTAAGCGGAACATAAATTTGTCGTACATAAAATCAATCAGAGGCCGCGCGTCTTCGGAATTGAAGTTTACATTGAAATCCCCACTCATGATCACAGGTATCTCGTGTAAATCTCTGCCAAGCAGAGCTGCACCTTGAACTGTATATGAAAGCAAAGTCTCGTGAATGAATTCAATGATTTTCGCAATACTTTGGTTTGGTGAGATGTATATATTTGTTCTCGGGAACACATCGAGCTGCGCAAATATCCCCAACTGCTGTGGAAGTCACTGCCAATGAATCGATCTGGCGTACGTTCATATCCATATGCGCGGTGACAATATTTGTGGTATCGTTGGAGTTATGGTAAAGAGCAACGCCACCGGCCCGCACATTTGGGCGTTTAAACTGCACAAAACAATCGAAATTTGGGATAGCGATCGTTTCGTCGTTTCTCAGCCACGTTTCAGAGAGGAGCAAGATGTTGGAATGCTGTACGACTGTATCCGCGAGATCCGCTGAGTGAGACCGTAGGCTTTGACAGCTTAATGAAAAAAGAGAAAGTGCTCTTCTGCTCGTGATGAACTCTACTAAAACTTTGTTCATTGTCTCCAGTCGATTGAGTGACAGCCTACGAAACTCTTCTTGCAAATCCCCCATCGATGTCGCCATCCTTCTCCCGTGATAAAATGTCTTATAGTTATCAGTCGTAACAATATACAGTCCATTGATGCTGACAACTCGCGATAGTGCTACGTAGAGGAGTTGTTGTGAGTGTGTTTTTTGATATTCGTAGACGATGTCTTTGAACGTTCCTCCTTGTGACTTATGAATTGTGATTGCACAAGCAGGTACAATTGGTAAGTGGTTTCGTTTGGCATTTATTGTTCTGTTGTTGTTCAACGGGATTGTCGACGTTCGTCGTCCAACAGGCACCGCTGAACGACTAATGTCGTTTGCTTGAATGTAAGCCCCAGCTTTCCGTCTCGTTTTCTGCCCAACTTTGGGTGAATCAGGAAAATCCAGCCACACACGTACCACTTCACCACCGTCATCACTTTCGATGTGAACCAATTTTCCCATAGCGCCGTTTGCCAATCCGTCCGAGACATCTATATTCGTGGTCACAATGTACATTTTGTCTAGCACCAGAGTGATTTCATATGGCAGGCCACCAGTGTCTGTGACTGACATTTTATAATAGTGTGACACTGATCATTGAGCCTTGTGGGACGCCGTTCGCTAGCATGTGTTGCGATGAGAAGTCATTTCCGATTTTTACACTAAACTGCCTACTAGACATGAAGTTCTGGATAAACAGCGCGAGATTTCCCTTTAGGCCCCACTCGAATAGATTTTTTTGGATCCCATGTCTCCATGTCATGTCATAAGCCTTTCCTAGATCAAAGAACACCGCGACAAGGTGTTCTTTCGCGAGATAACTGCGCTGTATGGCGCCTTCCAGGTTTGCTAACTGATCTATCGTCGAGTGGTAGCGTCGGAATCCACATTGGTCTTTCGACAATAATCGATGAGTCTCCAGCCACCATACCAGTCGATTGTTGACCATTTTTTCGAGTATTTTGCTTATATTACACGTCAGCGATTGTTTCGTCGCGTGAGACAAATATTCTATTTCTTGAAATGAAAAATAGAATTAGTCAGGGTTTTCCGCGAGCAGTAGTAATAAAATATCTGCGAGGCAGCCGGGATTTTTTCGGCATTAAAATAATCCTTCGAAATCGAAAAGAGTCACGAAAAGGCAATCCACTAGGCAATGACTCATTTATGACCCGCATACTCAGGTACGTCGCGTTGCTCCGCGAGGGTCAGCTGAGTGCGAAACCTTTTTACCTGTTAAAACACAGTGCAGCGAGCGTCTTGCGCCCCACCTAGGCTCGCCCAATTTTCATTCGACGACGTGCGAAAAATGCCCTTCTCGTTGTCTATTTGCCAATCAATTTGTTTTTCTCCACTCTCCGAATATCTGAGACCCTCCCTTTTTTTTTTACTTCAGTCATCCAACAACCTTTCAAAAATAGTCTAAGAACTTCAGCGGTAACGGACGGTCGCATCTTGGAAACTAATACCAAACGACGCGTCACCGCGGACTCAACCAAAGTGTAATAATTTCACACTATTCAATATCGAACTTTGTTTTTAGTTAATCCGTTTTACGTGCAACAGTGTAAATATTTGTTGTGTTTGTCAATAAATAAATATTTGTCTTTTAACAAAGATTCATCATCATCTCCTCAATAATAAAGATAACGATCGTTGGTGATTAAGTTCCCTAACGGCAATCTGTACCGGCGAGAATTCGTCACCATCAGCATGAGTTCAGGTCTTACAACCCAGAACTGAAAAAACCTTCGCGAGTTCCCGGCGTATAGAACAGGGATATAGGTCGATAGCTTGATGGGTCAGATCGTGGTTTCCCTTCCTTTAGGACCGGTATCACAGTAGCATTACGCCATCGATTTGGGTATTCATCTCGCTGCCATATATCATTATATGTCTTGAGTAATAATAATTTTATTGGATTTGGGAGGTTAGTAATCATTGAGGCGGAAATGTTATCTGGCCCTGGTGCCGTATTCTTTGCACTTTTTAGCGCAGACTCGAGTTCCTCCATAGAAAATTGTTCATTATACGGTTCCTTGTTTTTGGAGTAAAAATTAAGATCTACCTCTAACTTGGGCTTGTCCCTTTGAAACTCTGCGCTATAGTTCGATGTTTTGCTGAACGATTCAAAGTGAGTCGCAAGTATTTCAGTTATTATTGATGGATCACCGCTAACGGTTCCATCCATTAATTTAATTGGTCCGATGTCTGCTATGTGACGCTTTCCAGCGATCGAATGCACTTTGGCCTACGAGTCTTTGATTGGTGTAGATGGGGTAACCGATGAGATGTGCCTTTCCCATGACGCCTGCTTAGCATCTCGTATAGACCGTTTAGTTTTCGCACGAAGTCGTTTAAATTTTACGAGGATATCGATTGTAGGCTGTTTTTTAAATTGATTCAAAGCTCATTTCTTCGCATTCACTATTTTAGCAATGTCTCTATTCCACCATGGAAGCTATTTTGTTCGTAATTGACCTGTTGTCGTCGGAATTGACAACCGTGCAGCATCGATGATGGCGTCTGATATCGTTTGTACGGCTTTGGAGATATCGTCAGTGATTTGAGGGGTGTTCATAGATTCTTTATATCGTTGCCTAGCCATCTTTTCCCTGGTCGGAATTTCTTTTGTGGGGTCTTGTCTGAGATAAGGAGAGGGTAGTGATCACTGCCGTGCAGATCAGGTATTGGTGTCCAAGAGAATCGGATCGCAATACTTGGGGTGCATATTGAGAGGTCTATTGCTGAGAAGCTCCCGGCTTGTGCGGAAAAGTGGGTATTTTCTCCATTGTTTAGAAGCATGGTTTCAGTTTCGTCGATGAACTTTTCAATAGTCCGTCCTCGAGTGTCAGTTTTTTGGGATCCCCATAGTATGTTATGTGCGTTAAAATCACCGAGAATCATGTACGGCGTCGGCAATTGTGAAGCTGTGTTGACTAGGTCAGCATAATCCCAATTTTTAACGGGCAAATAGACACAGCAAATTGTAATTTCAGTGGGCGAAAGTAGACGGACTGCGAGTACTTGAAGGGTGGTCTGGATGGTAATACATCGAGCCAATATGGATTTTCGTATCAGGATTGCAACGCCGCCATGGGCGATCATTCCAGTGGGACAGTCTTTACGGTACATGTGAAATTCTCGAAGGTTAATTCTATTATTTTCTTGGAATCGAGTTTCCTGAATACAGATTACTGAGGGTGTGAGTTGTTAGGCCAATATTTGTAGTTCGCAAATATGGCTTGTTAGTCCATTACAGTTCCACTGGATTATATTCAACATTAGTCAGCATTACGTGTATAATGTGTAAACTTGAGTGCAGACGTTGGTTTGCTGGTCGTGTGTCTGTTATTATCTATTCCTGTTTTTCTCTTTTATCACCTTAAGTCTTTCTTTCGAATCGAAAATGGCTTCGTCGTCTTCAACGACAGCATCGGGATCAATTGAAATATCTTCAGTTGGGGATGGAGGTAGTGATGGAATGATTTTCCTCTTTGCCTGATTCGCATCGGGCTTGTCGGAGTTACTGCGGCGACGGAATTTCGTGTTTGAACCGTTGTCGTCTTCGGAAGATGATTCCATTGTTCTTGGTACCTGAGGGGCTTCTCTTTTTCGCAGGAGTGACATTGCTTCATTTTGAAGTTTGGCTAACTTTACTTGCGAGTCTTTTAGAGAATGAGATATCTCTTTCGGGGCATCACGAGAAGCTCCCTGTCATGCGGACGCGCGCAAGGGCTTTCGGAGGGCTGATGTGGGTATAGGGTTTTGGAGTGCTGAAGAGATAGCAGGGGCGTTCATCGTGTTTACGGTTGAAGTTCGTTTCTGAAAGTGTTCACTAAGCTGGCGTATCAGTTCTGGGACCAGTAAGCTGGCCAGGCCACTGATGTTTGTTGCTTGAGAGTTAGCGCCTGCTATCACGTTTGTAACATGGGCGTAGGACCGGGTCAATGACGGGCACTGTTCCCTGTACTTTTGCTTTGCTTCGAAATAGCTTATGCGATTTGTTGCTTTGATACGCTGGATTGCTGCTTCTTCTTTGTACCGCGGGCAATTTCGCGAACTAGCAAAGTGATCTCCTTGACAATTAACACATGTAGGTGTGCCAACGCATCTGCCTTCGTGGGGTTTGGAGCCGCAGTGACATGTCTCTTCATTTTCGCATCGCGATGAAGGGTGGTTGAGCTTTTTTGACATCTAAAACAACGCATTGGCGAAGGAATGTAGAGTTTCACAGGTAGCCGATGAAAGCCTGACTTGATTTCTTTCGGTATGACCAAGGTACTAAACGTAAGGATGCATGTTACAGTATCCTGCCGCGTGCCATTACGCATCGGAGTAATTCGTTTAACTTGGATAACTCCTTGAGAACTAGGCCCTCTAAGATTCCTTCAACAGTGCAGTTTAGTAGATCTGGGCACATTATAGTGCCCTGCGAGGTGTTGAGACTGCCATGAGGGAGCACTTCAAAGTCAACGTTCGCGAAGGTCGCAATCTTTAAAATCTTTGCGGCCTGGATAGAGCTGGAGGCATCAATAAGAAGGCCTTCTTTAATTTTCCGAACTGAGTTAACGGTGCCGATGAGAGTCTTAATCTGTGCTTCGACTAAGAACGGACTTATTTTAGCAAGGTCACCTGATTTCGGCTCAATAATCAAAAACCATGGAGTGCAATTTTGATTCGGATTGTTCGTTTCATCTATATCGTCGTCTATAAATAGGTTTGATCGTCTGTGATTCCGTTTGGTTCTATTTGTTTGGTTGACTGAGTTTAATGAGCCAGACAGCTCGTTTGATTTTTTTCTAGAAGTCCCCATTTTGGTCCCACGAGTGCGCTAGAAACAAAGGTCATCTGTGGCAGAGCCTGCATACCACAAAAAAGCTAAATACAATCAGAGGACGCCAGGTATCTGAAGGTCACCGTTTAAGACTCGCTATCGAGGAGCCATGCATCTTCTGGACACGATAGATAACATCACAAGATTCCGGCTTCTTTCAACGAGGTATGCTCCTCAGTGGACTGCTCTTAGTCTGGACCTTCACTACCAACCATTTCAACATGGGAAACCCTGACAGGGTCCGAAGCCCCCGCTGACATAGCGGGGGCTTCGGACCCGCTATGTCATATGTGTGTCATGTATATGTGACATAGCATTTTTATGGGGCAGAACTCGGCTGAAGACGGCAAGAAACATGCTCACCCACGTACAGCGACTAGCGGGCAGGGACACCACGAGTGCCATGAGAACCGCACCCAGTCTGGCGCTGGAGACACTGCTGAACTGGCCACCACTTTACGTGATGGTGCAGGGCGCGGCGGCTATGGCAGCCTACAGACTGATGAGAACAGCCCAATGGCAAGGGGAGCTAACACAGTGGAGCCACACGAGCATTGCGGGGACCCTAAGAGAGGCAAGCCCTGGAGCGTTTATGAGGCAAGACCGGGATCTAGTGGGGTACCGGTTCGATACCACCTATAAGGGCGAATATTCGGACCGTACGAGCTGGAGCACCGAATCAGGACCGCTGCGAGGGCAGGAACTGATCTGGTATACGGACGGCTCGAAGACAGAGGAGGGATCGGGCGCGGGAGTGTGCCTTAACGCCTCCAACAGGGAAGTGTCCATCCCGCTGGGGAAGTACTGTACAGTCTTCCAGGCGGAAATCACAGCCATATTGGTATGTGTGTTGGAGAACCGTCTGGCGGGGTGCAGAGGCAAAAGAATCTGCATCTGTTTAGACAGTCAAGCCGCTCTAAAGGCGTTAGAGCGGCGAAGAACCAACTCTCACCTGGTGAGGGACTGCAAGGAGGCGGTTCAGCAACTAGCAGACCTCAACAGGGTGACGCTGCTATGGGTCCTAGGACACAAGGCTATGGCTGGCAACCAGAGGGCAGACGAGCTGGCCAGGAGGGGGTCTGGAACTCCGCTCCAGGGACCGGAGCCAGCAGTAGGGGTGCCGGGCTGCCTAGTGAAAACGGAAGTGGCCGAATGGATGGACGGGTGGCATAGAAGCCTGTTCGGATCGGCGCCGGGTATGAGGCAGACGAAAGCGCTCATTAGCGGGCCGGATCGGAAAATCACGGACCAGCTGCTTGAAATGAGCAGGGAGGACACAAGACTTGCGGTGGGACTGTTGACAGGACACTGCAGCCTTAGGAAACACCTACACACACTGGGCAAGGTAGAGACCAGTACGTGCAGGAAGTGCGGAGGGGACGAAGAAACGCCCATCCACGTAATCTGCGACTGCCCAGCCTTGGCTGGGAGAAGACTGAAGCACCTAGGGACACCACACCTGGAGCCTAGGGATGTTACCACCTTCCCGCTGACTGGACTACTGGCCCTCGTGAGAGACAGTGGGCTGGCGTAGGGAGGGAAGGGGAAGTAACCGAGAGGGGTGCACAATGGGCCTACGGCCTGCGTGCGATGGCAGGAATGCCCCCTAGTCGATAATAATAATAATAAATAATAATGTCGTAATACGAGCTCGAACCCGTACAGCGAGCGCAATACTCAATCGTTCGATTTCGTTATAACGTGAATTTGCATTCATTTGGTGCTTGTTTCGCGGCTTCAAGCGCGTGAATCTTGCATATTTGCATAGAATGAAGTGTTTTTCATGTCGTAATACGAGCTCAAACGCCTACGAGGAGCGCAATACTCAATCGTTCGATTTCGTTATAAAGCGACTTTGCATTTATTTGGGGCTTGTTTTGAGGCTCGAAACGCATGAATCTTACGTATTTGCATAGAATAAAGTATTTTTGATCTCGTAATACGAGCTGGAACGCCTACAGCAAGCGCAAAACTCAAATCCCTTCCGCGGGACTGCCACCTTGATCGTGGTGGAGGGGCTTCCGTGTCGTTGTGATCTACCAAGCTATGTCAGCGGGGGCTTCGGACCCTGTCAGGGTTTCCCATGTTGAAATGGTTGGTAGTGAAGGTCCAGACTAAGAGCAGTCCACTGAGGAGCATACCTCGTTGAAAGAAGCCGGAATCTTGTGATGTTATCTATCGTGTCCAGAAGATGCATGGCTCCTCGATAGCGAGTCTTAAACGGTGACCTTCAGATACCTGGCGTCCTCTGATTGTATTTAGCTTTTTTGTGGTATGCAGGCTCTGCCACAGATGACCTTTGTTTCTAGCGCACTCGTGGGACCAAAATGGGGACTTCTAGAAAAAAATCAAACGAGCTGTCTGGCTCATTAAACTCAGTCAACCAAACAAATAGAACCAAACGGAATCACAGACGATCAAACCTATTTATAGACGACGATATAGATGAAACGAACAATCCGAATCAAAATTGCACTCCATGGTTTTTGATTATTGAGCCGAAATCAGGTGACCTTGCTAAAATAAGTCCGTTCTTAGTCGAAGCACAGATTAAGACTCTCATCGGCACCGTAAACTCAGTTCGGAAAATTAAAGAAGGCCTTCTTATTGATGCCTCCAGCTCTATCCAGGCCGCAAAGATTTTAAAGATTGCGACCTTCGCGAACGTTGACTTTGAAGTGCTCCCTCATGGCAGTCTCAACACCTCGCAGGGCACTATAATGTGCCCAGATCTACTAAACTGCACTGTTGAAGAAATCTTAGAGGGCCTAGTTCTCAAGGAGTCATCCAAGTTAAACGAATTACTCCGATGCGTAATGGCACGCGGCAGGATACTGTAACACGCATCCTTACGTTTAGTACCTTGGTCATACCGAAAGAAATCAAGTCAGGCTTTCATCGGCTACCTGTGAAACTCTACATCCCTTCGCCAATGCGTTGTTTTAGATGTCAAAAAAGCTCAACCACCCTTCATCGCGATGCGAAAATGAAGAGACATGTCACTGCGGCTCCAAACCCCACGAAGGCAGATGCGTTGGCACACCTACATGTGTTAATTGTCAAGGAGATCACTTTGCTAGTTCGCGAAATTGCCCGCGGTACAAAGAAGAAGCAGCAATCCAGCGTATCAAAGTAACAAATCGCATAAGCTATTTCGAAGCAAAGCAAAAGTACAGGGAACAGTGCCCGTCATTGACCCGGTCCTACGCCCATGTTACAAACGTGATAGCAGGCGCTAACTCTCAAGCAACAAACATCAGTGGCCTGGCCAGCTTACTGGTCCCAGAACTGATACGCCAGCTTAGTGAACACTTTCAAAAACGAACTTCAACCGTAAACACGATGAAGGCCCCTGGTATCTCTTCAGCACTCCAAAACCCTATACCCACATCAGCCCTCCGAAAGCCCTAGCGCGCGTCCGCATGACAGGGAGCTTCTCGTGATGCCCCGAAAGAGATATCTCATTCTCTAAAAGACTCGCAAGTAAAGTTAGCCAAACTTCAAAATGAAGCAATGTCACTCCTGCGAAAAAGAGAAGCCCCTCAGGTACCAAGAACAATGGAATCATCTTCCGAAGACGACAACGGTTCAAACACGAAATTCCGTCGCCGCAGTAACTCCGACAAGCCCGATGCGAATCAGGCAAAGAGGAAAATCATTCCATCACTACCTCCATCCCCAACTGAAGATATTTCAATTGATCCCGATGCTGTCGTTGAAGACGACGAAGCCATTTTCGATTCGAAAGAAAGACTTAAGGTGATAAAAGAGAAAAACAGGAATAGATAATAACAGACACACGACCAGCAAACCAACGTCTGCACTCAAGTTTACACATTATACACGTAATGCTGACTAATGTTGAATATAATCCAGTGGAACTGTAATGGACTAACAAGCCATATTTGCGAACTACAAATATTGGCCTAACAACTCACACCCTCAGTAATCTGTATTCAGGAAACTCGATTCCAAGAAAATAATAGAATTAACCTTCGAGAATTTCACATGTACCGTAAAGACTGTCCCACTGGAATGATCGCCCATGGCGGCGTTGCAATCCTGATACGAAAATCCATATTGGCTCGATGTATTACCATCCAGACCACCCTTCAAGTACTCGCAGTCCGTCTACTTTCGCCCACTGAAATTACAATTTGCTGTGTCTATTTGCCCGTTAAAAATTGGGATTATGCTGACCTAGTCAACACAGCTTCACAATTGCCGACGCCGTACATGATTCTCGGTGATTTTAACGCACATAACATACTATGGGGATCCCAAAAAACTGACACTCGAGGACGGACTATTGAAAAGTTCATCGACGAAACTGAAACCATGCTTCTAAACAATGGAGAAAATACCCACTTTTCCGCACAAGCCGGGAGCTTCTCAGCAATAGACCTCTCAATATGCACCCCAAGTATTGCGATCCGATTCTCTTGGACACCAATACCTGATCTGCACGGCAGTGATCACTACCCTCTCCTTATCTCAGACAAGACCCCACAAAAGAAATTCCGACCAGGGAAAAGATGGCTAGGCAACGATATAAAGAATCTATGAACACCCCTCAAATCACTGACGATATCTCCAAAGCCGTACAAACGATATCAGACGCCATCATCGATGCTGCACGGTTGTCAATTCCGACGACAACAGGTCAATTACGAACAAAATAGCTTCCATGGTGGAATAGAGACATTGCTAAAATAGTGAATGCGAAGAAATGAGCTTTGAATCAATTTAAAAAACAGCCTACAATCGATATCCTCGTAAAATTTAAACGACTTCGTGCGAAAACTAAACGGTCTATACGAGATGCTAAGCAGGCGTCATGGGAAAGGCACATCTCATCGGTTACCCCATCTACACCAATCAAAGACTCGTAGGCCAAAGTGCATTCGATCGCTGGAAAGCGTCACATAGCAGACATCGGACCAATTAAATTAATGGATGGAACCGTTAGCGGTGATCCATCAATAATAACTGAAATACTTGCGACTCACTTTGAATCGTTCAGCAAAACATCGAACTATAGCGCAGAGTTTCAAAGGGACAAGCCCAAGTTAGAGGTAGATCTTAATTTTTACTCCAAAAACAAGGAACCGTATAATGAACAATTTTCTATGGAGGAACTCGAGTCTGCGCTAAAAAGTGCAAAGAATACGGCACCAGGGCCAGATAACATTTCCGCCTCAATGATTACTAACCTCCCAAATCCAATAAAATTATTATTACTCAAGACATATAATGATATATGGCAGCGAGATGAATACCCAAATCGATGGCGTAATGCTACTGTGATACCGGTCCTAAAGGAAGGGAAACCACGATCTGACCCATCAAGCTATCGACCTATATCCCTGTTCTATACGCCGGGAACTCGCGAAGGTTTTTTCAGTTCTGGGTTGTAAGACCTGAACTCATGCTGATGGTGACGAATTCTCGCCGGTACAGATTGCCGTTAGGGAACTTAATCACCAACGATCGTTATCTTTATTATTGAGGAGATGATGATGAATCTTTGTTAAAAGACAAATATTTATTTATTGACAAACACAACAAATATTTACACTGTTGCACGTAAAACGGATTAACTAAAAACAAAGTTCGATATTGAATAGTGTGAAATTATTACACTTTGGTTGAGTCCGCGGTGACGCGTCGTTTGGTATTAGTTTCCAAGATGCGACCGTCCGTTACCGCTGAAGTTCTTAGACTATTTTTGAAAGGTTGTTGGATGACTGAAGTAAAAAAAAAAAGGGAGGGTCTCAGATATTCGGAGAGTGGAGAAAAACAAATTGATTGGCAAATAGACAACGAGAAGGGCATTTTTCGCACGTCGTCGAATGAAAATTGGGCGAGCCTAGGTGGGGCGCAAGACGCTCGCTGCACTGTGTTTTAACAGGTAAAAAGGTTTCGCACTCGGCTGACCCTCGCGGAGCAACGCGACGTACCTGAGTATGCGGGTCATAAATGAGTCATTGCCTAGTGGATTGCCTTTTCGTGACTCTTTTCGATTTCGAAGGATTATTTCAATGCCGAAAAAATCCCGGCTGCCTCGCAGATGTTTTATTACTACTGCTCGCGGAAAACCCTGACTAATTCTATTTTTCATTTCAAGAAATAGAATATTTGTCTCATGCGACGAAACAATCGCTGACGTGTACTATAAGCAAAATACTCGAAAAAATAGTCAACAATCGACTGGTATGGTGGCTGGAGACTCATCGATTATTGTCGAAAGACCAATGTGGATTCCGACGCTACCACTCGACGATAGATTAGTTAGCAAACCTGGAAGGCGCCATACAGCGCAGTTATCTCGCGAAAGAACACCTTGTCGCGGTGTTCTTTGATCTATGAAAGGCTTATGACATGACATGGAGACATGGGATCCAAAAAAATCTATTCGAGTGGGGCCTAAAGGGAAATCTCGCGCTGTTTATCCAGAACTTCATGTCTAGTAGGCAGTTTAGTGTAAGAATCGGAAATGACTTCTTATCGCAACACATGCTAGCGAACGGCGTCCCACAAGGCTCAATGATCAGTGTCACACTATTTATCTGTGCGGTCAACGGGATAACTTCAGAATTAGACCCACAAATTGGAAGATGTCTATATGTCGATGACCTGGTCACTTTCGCACAGGGGAGATACATGTCATTAATTAGAGAACGACTTCAGAGAGCCATAGATACTGTAAGCAAATTCGCGAACCGCAGAGGATTTCGCTTCAGCCAAAGTAAAACCATGTGCGTTGACTTCTGTCGAATAAAGAATCCCATGTTCAAGCCAAGGCTCGGCCTACACACAACACCGATACAATTGGTCGAGTCTATACGATTCCTCGGTGTCATTTTTGACAGTAAACTTACGTGGAAAAAACACATAGAATCGCTAGCAAGTCAGTGTAAAAAAGGGCTCAGCATCATGAGGTGCATGTCAAACATCAGATGGGGGGCAAGCAGAAATACCTTACTGATGATATACAAAACGCTTGTAAGATCCAAGTTAGATTAGACGACCACGCGTCGTTGCGAAATAATAACGAAATCCACCGTACAGTCGAGTCAACATTTAGGCAAACGCATGTAACTTAACACCTAACGCAGCATTTAGGCAATCGCGAGCGGCTCGGCAAGTAACGCATCAGCTCAGGAATTGCTGAGCCAGGTATTAGGAAATTATCGACGATATCGTATTCTACCCGGAAGCAAGAATTGTTCAAACAATTAGCAATCTGATGAAACATCTGACATCGACTAAAATTAAGCTGACGTGCCTGCTCTTCTATCCATATATAGGGAACCGGGAGCATGCACCCAGCAGTCTCTTCGGAACTACTGATTCTGTACGGTTGGTTACGTTCTGTTCGTTACGTTACGTTAACGATTATTTGTGCAAGGGCACGCAATTCGGTAGTAAGTGATACTACTAGTTCGGACAAGTTTAAGTTCTCCTACGGAAAGACCAATGTACAAGGTGTACTCGATTCGATTGGTAATAAACTCTAATAAACATTGTTGTAATAAACTATTTGGAACATTTCTCTAATAAACTCTAATAAACATTGTTGTAATAAACTATTTGGAACATTTCTCTAATAAACTGTAATAAACATTGTTCTAATAAACTGTTTGGAACATTTTTCTAATAAACTATTATAAATAATGAATCGTGCGACTATAATTCTCTTGGGTTCTAACCGTTAACTGGATAAATCCCGAATCATATGAGCTAACGGGTCTCCCGCAGAACCCAGAGTAGCTAACTGAGTTTCTGCGGATATAACAGGGGTATTATCGTAGATTTATTGAAGGATATGCTAAATTGGCAAAACCATTAACCAATCTTTTGAAAGATAATACACCCTTTGTGTGGAAAAATAGCCAAGAAGAGGCTTTTGAAGAACTTAAAGAAAAACTTTGTACTGAACCGGTGTTGATATTTCCAGATTTTTCAAAACCTTTCATTGTAACAACCGACGCTTCAGGTTACGCGATCGGAGGTATTTTATCACAAGGGCCTATAGGAAGAGATAGACCAATAGCTTATGCCTCACGTACAGTCAACGATGCTGAAACAAAATACGACACTTACGAAAAAGAAGCCTTGGTCTATAGCGTGTCACATTTTAGACCATATTTATACGGGAAAACATTTACTTTGGTAACCGATCACAAACCTTTAGTATGGTTTAGAAGTTGCAAGGATGGTAACACACGTGTACTTAGGTAGAGATTGAAATTGGCTGAACATGAATACGATGTAGTATATAAAACGGGAAAAACAAACGTAAATGCAGATGCTTTGTCTCGAAATCCCGCTGCAAGTAAGGAAAGTGGGGTGGAGGAAGAAATATTCATAACGAAGGTTAAAGGGCGCACGGAATCGACGGATGATGAAATGTGGAGATTTCTGCAAGATGACAGTAAAAAAAGAGACGGTCTCAGCGACGAAGAAATAAAGGAAGAAGAAGAGGATCCAGAGAAATTATGGAAAGAGAGTTTAAAAATGATTGAGTCAGAACAAAATAATAAAATAGATTCGTCGTCAGAATTATCGGAAAGTAAAGTTCGGGATTTTCATTTCGACCATTCATCAGTCAACACCAATGAAGAGGATGGTTCAGCGGAAGAAGAAATACCAGTCGACAACGCAGGAAAAAGAAAGAAGTTGCAACGTGGAGCGAAACGGATAGCAGTCGAGAAAATCAAGGCTAATTTTCAGAAAGATAAACAAGGAAAAGAAGAAGAGGAAGAAGTTGATAAAAGAGACAAGAAGAAAAAAGTGAAAAATGAAAGGAAAATTCAAGCAATACAAAATACTACACAGGAAGATACTACAGAGGATGATGATTCCAGGGATGAACCCGTAAAAGGTCTCGTAAGAAGAAGAAAACTCGGAAAAAATAGAATCAGATGAGGAAGAAACAATACAACATCAAAGGAAAAAGGAAATTAGTCCAACTCAGGATTCGGAGGACGAAGAATCCTCTGAAGAATCAACTAAGAGTTCTGATGAAACAGACAATGAGAACAAAAACAAAGATAAAGACGAAAACAGTGACAATAGCGAACAATCCGAATTAGAGCTTGAAAATTCTGTATCGTGAAATGTTATGGCATAAAAGGAAATTTTCTTTACTCCAAAGGATTCGCTCATTTATTTTCTAAACTTAAAAGATGAAAAATTTGATACAGTAGTTCAAAAATTAGTTGACAGAAATGAACTGCCTTATTTTCCAAACCCTAAATTGGGAGTGGTCAACGCAATAAAACGAGGGAATAGATACCATATAGCTTTGCCCGTAAGTGACGATTCTGGAGAAGGAGCTTTCTTAATATTGAGCCATATAAAAGAGGCTGTAAATAGTTTACGAAATTTCGCAGAACAGAAAAAGATACAAAGTGTGAGCATTTCTGAGTCTGATGTTGTTGGAAATGTTCCGTGGGATAAAATTGCAAGTGAATTACGATTAGAATTTTTAAATAGTCCGGTAACAGTGATAGTGTGTCATGGAATTATTCGATATCCGAGTAAAGCAGAGCAAGAAGGAATAATACAAGAAATCCATGGATCAGCTGTTGAAGGACACAGAGGAGTCACGAAAACTTTTAATAGAATCAGGCATCGTTTTTATTGGGAAAGGATGAAAACTGATATTAAACGATTTGTACAGCAATGTCTGCCATGTCAGTTAAGAAAATGTGTCAGAATAAAAACAAAACAACCTATGGTTATTACCGACACTCCAGGAATAGCTTACGATAAAGTAGCTATGGATATAGTAGGGCCTTTGCGACGAACTAAACGAGGAAACGGATATATTCTTTCAATACAGGATCAATTGACAAAATTTTGTCTTGCATTCCCTATTCCAAATGCCACATCGATCATGATTGCAGACACGATGACAAAATATTATATCAGTATTTTCGGAGCATCTAGGAGTACATTAACCGATCAAGGACGAAATTTTATTAGTAATCTAATTAAACGAGTGGCAAAAAGGTTCAAAATGAAAAGAATACGAACCACCGCTTTCCATCCGCAGTCGAATGGTTCTTTGGAGCGATCACATCACGCACTTGGGGAACATTTAAAACAATACGTAGGTAAAAAGTTCGAATGGGATGAATGGGTGGAATTATCTATTTCCAATTATAATACTAGTGTCCATGAAGGCACGAAACATACATCGTACGAACTCGTTTTCGGAAAATTGGCGAGAACAACATCAAGTGAACCCTTACAGATGGAGGATAAACTACTAACGTATGAGGATTATTTGGTAAAATTAGTAACCCAATTACATGAAATTCGGAAAATCGCGGGAGGAAATTTAATAAGCCAAAATTAAAATCTAAAGAACGGTACGATAAAAATCTTGATGTCAGACAATTTAAAGTTGGAGATTATGCGTTTTTGAAAAGCGGACCTAAACCAAAAAAATTAGAGAATCCACATTCTGGACCCTTTCAAATAATCGAAGTAAAGGGTAATCAGAATATAAAAATAAAAACTAATAAACAACCGATGATTGTTCATGCTAATCGTTTGAGATATTCTCATATCAAGCCTTAGAATAAAATCAAGTAAATAAATCAATAAGCATATTCATAAATAATGATAATAAATAAATAGGGCCAAAAATTAATACATAAATTTCAATTGAGCATTCAAAATACAATTACAGATAAAATGCAAGCAAGAAATACATCCATAGCAGGGGAAAGATTGAGATGGCAACGTGTGACGGGAATGGCAAAAACATGGCCGAGAGAAAGCGATGTTAATTATCAGATAAGGGATGAGGTCAATTTAGAGCCTATCGGAATGAATATTCCACTTGATAATTGTCCAACCATTAGTGGAGGAGAGGAAGTCCAGTCAAGAGGAATAGTAGGGGAAAACATACGGAGAATTTGCGATGAATTTGTAAGACGCACTCGAAAGAGTGAGTTGGATTGGAAGGCGACTGCGATTAGGTTGGGGAGAAATCAAATATTGGATATGCAGGAAGAAATAATAGGACATGAAAATACAATAGGCGATGAAGATTTCTTAATATGTTGGGGTAAACTCAGGGACGTAATGCGGGAATTTGATATTGATATAAGACGTGAAACAAATGAGGGACAGAACGAATACGGAGTGTGCTATGTTGTGGTGTATCTAGATACCGAACCATTTGTGTGGATTGAGGTAGGAAAGCAGAAAGAAGTGATCGATTTGAAAGGTCTAGGGAATGTATTAATAAATATCCGAAGATATTTGACAAAGAAACTTCGCGAAACATTTGAAGAGTATAGACAGCAGGAATAAACAAAGCTCGTAAATGAATAAATAATCACTTCATGAATAAAAAAAAAAAAAAAAAATTAAAAAAAAAATATCTCTGTATAATATAAAAGATTTCGCCGCTGTCGCCGCCACCGCCGCCGTCGCTGCCGTGTCAAGAATCGAGAGGGGGGTGGTTGTCATAGCAACCGGAGGGGTGATTGTCATAGCAACGAGAGAGGGGTGGGGGTCATAGCAACCGGAGGGATGGTTGCTATAGCAACCGGAGGGGCGGTTACCATAGCAACCGGAGGAGTGGTTGTTGTGGTAACCATCCTTAAAGGGCCTTGGAATAATAAGGGCCTAAGTCCATTCCTCGCCGTGTCAAGACGATTCAAGAGGGGGAGACAGGACTTGGATCGGTGACCGCGGTCACCGATCCAAGTATTGAACCCCTCATCATTCCAATCCCCTTATGCTAAATGGACTTAAGCCCTTATTATTCCAAGCCTCTTTCAGCTAAATGGACTTAGGCCCTTATAATTCCAAGGCCCTTCAAGGATGGACTAAGGCCCTTATAATTCCAAGGCCTTTGAAAGATGGACTTAAGCCCTTATTATTCTACCCCCCCCCCGATTCTTGACACGGCGGCGACGGCGGCGGCGGCGGTGGCGACAGCGGCGAAATCTTCTTATATTATAGAGAGATAATGGTATATATATATATATTACAAGGGACAAAACATGTGGAATTTGAGGTTTCCGTTTACAGAAAATAAAAATGTCAAGCCAGGAGAAAGCGACTGCTCGATTGGTGCGTATGTATGGCAAGGGAGCTATCTGCATTTATGTATGGGTTACCCGGAGTATATCGGAATATACGCACAAGGTTCAAGCTATGTTGGGAAGATGGAAAGATGGAGGAGTCGGCAACAGCGAGGAGGAAGCTACCCAAGCCGCAGCTGAAGCTCTCATAGAGAGAATAAGTGATAGCATGACACCAGCTTAATAAAAATGACGATCTTGAGAAAATAAATGAACAGTTGGTTAAACGACTAAATAAATTGCAGCTTGCGTTGAAAGAATTTGGAATAAAGGCGATAGATAGAATAGCAGACAGAATTCGCGATAATCAAGGAAAAATCAGTCCATTTGAGACTATCGAGTTGATTGGAGAAGCTGTTGAAATGCTTGCAAAATTCGGAATAACGGTGATAACGAAAATGCTTCAAAGGAAGTGGGCGTAAGCATGACGATAGATTCCGAAAATGATATTGCTTTTACCGTGGTAGAGTTTGACGAAGATGAGAATGCAGCTCAATTAGAAGCTTTGGTGCATGCTCTGTATATCGTAAGGGGACGGTTGGTTGCTCAAATGAGGGAAATTAACCAGGCAGACGCGATCGTGAAAGAACATGAGGAGAGGGTAGCACAGAGGAAGCAAAATTGGCAATGTCAACGAAGAATCGATCGAGTTTAAAAAAAAAGTATCCATTTTCGTTAGGGGTAAATATTTGTTTTGACAAATCATAGTACATATATGCCATTTGGGGAAATAGAATATAAAAATGTGTTAATAAATAATTTTTGTTTTAATAAGTTTGTAAACTATAAAATATTAATGGATTGTTTGGGGTAGTATTTATATGGACGGATTAGAATATAGTGAAAATAATGAAGTATATAGAAATATGTATTCACATAAATATTCAATAAGGATAATTAAGGTGACACAAATAATCCAAATGTTAAGGCAGTACAGTCTGCTTTAGGAGCCGAAAAAAAAGCGTTTTTTCAACAATTTTTTTGAAAGGGAAGGAAATGATTGCGGTAAACGAAATTTTGAGACGATAGTATATTATATTCAAGCTTTAAAAAACAATTTTTATTATTACAAATTATTGAAATTTGCCAAAGTTGTAACGATTTTTCTGGGGCGCCTGGAGTGTGCACTCGTAAATCGGTGCCGGTGATGGAGGTCGTGCGATGCATCTGAAACAGTGGAACCAAATTTTTTTTTAGTTTTTATAAGTTCCTTTTCTATATGAACTAAAAAAATACCGAAGAAATGACGAAATTCCAAATTTTTTCGAAGTTTGAAAAAAAAAATCACTTTTTTGAAAAAAAAAATTCACTTTAAGTTGCAAAACAAGTAATTTCAATAGTACTTTTGTCCAACTTTTTTAGTTCAAATAGAAGATAATTCAATACTGAAGCTAGATCACTTTGATTTTTTTCGATCGGACATATATTGTTTTTACTATCGCCGGCACCGTTTTCCAAAACTTGTGAAAATGAAAACTCGAGAAAACGGGCTGTAAAGTTTTCGGTCCAAAAAAATGTAAGTTTTTGGATACTTACACTAATTAGATGTTAATCGGCTATCCCCGGGCCATACAATAATCCTTCCTCTTCTTCAAAAAACTCGTTTTGGCGGAGGCTTTCCGATCTTCGAGCTGTATGAGCCTCCTTGCTGGAAAGTGATGCGCGCCGGTTCTCCCGCGTTATGCGCTCAGCATCGACGGTGTCAGCAAAATTTTTGCATTGCTGCCCGATGACAATATCGAGGAGCTGCATGGTAGAAAGCACAGCTGAATAACCTTCGTTGAAAATGCCTGTAGCCATATTTGCTGCTATTTCGACGATTTTATAGCCGGAATTTACGTGTTTCGGATTTAGGCGCCACACAATCGAATTGAACGATTCGTTCGAATTTTGAGTGTGTCCGCCTAAGCACCGCGTCAATAAATCGTCATTTGAAAGATCATCGTAAATTGGACGAATGTGCTTCTCTACATTATCATTAATTAATCTTGCCGGGTGTTTGAAAGATGCCAGATTATTCGCCGCTTTAGCCTTGCGCCATTCGCACCAACTCTCCGGGCCTTCTGGACAATTTTTATGCCGAGGATTTTTATCGGTGGAACAATAATGGTCTAATGTTGCCATAATAGCTCTCTTCATACCTTCAACTGAGTTCACGTTTCGACGAATTGCCAGACCGTAGTAAATCGTCAATTTCTTGATGAGACTCTCCGTTAGCCCGTTCTTTCCTCCAAGTTTCTCGGTTTTTCTTTTATTCCGTAAACGAGTACCCATACGCTTTTGCACGTGTCCAACACACTCATTTTTCGTCACTGTGCACTCGTCCCCGTAACGATTGCTATTTAAGATTCCAGTAAAAGTTTTGGAGTCGCCATCGCCGATATAATGACTGTACATAACTCCGAATTTCTCGACGGATCTCGAAAACATCTCTGTTATGGAATCTACCTCCATCTTCCCAGACGAACCTGTATGATTTGAGGAGCATGAGTCTTTATGATCCTCATACCACTCCTCAAATGCATCTTCATCCAAACTATTTTTATGTATGGTACACGAATGACAATAACCACGGTATAAATAACCAGGACAATAACCAAGGTATATACGAGTATAGTCAAACAATAGAATACACGAAGGGGTGGAGCGCGCGCGCTCGGGTCTGCCCGAGCATTCGCACCTGCTCGACGCTCGGCCACTAAAACTGATCTAGCTTCGAAAATATGTCAAATTGGCCTCTAAAATTTTGAACACATATTCTTGGATAGTTTTGGAATAGATTTAAGACAAAAACGAAAAATCGATTTTTTGAAGCCTGTAAAGCAGACTACTGCCTTAAAGTGCATCAAGAACACCTCATCTTTGTAATCAACAATATTATGGTTTGTTATCAATAAAATAGTCAATCATTCAAATAATATTGTTTTGTTTTGTTGAACAGATGTGTCGTAAGGAGTTGTCATTAGTGGTGATATGGGTATTTCTTCTACCCACACCTTCCTCAGGGATGATCGGATGAGAGTGTGGGTCGCCATCTTCAAACATCACAACCTTCTCCTTTTGGACGTGGACGAGTGTAATATTTTCTCATCATCATTGAACATTTCTTCAGTTCATATCCAGTTGGTTCAGATCAATGAATATGGAACTGCACGTTCATCAGTGCAAGATAGAAATAGATCGGGACGTTCGGAAATGTGGAATGATTTCACATATAAGTGACGTTATTAATGAAAAAGCTTCATACATCTTTGAAGTTTCTCGAGACGCTTGTATGCAGATGCATGAGGTCGGATCTTTTCGAATGAACAATATAATCGTTATGGAAATCGGTAGTAATCAGATTTTGAGTCATCCGATCACCTTGGCGGAACATTTGGAAGTAGACGGAAGCTGCAGAGGTTCCTCTTATTCGGATCCTTTTGGAAGTTGGAATGATGCGGTGGTTCTGTCCACGATAAAAATTACTTTGAGAGGATATTATACATCGGTTGCTTTGAAATCGAACAAAGTATATTTGAAGTCGGGAGTCAGGTGTGATTTGAATAAGGGACAATGCATGGACATGGAAGGAGGATACACGTTTTGGAATTCAGTTCCAATAGAGAGATGTGGTGAAAATGAATATGGAATTCTTTACACCGGAATGGCAGAAAAGGTGGTTGATAGGGATGATGAGACAGTATATACCGTAACTACTTCGGACAATATTTTTGCTCTAATTTCGCGCTCGTCTATTAATGTGTGTGGAGAGACTCTCATTCGAACGGAACATCCCAGATTACTCATCTACGAGGTGAAGAATGGGCGAATGTTTATGCCAAGGAAAAGGATTGATGAGGTCAATGTGGCCATATACGCGTATGTTAATTCAAAATTCGTATATGTAAAATAAGACATGTTCAAACTCAAATTCAACAAGTTTATACTGATCTCTTAACACAAAAGTGCGAATTGGAACGAGAAATGTTGAAGAATCGCTTAACTATAGCTACTCAAGCACCAGACGAGTTTGCTTATCATTTAACGAATGAACCTGGATATATGGCACTAATCTCAGGGGAGGTAGTACATATTGTAAAGTGTGTTCCAGTAGAGGTCAAAATTAGACATTTAGAAGAATGTTATACGCATCTACCGGTAATCATAGGAAATTATAGTTATTTCTTGGCTCCGAGAACGCATATATTAATGGAAAGAGGATTGCACATTACATGTAATCGAATGGTTCCGCCAATGTATTTTATCGACGAAGAATGGTATGAGATGATGCCTGGACCAATGCTTGTCTATCCTCCTGGAACCATGAAACCTAATACTAAATCGACGTGGAAATATAGCGAGATAAAATCACTAGCAACCAGCGGAATATATACATAAGCAGAATTAGAACAATTCAGAGAATACATAATGTTTCCGGCAGAAAGGCCTGCCATGATAAATTCAGTAGTAAGAGGTATCATGGGAAAATCCACAGCAAAACAAGGAGAATCATTTATAAAATTACTTGAGGGGCCAGAGTTAGAAAAGATCATGCAAAATGCTTGGAGAAAAATGTGGGATAATTTGATTGCTTTTGGCCATATTAGTGCGGGACTCATTGGAATAATTATGATAGTCCGAGCTATTAAATTAATAATTGATACTATTATACACGGATATGCTTTGCACACAGCTTATCGTTGGTCATTGTTTTTAATAGGGGCCGTTTAAGACTCAGTAACAGGATTATTATTGCATTTGAAGAATATATCAAAGTCCTCTGTAGGAAAATCAAAAGATACGGTACAATTGCGGCAAGTAGAAATACCGGGACATGAAGAATCAGAGGGAGAAGTAGAAGAGATATACGAACATGTACATGAAAGGAGAAATAATAGAGCAGTTCAGACAGTTAGAGCAGGAGTAAATTGAGTATTATTCTATACTAAAAAAAAACAAAAAAGAAAAAAAAGAGATACGCGTGTATCAATGGGATTGATATTATCTACATAGGAAAATAAGGAAATAAGGAATTAAGATATCGACAGTACGATAGGTAATGAGAGCGCGGAATTATCGACGCTATATGTATATTAAAAAGAAGGGGAAGACAATAAGGAAAGAGAGAGACAGAATGAGCGAAGGAATGGGCCTCAGCGAAGCGATAAGAATATCGATTGATTGCTGTCTGGGGCCGGAGTCATTCCATGAGGAATGCATCGGGGGTATATTTAATCAAATGAAATGAGTGGCTCCAGCCACCGTTGCTTAAAACTAGAAGTTAAAATAAATTTGGGAGCAAAAGGAAGACGGGAAGGAAATTATAATAATTCATCATTAAATAAGCATATACAAATATTTATATTTATATTGTGACGTATTGTCCGAGATCTCAACGCGACTATAAGAACACAAAAGACCGAAACCGAAAACGCAAAAATCGAAGCTCAAACCGAACGGGAGCGGAGCGCGACATCGAGAACTCTGGAAACGTCACCTTCGGCCGTCCGCTTCTACGGATGCATCGACGTCCCGGTGGGCGCCAGTTAATTTTTGTTTCGCCAGTATTAACAACCGAGCTAAACTGGAGGTCGGTGGAACGGCCGACCTCCGCAGGGTCGATGTTTGTTTCGCCGGAATCGCCAAGCCGGACTAATACACGAAAACAGAACGAAATACAAGATCACACGAACGAGAACTTCACGGTAACGAGAACTAACGCTGATGCATTCGCGAAAGCGAACGGCTGCGGAAATGCACGGTTACTCAGGATGCGGGTTGTGGTAGAAGGGTCGCGATCCTTCGCCAATAAAATAACGCGGAATCTAGAACACGAAATCTAAAATATCGGAATCCCAAATTCTTAATTAACGAGAACAATTAATTGTAGGCTGGTGAGCCACGGGACCGCACACTTGTGCATCGGTAGCGCTCAGCTGACCGGAGGGTCGGAGCGAGCGTAACGAGAGCGGATCGATACGAGATCGAATAATTACCGAAACGATAAACTCACCGATTCAGCGTAATGTAATCCAATAATGGATGGGAGCTGCATCTCACGATGCCTCGAGAACTTAAACACAATCACTGCACCTCAAGAGCATTCCTCAGAACACATCTCGAGCACAGAAAAATCAGTAATTAATTCGGAACCGAATCCGCACGGAAGATAGCACACACGAGTCTCTAGCGAACGCGCGAAGAGACAGGTAGCGTGAGCGGGATACGCAAACCGAAGCGAGAGCGATAGCCGGAGTCTACGGTAGCGCGAGCAAGAACGAATGACTTAGCGCGAGACAATAGGCCGAACGTAAACACGGATCGCGCGAGAAGTCCGAGCTACCTCGAGGACGACTCTCGGTAGACTGATAAGCCTACGACGATACATCAACGAAGCGTTATGATTCTTGCGAGATCCCTAGCCAATAGCTACTGCCCTCCCAAACTATTCCAGAGCGTCACTTAAGCGGGAACCGAAACTGTAACGCGGTAATTTTGAGATTCGTCGCAATCGTTACTCCTAATTCAGGACGTGAAAACAAGGCTCTCTCTCTCTCAAATAAAACACAGCACAAGGCGTTCCAACCTTGCCCGGACCGAACTGAAACCTACGCCTGTTCTCCAACGTCCTGCATTATCATCTCAACAGAGTGCCGGGTTTGCACCGGACTTTGACGTATTCGCGACGAAATCTCGTCGGGCTCGCCTCTATTCGTGTTTCTCATTTCTTCGAGACTCTCTCCACCGAATAGATTGGAGAATCCCGACCTGAACTGAATTTTTTAAGCTTATCTTACAGCATATCACACACTCTAGCTCATCGGCAAAGTCTTAACTAGACCGTTACTTTAACGAACTTTACTTAACCGAGAGCTGGACGGTACCTGGACAGCCGAAGAGCAGCAAAGCGGGAACTATAACGGGCTAACCGAACTAAATCGATAGCCGTATCCGTAAGACGTCAATTTATTTGTATTTCTGTGACGGTGATCGAAAAATCACGTCACAATGTATATAGATATATATTGTGACGCGGTAATTTTTGGTCGCGTCCCAGATCCTCGTGAACTACGAGTTTTGGGCGAGCACGCGGGGCCTATCTTGTCGCTGAGGGTCTCAGGCGATCTCGAGGGCAAAAATTATCATTCAGGCACGAAATTAATTCTCCAGGATTTATTTTTATTATTTTTCGGGATCAACTGGAGCGGGGCTGACCATCGCTACGGACTGTCGACGGCATGGCTTTAACCCCTTTCACCCGCTTGCATGGCTTGGCTCTCTGTTCGCTTGCTGCACTGTCTTGGGCGCAGGATTTCCGTGAGTCGCAGCCTGATGGACGCAGTCAACGGGGATCACCGGTACCGCCGATCCGACGGGAGATGCCGAACTTCGGCGCGCGACACATATAGCCGATAAGCAGCGAATTCGAATATAGGTCGCGCGCGTTAAATTAGTTACGCGCGGTAGGCATTGTCGAGAGAGGCGCCAGGTACCGGACACTGGCCGAAAATCGGGAAAGGTGGGGAGAGAGAGAGGATGCGAGCGAGGCGGCGAGCGCGACTCCGAAAATTAGGTCGGGACTCTCTTCTGTAAAGCGACGGAGATAGGACGCGTGTGCTCGCCGTATCAACGGAGTGAATCGGCGATTTTACGGGGGAAAATATTCGAGCGAGGAGGATCCTCTGTCGTAAACCGATCGACGGGATATCTCTCGACCCGGTTGCCATTGGAAGGACGGAGGAATAACCGGTACCGGCAAGGAGTTATCCGGATCGTGTGTTTTCGTCTCTTGCGGTAAGATCTTTGACTCCTGTGTAAATTGTCGGACACGCGGTCTATCCACGGTTTGCGCGCATTATATCGGGTGTGCCCGCGACTCGATCGCGGCGTGGAGTTCCGTCCCGGGGCAGAAACATAGCTTATGCTTCTTCCGATTATTTTTGTGTATTTCCTCAATTCTGGGGAATTAATATTTCTCTCCGTGAGTTTCGGGGATCATAAGTGCCGGGAATTGGACGGCCTCTCGTCGCACCGGTACCGTAACATCGGGGAGATCGCCTGCGCAAGATTTGTGTGGAGCGGAAGGGTGTGTGTGTGTCGCGGCGTGCAGGTTTCGAGCTCGCGCGGGTAATTAACGTAGGCTTTCCTTCGCGGCTGAGGACGTCGAAAAAGCATCGCGATTAAAAGAGACACGAGTCTCGAAGCCGCCGCTGTCATTGGTCGGTACGTTTGTTTTTCCTTCGGTTCGTTCGTTTTCGTCCGGCGTTCGTGCGATACCGCTCCGAAATCGTCGCGATCGCAGCCTGCACGCCGGGATTGTGTGTGTGAGTGAGTGCGGCGGAACATCGCCTTTCGCGCGTCGGCGTCGATCGGACGGCGGTGCAGTCTGGCCGATAATTACCTCTAGTAGGGAAATTAGGCCTGGCTCGGGATATTCCAATTTACTTTTTTTTTATGTTCATCATTTTCGTTTCCCCCCCCCCCCCCTCTGATTAATACCTTTATTAAATTTTCTTGATTTCATTTTATTCGTTTTATTTTAATCGTATGGATGTTTACCGGGCCAGGGATTACCTGTAACGCGTAGCAATTCAAGCCGGTGAACTGAGTAGCCGGGGCGAATTTAGCAGGGAACTGATAACGCGTTAATTACTGCTGTACTGGGTTTGAATAAATCGAAGGGCTTCGGCCGGATATTTTCTTTGCCATTATTTGCTGTGTGTCGTTTCGTTTGGAGTGGAGCAGGTTTTCACCGCCCTCACCCCTCTACCCTCGCCTAGCTGCAGCTGCCGGTGCAGTGAGTGTGCGTGACCTTCGATAACAACGGTACCGACCGCGCCGATTACACTGGTAATCGGCTGGCGCCCACTTAAATTAAAGAAAGCGGTCGAGCGGCACGCCGTTGGTGGCCAATGTATGATCTCTGGGACGTTCGGGAAAAATTGTGGTCACAAGTGGCGCCCAACGTGGGGCCCGAGGTGAAAATTCTGCGCTAGTTTTTTTCTTTTTTTTCTCGTTTAAATTGTTTTCCGGTCGATCGACTAATCGTTTACATTCGTTCGTGTTTCTTGTCGTGCGTGCTGATTTGTTTATTTTAATTTCGCAACTTGTTCATGTGAGCTACTTATTTTATTTTCTTGACTTTTTTTTATTTAATTAATTTATTTTATTTCCTTGATTTTTTAATCCAGTTTGTTTATTTTATTTTCTTGACTTTTTGATTTAGTTTATTTATTTTATTCTCCTGACCTTTTTATTTAATTTATTTATTTTATTTTCTCGACTTTTTTTTTAAATTTAGTTTATTTATTTTATTTTCTTGACTTTTTGATTTAGTTTATTTATTTTATTTTCCTGACCTTTTTATTTAATTTATTTATTTTATTTTCTCGACTTTTTTTTAAATTTAGTTTATTTATTTTATTTTCTTGACTTTTTAATTTAATTCATTTACTTTATTTTCCTGATTTTATTTTTAATTTAATTTGTTTATTGTATTTTCCCTGACTTTTTAAATTAATTTGTCTATTTTTTCTCTTTTCTTTTCCTGATTTTTTTTCTTTTTCTCATTATCTGATTTATTTATTTTCTTTTCTCGTGACTCGTTAATTGGATCTCCTTATATTATTTTATTTGACTTTTTATTGTTGGTTGACTATTAGCGTTTAGCTCTAAGTTTATTTATTGGTATTTTGATCCTTGACTAGTTAATTTGAGAAACTTGCGCTCCGGTACCGTTTGCCGTGAGGTATTAGGCCGTGCGTGGAACTTTTGGCACGGACTGTACCGCTTCGCGTCTTCGCTCGCCGGGCGAGTGTTTACTTTTTTTCCGTGCGTTTGGGCTGTTCGGTTGTTCGGCTGGGGCTCGAATTGGAGATTTTGGTCGGGTTTCAGCATAGTACCGAATTAGCATTGTCGCAGAATATTAGCGTGAATATTTTAGAGAATACGTCGGGTGGTCGAGGCCGCGGGGCAAGTTGGGCCAGCGGACTTGGCGCTCGGAGGCCTACACGGTTCGCGCGCGACGGGTCGGACGCGTTGACTGCTCCATAGGGTTTTTTTATTGACTATTGTTTTCTTATTTGTTTTTCCTTTGTTTTTTTTAGCTTTCTTGATTTTTGTTCCATTTTATTTTTTTATTGCTATCTTCGGCTCCTTGTGTTTTTTTATTATTCCGGATTTTCCGCTTAATTTTAGTTTTATTATTTCCGATTTTCCCTTTAATCTAATTTTGCTATCGTTTTTTTGTTTTTTTTCTCTGATTTCCGCTTTTTGATTATTTTCGGCTTCACGTGTATTTTGTTTACTTTATTTTCCGATTTTCCTCTCGACTTTATTCGTTTGACTATTTTTGTTTTTTTTTCTCATTTAACATTTTTTTTTCCCTTCCGTTTTTTTTACTTTCATTTGGCCTTATCGTTCGGTCGGCGTTAGTCCGCGAGTCGATGTGTGCCCCGGTAGGCCGATCGATTTAGGTTCGTCGGATTTCGTTCGATTTTGGAGTTTGGCGTACCGCGGAGTTCGCTACTGCCGTGTTTACCCCAGCCGAGCGGCTCTGCGGCTTCCGATAGTCTTTAAGACTTGTTTGCGACGATTGTGATGCATTGCCTATGATTATTACGGGATTATATATATTTTTTGTTTGAGATTTATCTGTTTGTTTATGATTATTGTTGTTTATAACTTTTTGTGAATTTTGCTTGTTTCGTCCGGAACTCGAGATTTTTTTCTGTGGCGCTAATCCGCTGCCTGGGGAAACTTCGGGATTTGCGGCGAGTTTTCGCCTCTGTTGCAGGTGCGCTGACACTTCCCGCTCGGACATTCACCGGTAGGCAATAGTTTGAGCCGTAGCCTTGGTGTTCGCGTGGCGATCGCGCGGTCAGCGCAGTATCTTACCGTGGATAAAGTCCACATTCGGTTTTTTAGTTCTTTCTAGTATTTGACCTTGTAATTATAATTATTCCGACTGACATTTGTCTTATTTATCGACATTTTCTTTTTTTTTAAATTCATTGACCATTCTTGATATTTTACCCACCGTTAGTTTGTCTATTTTTATCGAGCCTTTTGGCTAGTTTTATTCATCGACTATTGATGCTATTTTTTTTTAGTGATTGATGATTGACTTGCGGATTCATTGATCTTTTTATCCGTTGACGATTTTCTTTTCTTTTTGATTTTTTTTTTCCTTTATAGATATATTTTTATTTTCGGACCATTTTTTTTTTTTTTTGTGCTTATCTCTTCTGTGTCGTAGTTATTGACAGTATCGGTCGACTGACTTTCCGTCGATGCTGCGCTGACACGCTGTTTTCCTATCGTGGCTAACAACTGAACGCTTTGTTATATATTTATTTTATTTACGGCCTGGGTCTTGGCTTTTGTTTTCTTTGTTTGTTTTTTTTTTGCCTCATTTCCTTTTGCGCATACGCTTTGTGGCTTTCCCTCACGCTCGCTTTCGCTTTTGCCACGCTTAAATTCGCGACGACATGGAGTCGTATCGACATGGAGCTCGGCTGCTGAGAGAATGGGAGCGACTTTCGGACGATCAGCTGCGCTTCGAACTAGAAGTTAGAGGGTTGTCCATGCAAGGGACGCGGCAGGTGTTGGTCGCGCGGGTCTATGAGGCCATGTTCCCTATTGCCCATATGGATGTCAACCAGACGATGTTCGGCAATGGACGCTCACATGGGACGTCGGGAATCGGAACCGGAAGTGCGAGCGTAGCAATCCCGATTTCCCCGGAACGCGAGCCGCCCCGTGAGCCGGGAGCTGCTCGTCCCGAGGTTGCTCACAGCCTCGAATTAGGGTCTTTTCGGGGCCGCACGGAAGATGGCTCAGCGAGCGGCCGTCCACCAGGAATATCGGCGTCCTGCTGCCGCCGGTTACAGGATAACCCGGCCGACGACCGCGAGTGGGAAGCTTTCCCGGATCATCGCCCCGGAATGGATGCGCCGAATCATCGCGCTTCGAGCCACGGAATGAACGGACGTCCGCGAACCGATGATATGGAGGCACCGCGACGTTTCGAAGACTTTAATCGTTCGGTACCGGGTTATACGTCAGGCCGGCCGCCTGTCAATGTCGCCCATTTCAATCGGACGGTACCGGTATTCGAGCGTTCCACGGCGCGATTCGATAACCCGAACCCACCTGACCCGATGTATCCCGTGAGCTATCAATGGCCCAGTCCGGGACCGGCAGTACCACCATTTAGGCCCCCGCAATTTACCGGCGGCGCTCCGCGCTTCCCCGGGGGTGCTCGCCCGGATCGTGTACCGTCGGGAGGGCGGACGGTGAGTTTCGCCGCCGAATCGAGGATGCCACACCGATCTTCACCGATTCTGCGGGAGGCATCGGGTGACTGGAGAAACGATCGTTATGACCCGCGGGGAGACCATTCGGAGTATGACCGCGATGTCCGCGACTCGCGGTACCGTATGGCTGGAGCCAGTCGCGAGTTCGACGAATCCCGACCGGTTTTCTCGGGATATGGCCGCTTTTCCGCTGATTCGCGATCGGGTTCTGCGGGTTATGGCCGCGGCAGTCAAGATTCACTGAATACCGGGATGAACGCTTACAACA
Source organism: Amblyteles armatorius (assembly GCA_933228735.2). Classification (NCBI taxonomy): domain Eukaryota; kingdom Metazoa; phylum Arthropoda; class Insecta; order Hymenoptera; family Ichneumonidae; genus Amblyteles; species Amblyteles armatorius. Next base: position 4,532,785 of record OW121687.1, on the reverse strand, counting down.
CCATGCGGAAATGGGATCTGAAATTTTCGGGAGCGCGCGGAGAAGACGTTGAGGAATTTCTGTCGCGTATCGAGGAAGGACGACGGCTGTTACCGGTCTCCGACGCCGACTTATTGAGTTGCATCCCCTTCTTTTTGTCGGGCATCGCACGGATTTGGTTTTGGAGCGGACGCATGCGTTATCCCACCTGGTCGGATTGTGAGTCGGCTTTTCGCACGAGGTTCTGCGACCCGACCCTGCAGTTTTCGCTGCGCGAGGAGATACTGAGGCGCACGCAGGGCGCTAAAGAGCCTGTATCCGATTTTCTCACGTGCCTGAGGGCGATGTTCGAACGCGTGGTACCGCCGATGCGAGAGTCGGAGCAACTCGACTATGCCCATCGCAACATGTTGCCCCGGCTGCAGATTGCCATAATGCGGGCGGATGTGTCCACCTTCGAGTCGCTGGAGAGGATGGCGACCATGGCGGAAAGGAGCTATCGGGCTGGGCAATACTACCATGCTCCTCCCACGCCGGAGAGCTCTTTGTACCCGGACCTGGCTTACCATCCACCGGCGCAGAAGCCTAGGCCGAGAGCTGTGGGCTTCACTGTTGCCGACTCAGATTCGGGGACGTCGCGGCCCGGCAACTGCCTTTGCCATGAGTGTGAGCAGCCTGCGCGCGGGGACAACTATTCCCGCGTTCCGAGCTCGCACCCCTGCTTTTACGTGCAGCCGGCCGCGAGTACCAGAGTCAACACGGTACCGACGACTCCACCAAGATCGGCATTGGCCACGAGACCGGCCACCCCCGCACGAGCCCGCACTCCGACGAGAGCTCAGGAGTCTGCTCACTCGGCAGCCCGGTCGCCTGGGAAAGACGCGTCGACGTCGGCCACGGCTCTACCGTTTACACCTGCGCCTGGAGCAGCGAAGGGACCATCGGCTGCGCAGACGGCGCGACCACCGATTATTTGCTTCAACTGCAGTCAGCAAGGACATTTGTCGCGAGGATGTACGGCCCCGAGGCGTGTCCGCTGTTTTAACTGCGGCAAGGAAGGGGAGACGACACGAACCCCCCACGACTGTAAGGGAAACGCGAACGGGAATCGTCAATAGAGGCCGCTGCGATTCCTTCGACATCGGAAAAGGCCATGGCAGTGGTACCGTTAATGTCTCCCTGCCTTTGGAATGAGTTAAGTCACGCGGTAAAAGATCCTGATGCGCCACGAACGGTGCTCGTCGTTTTACTCGATTTTTTCGGGGAAGGACTGCCCGCCGTCGTGGATAGTGGCGCGACGAGCACCTATATTGGTCCCGAGGGGCTTGTGGTAACCGCGCGAAAGGGATTTTTACGGAAGAAAACACCGGACCGTCCGTGTATCATAGCGAACGGTACAGAAATAATTTGCAACGAATCGGTCGAGTTTCCGGTTAAGCTTCAAGGACGCGAGAAAACCCTTGTGGCTCGGGTCAGTGAGGTTTTGCCGGTGCCGTTACTTCTGGGTTTAGATTCGCTCGCACGCTTGCAAATTGTTGTAGACCACGTTCGCCGCGTATGGTATTTCAGCGGCGAGGCCGAACGTCAATTTCATTTCGCGACGGTAGATGGTCCCGAGCGCGTCGATTTCTGCGCCCCTATCTCGGATTTGACGGCCGACGAGGCAAAAAGGCTCGAGAGCTTTCTGCAGGAACATATTCCACGGCTTCGAAAAGCGCCAGGGGTGACCACGCTCATCGAACATCGATTGGAGGTGGGGAATACGGTCCCCATTAAACAGCGTTATTATCCGGTCACGCCGGTTATTATGCGAGCCATGTACGACGAGGTGGATAGAATGCTGGCCGCTGGCGTGATCGAGCCTTCACAGAGTGATTGGAGCAGCCCCGTTCTCATGGTGAAACAGGGAGAGAAATACCGATTTTGTCTAGATCTCCGGAAGGTAAACGATGCAACGAAGAAGGATGCATATCCTTTGCCCCGGATGGATTATATTCTTGATCGGCTACGCACGGCGCGATATATTTCGACGATTGACCTGAGTAAGGCCTTCCACCAGATTCTGCTGGCCGAGGAGTCTCGCGAAATCACTGCTTTTACGGTACCCGGAAAGGGGCTGTTTCAGTTCAGACGCATGCCGTTCGGACTCACGAACGCGCCGGCGACATTTCAGCGGTTGCTGGACTGACTCATCGGTCCCGCCATGGAGCCGCATGCGTTTGCCTACCTGGACGATGTCATCGTGATCTCGGAGACCTTCGCGGACCATCTTAAAATTTTAGCAGACGTCTTCGATCGCATCCTGTCGGCGGGTTTGTTAATTAACCCGGAGAAATGCGATTTCTGCTGTCGCGAGGTTAAGTATCTGGGCTTCGTGGTAAACCGCGAGGGATTGCGAGTCGATGCGGAGAAGACAGTGGCGATAAAGGAATATCCCGCGCCCAAGAACGTCCCGCAGATTAGACGATTTTTGGGGATGACCTCGTGGTACCGACGATTTATCCCGCATTTTGCAACCGTTGCGGAGCCGCTGACTCGATTGACCCGGAAGGGACAGGCGTGGGAGTGGGGTGAGGAGCAGCAGACGGGCTTCGATGCTCTAAAGACCGCGTTGACCTCTTCTCCGACCTTGGCGAGACCCGATTTTTCGAAGCAGTTTACGCTGCAGACCGACGCTAGTAGCATAGGACTCGGGGCGGTGCTGACCCAGGAGTCGGACGGCGTGGAGCATCCCATCGCTTACGCCAGTCGGACTCTATCAAGCGCCGAGAGGAACTATACCGTGACCGAGCAGGAGTGCCTGGCGATTCTCTGGGCGGTAGACAAATTTCGGATGTACTTGGATGGGTACCGGTTTCGCGTCATTACGGATCACGCTAGCTTGCAGTGGCTCCGGAACTTGAAGGATCCCACCGGTCGACTCTCGAGATGGGCGCTTAGCATGATGCGGTACGATTTTGATGTTATACACCGAAAGGGGGCTCTGAATCACGTACCAGATGCGCTGTCGCGAATGTTTGAGTCGACGCCGTCCGAAGAGCCGGAGGCCATTGCTGAACCGAGAATTTGCGAGGAAAACTGGGTAATGATGGACGAGACGGAACCGGAATTTACGCAAGAACAGCTAGAGGATCTTTGGTTCGTCCGACGACATCGGGAGATCACCGAAAGCCCAGAACGATTTCCGGATTGGAGAATCAACGGAACGAGGATGTACGTACGTCGTCGCATTGAGCGTCAACTTCCGGCGGGGATGGAAGACTCGGAGTGGAAGTTAGTGGTTCCTAAGGCGGCACGAGAGCGAGTGTTGCGGGAGAGCCACGATGTGCCACAGGCGGGCCATCTCGGTACCGATAAAACTTTTCGTCGAGTCGTTTATTCCTATTATTGGCCGCGTTTATACGCCGAGGTTGCGCGATATGTACAGCGATGCGGGGTGTGTCAGCGCACGAAATCCGTGCAGCGTCCGCCTTTGGGAATGATGGGCCGGCGGGTGGTTGAGGGGCCGTGGACAGTCGTGGCCGCGGATATTATGGGACCTTTTCCCCCTAGTCACTCGGGCTACGCGTACGTGTTGGTAATACAAGATTTATTTAGCAAGTGGGTGGAGTGCTGTCCCCTCAGGAAGGCCACGGGGGTGAAAATTAAAGAGGCGCTCGAGGAGCTCGTTTTTTCGCGATGGGGAACACCGGAAGTCCTTCTGACTGATAACGGTACCGAGTTTGTGAATCGGAGTCTGTGGGCTTTAGCCGAGGAGTATGGCATTTGCCACGCTACTACCCCTCCCTATTACCCGCAGGCTAACCCCGTCGAGCGGGTCAATCGGGTGTTGAAAACAATGATAGTGGCTTTCATTAAGAACGATCATCGAACCTGGGACGCGCACCTATCGGAATTTCGGTTTGCCTTTAACACCGCGCATCATTCCTCCATCGACAATAGTCCGGCTTACTTAAATTTGGGGAGAATGCCCTTACCGCATCGCTTTTATCGTCGGGAAGAGGGGGAAAAGGTTTTGGTTCCGTTGTCTCGCGACGGTTGGTCCGCTCACATGCGCGAATTAGAAGCCTTACGCGAAAAGGTACGCTTCGACCTTGAGGAGGCTTACCAGAAGCAGTCCGCTCAATATAATAGACACCGCTCGGTACCGAATTTTGCACTCGGCGATAAGGTATGGCGACGCCAGCGGGTACTGTCCTCGGCCACCCAACACATCGCCGCGAAACTGGCGAGTAAATATTTCGGGCCGTTTATTGTGACCAGGATAATATCCCCTGTGGTTCTTGAGCTTTCGGACGAGACCGGTAAAATCGTGGGTAAGACGTCCGTCGAGGACTTAAAGGTTTATTACGCTCCGCTTCACAGCAATGACTCCGGAGGAAGCCGCCCGGCTGATCGCCCTGCTGGGACCGATGCTGCACCGAGCGCTGACAACCAGGAGGACGACGCCCGAGCGAGCCCTGGCGGTGGAGTCGCACGACCTTCTCGCCGAGGCCTACGGCGTCGCGGATTTCTCCCAGCCCATCCGGGGGGTCCGTAACGCCGGTCCCATCGTTCGGGGAATTTTGGAGCGGTGGGAGGAGGAGGTCGAGAGACCAGAGGCAGAGGGAACCTCCGACGAGCTGACCGAGTCGGAATCGAGTCAGGAGTACGAGGAGGAGGACGAAGGGACACCGGGAGGATCCGGGGACGGTACCGTGGTCATCTCTGGCGCTCTCAGCGTGGCACCGGAGGCCGAATTGCCGCCACTCCTGCCAATTTTTGGGGGCCTGTGGGGCCCGTACGGGCCGGACGAGCCGCGGGGACGGTCGCGATTGCCGCCGGCTGGACGAGGAAGGGCGCGACCGGTGGGTCAAGAGCCGATGAGAACCCGACGGGTCGGCCAAGGGGCCATTCGACGACCTGGACGCCCTGTCCACCAGGAGGAGATGTCGCACCCGGCTCCCATTCCTCCGCGACCGCGCTCCGGGACCACCTCGGCCCGCTGCTTTAATTGCGGCGAGATTGGGCACCGACGACGAAGCTGCGAACTCCCGCTTCGGGAGGACGTATTTTGTTTCAATTGCGGGCGGGACGGCTATACCATGTCCGATTGCCCGAGGTGTAGTCCCTGGTGGCGTGCAGCGGGCGGGATGTTCAACGCCGCGACTCGGGATCCGAAGCTTTTGGAGCAGCAGCGTCGGGAGGCTGAGAGGGCCAAGCTCGAGGACCGAACGGAACCGGGCGATGTCGGGAGGAAGTCCAGCGACTTGAGCGACGAGGACTAAGTCAACGCTTCCGCCTCGCCAAAATGGACCGCTTGAGGACCTCCCTTCGAGTTTTTTTTTCCTTTCGTTTTCTTCCCCTTGATTGCTCGCAAGTTCGAAACAAGGATGACTCACCGTTTCTTTGTTTTTTTTAAATGTTTTTTTTTCTGTTTCCCTCGATTTCTCGCCGTTTCGAAACGAGGAAAAGCGGTCGAACTCTTTTATTTTTGTAAAAAAAAAAAAAAAAAAAAATTTTTTCCCTCCCTTTTCCGGGTACCGAGCGTTCGGCGCACGCAAATATAGGCCTTACTAATGCATCGGTGTTCATTTTCTTGCGCATGCTATCTCCTCACGATATTCTTTCGTCATGTGCTAATTTATCGACGCCTGGAGATCCCCTGGGACTGAACTAGCATCGCCCATCGAATTTTGTCTTTTTTTTCTCGTCCGACCCCGAGTCAGAGGTTTTACGGCCGAGGACGGCCTTGCCGGAGGGGGGGAATCGTTGTGACGCGGTAATTTTTGGTCGCGTCCCAGATCCTCGTGAACTACGAGTTTTGGGCGAGCACGCGGGGCCTATCTTGTCGCTGAGGGTCTCAGGCGATCTCGAGGGCAAAAATTATCATTCAGGCACGAAATTAATTCTCCAGGATTTATTTTTATTATTTTTCGGGATCAACTGGAGCGGGGCTGACCATCGCTACGGACTGTCGACGGCATGGCTTTAACCCCTTTCACCCGCTTGCATGGCTTGGCTCTCTGTTCGCTTGCTGCACTGTCTTGGGCGCAGGATTTCCGTGAGTCGCAGCCTGATGGACGCAGTCAACGGGGATCACCGGTACCGCCGATCCGACGGGAGATGCCGAACTTCGGCGCGCGACACATATAGCCGATAAGCAGCGAATTCGAATATAGGTCGCGCGCGTTAAATTAGTTACGCGCGGTAGGCATTGTCGAGAGAGGCGCCAGGTACCGGACACTGGCCGAAAATCGGGAAAGGTGGGGAGAGAGAGAGGATGCGAGCGAGGCGGCGAGCGCGACTCCGAAAATTAGGTCGGGACTCTCTTCTGTAAAGCGACGGAGATAGGACGCGTGTGCTCGCCGTATCAACGGAGTGAATCGGCGATTTTACGGGGGAAAATATTCGAGCGAGGAGGATCCTCTGTCGTAAACCGATCGACGGGATATCTCTCGACCCGGTTGCCATTGGAAGGACGGAGGAATAACCGGTACCGGCAAGGAGTTATCCGGATCGTGTGTTTTCGTCTCTTGCGGTAAGATCTTTGACTCCTGTGTAAATTGTCGGACACGCGGTCTATCCACGGTTTGCGCGCATTATATCGGGTGTGCCCGCGACTCGATCGCGGCGTGGAGTTCCGTCCCGGGGCAGAAACATAGCTTATGCTTCTTCCGATTATTTTTGTGTATTTCCTCAATTCTGGGGAATTAATATTTCTCTCCGTGAGTTTCGGGGATCATAAGTGCCGGGAATTGGACGGCCTCTCGTCGCACCGGTACCGTAACATCGGGGAGATCGCCTGCGCAAGATTTGTGTGGAGCGGAAGGGTGTGTGTGTGTCGCGGCGTGCAGGTTTCGAGCTCGCGCGGATAATTAACGTAGGCTTTCCTTCGCGGCTGAGGACGTCGAAAAAGCATCGCGATTAAAAGAGACACGAGTCTCGAAGCCGCCGCTGTCATTGGTCGGTACGTTTGTTTTTCCTTCGGTTCGTTCGTTTTCGTCCGGCGTTCGTGCGATACCGCTCCGAAATCGTCGCGATCGCAGCCTGCACGCCGGGATTGTGTGTGTGAGTGAGTGCGGCGGAACATCGCCTTTCGCGCGTCGGCGTCGATCGGACGGCGGTGCAGTCCGGCCGATAATTACCTCTAGTAGGGAAATTAGGCCTGGCTCGGGATATTCCAATTTACTTTTTTTTTATGTTCATCATTTTCGTTTCCCCCCCCCCCCCCCCTCTGATTAATACCTTTATTATATTTTCTTGATTTCATTTTATTCGTTTTATTTTAATCGTATGGATGTTTACCGGGCCAGGGATTACCTGTAACGCGTAGCAATTCAAGCCGGTGAACTGAGTAGCCGGGGCGAATTTAGCAGGGAACTGATAACGCGTTAATTACTGCTGTACTGGGTTCGAATAAATCGAAGGGCTTCGGCCGGATATTTTCTTTGCCATTATTTGCTGTGTGTCGTTTCGTGTGGAGTGGAGCAGGTTTTCACCGCCCCCACCCCTCTACCCTCGCCTAGCTGCAGCTGCCGGTGCAGTGAGTGTGCGCGACCTTCGATAACAACGGTACCGACCGCGCCGATTACACTGGTAATCGGCTGGCGCCCACTTAAATTAAAGAAAGCGGTCGAGAGGCACGCCGTTGGTGGCCAATGTATGATCTCTGGGACGTTCGGGAAAAATTGTGGTCACAATATATATATGAAATAGTAAAATTATTGTTTAATTTTTTTTTTTAATCGTTTAGCCGAATACAATAAATGAATAACCCGCTGTGGTCGCGGGCCATTTATGCGGGCCGTTGAAGGAAGAGAAGGGAGGGGACAGCGGCAATCCCCGACCAACTTCCAACATTCGTCGCAATTCTGGATCATGTACCAGCCCATTATAGGTCCTTGAGAATGGATGGGAGGGGCACCTTGCCAGAGCGACGAGCCTCAAAGATTTCCTTGGCTTCGCGGATTCTTTGAACTCCCATTTTTTTTATCTAAAAAAGAAAAAAAAAGATGAAGGAGGTTAATAATAATAATAATAGAATTTACAGAAGTTGTGACGTGACATTCCGAGTCCCGCCACCTCGCACGGTTTTTGGTCGAGCAGTGGGCCGAATTTACGGCCCTGATTACGCCGCTCGTCGAACCGGCTCGATCGTCGACTCGCCGAGGGCCTTTTTTTAAAATTCTATTCTACTTTATTAATTTTCTTTAATTTTATTTTCTTGATCTTCCGAGCTATTGTGTTTTTTTCGTGTCTTTAAGTTTTCTTTAGGCCATACCAGAGTCGCATAACTCTTCGACTTAACCGTCGGACCGTTTTGCCCAGACCATGCATCGGTGGAGATTGGCCTAAGAGGGCCGGAGAAGAATTCGCTCGGCAAGCAGGCGGAAGCCAGAGACCTGCTTCCGCGGACTAGGAGGCCAGAGGGACGCGGGTAGTGACCAATATACCGAGTTTCCCGTCCCTCCCGACTACACGGCCTGGAGCCGTTCCTGTCCCGTCGAATTCACGGACGCCGCGGACCGCTCATCACGGCGCCTCCGCTTGAGTGGATTACGAGGGTAAAATGCACGTCGAGGTGCAGTTGTATGGCGTATCGAGTGGGCCCACCGCGGAGGAAGAGGGACGCCTCACTTCGCGTGGGAGGCCTCCCCTCGCGATCATTTTGCCCCACCGGATCCTGGGAGGAAGGAGTCCGTGGAGATCGACAATCATCGCTGCGAGTGGAAGATTCTCGCGAGTAGCGGGGAGCGGCCGGAGGCAAAACCGGTTTTCCGGCGCCTTAGCCGTTTAGCCTATGCTAGAATCGGGAGTCGTGAGAGAGGGGGAAGCGCTAGCGCGGTCAGTCCCGGGAGCCGCTAATGTATTCGTCAGTCGGTGATCTAGTGCGGTGACGAGTGGCAGCGTTAGTTTTTCGTCCAGCGTTCTCCCGGGCTGTCTACACCGGTAAGCCCCGTCTCTCCCGTTTGCTCTGTGCTGGCCGGAGATGCCAAACCGGACCCAATTCTATTATAGCATTTTGTAGAGTTTATTTGCCTTCTTATCGTGCCTTTCGGGTGTCTTTGCGTAGTTTGTTCTCTAGTTTTCATGCCCTCGGGCGACATATTGGGTCCGGCGAAGCATCCCCGGCTAGAATTCGCTTATTCTGGTCAACTCTTTTCCCTGTTCTATTTTCTGCGGTCTCTACTATTTCTGATTCGGCCGATTTATTTTCCTAAAATTTTCTATTAATCTCGGCTATCTGTCTCGACATTTCCCTCTGCCTTTTATCGATCTTGTTAAGTTTATCCGCGGGATGGCTAGCGTCATTAGAAGACCGTTCTATCGGCTACATTCCGCGGGCACATGAATTAATGTTTTTTTTTTCGGTGACTTCACCGGCTGCGTCGGCTATCTATTCCATCCAGTGAGACAAAGGAGTCTCGTGCGCGCTGGATCGCGTTCGTTAGGCCGGTCGATAGCACGTTGGCTATAGAGCGCGCCAAAAGGTCACGGTCGAGCGGTGTTTACACCCCGCGGTTCGTACGGCGCGTCGAGCGCACCGGTGGATCGGCTATATTTAGAGACTTAATGTTCTGGCAATCGCAACGTGTTAATTTCTTGCCCTTTTCGTTGCGTCTCTGCGTATATTTCGTGTGTTCTTTCGGATAGTCCTTCGTCGTGTCGAATGTTGTGTTTCGCGTCTCGGCTACATTGGATTTCGGTAATTTGATTCTCGGCTACCTTCCCTTCCGGCAATAGTTTAATTTCTCTGGCTACCTTTGATCTTCCGGCGATAAGATATATTACCTGGCGACATCTCATTTTCCGGCAATAGCTTGTTCCCCCCTGGCTACATCTAACCTCGCGGCGATAGTTAATCTTTTCTGGCCACATTGTAATTTACGGAAATAGTGCGTCTACGTTTCAGTATTCGGCAATAATTTACATTTAATTTCCGACGATAGTATTTCTCCTGGCAACCTTTGGTTTTTCGACACTGCTTTGTTCCCCCCTCGGCTATATCCAATTTCGTCTCCCACTGAGGTCATCTTACCGCTAATTTAAGTTACCGGCGTCCAGTACCTGTCATTTCTGTACCGATTACCCCGTTGTTCTTCAGTCAAATAAATATTATAATTCTGGCCGATTTGTAATTCACTCGCCCGTCCACCCCCTCTACCATTTTCTCCCAGGTGGGCTGAGTTAGCCGGAGTCTCTCCAGCTTCGCCATACCCTCCTCCCTTGCTTGACCCGGATCCCGCAGCGAGTATTAAATAAAAATGCCGCTTACTGAGCGGTGGTACCTAGCTACCTGGCGCCCAACCGCGTGCGGGTAAGGGGCTTCCGCCGTGCCCCGCGGGGACAACCTGGCTCGGTCGGTATCAACCAAATTCATCAATCTCGTCGTGGGTTCGAGCCCCGAGATTCGGTACCTAGCCTGGGCCGGGGAATTTGGACATCGGGAGTTGGAGCCAGAATGTGCGTGATGTAAAAATCACGTTACAAAGTATATATACAAATCTCTATATAAAATTAAAAATAATAATAATAATAATAATAAATAAAGAGTAAAAGTAAAAAAAAAAGAAAAAAAAAATTAAATAATTTTGACAGTACAATAGTAAATGGTACTTACTCGAAGGAACTAGCGACGAAGAATAAAGAGAACGAGTGTTCTTGTGACAAGCTGTCTGCAGAATGAATAAATTTCGCGCACATAGGGTTGCTGGTCGGAGGTTCGTTATCGCGAAGGTTCAGATGACAGACCGAACACGACGAAATACTTGTCTTGATTATATACTTACACTTACATACTTATTGATCGTCGGATAATTACTTATAAATTCACAATTTTTGTTAAGATATTTCTTTAAATGTTGTAAAATAATTTAAATATCGATATTTTTTTTATGAGATATAGTATAGAAAAATCAGTACAGCGAGTTGACCCAAAAATTAAATGTTGAGCACCGTCTCTACCGAGACTGAGTGTTGTTCTTCGAAGCAACCCTCGTTTTGGGGGGGAGGTGTTACGTAATGTGAATTTTTAGTCAAGTTCACTGACGCAACCGGTCGAAAATCGATAAATGTTCAATAATAAAATAATAAATATACAAGGGATTTAGAGACAATTTTCGAGTAAAATCATAGTAAAAATCGTAGTAACAAGTAACCACTGAAAGGTGATTTTGCACGATAAATAATTAACAGTAGCGTATTTAAATCGCTGGATGATTCTATCCAGTGATCGGCATAAGAACAATCAGATAGGTAACAATATGAAACAATGTGGCTATTCGACTCGTTCTCGAAGATCATCGACAGCGAGAATACCTCGGGTCCATACCCATTGTCTTAATTAAAGCGCAAAATTAATACGAATCTTTCCCAAATGCGAAAGGAGACGACACCTTATCACTCTAATACGCAGAGCGAGGCGACGAAAGTACGCACACAGCGGTGCAGCCAAAGAATCGGTGCAACTGTCTCGAAGCAATTGATTGGATAATAATTCAAACCAAGATAAAAACAAATAATAATCAATTATTAACAATAGGCTCATTTGAGTTGAATATTTGTGGATAAAGACCATTAAATAAATAATTAAATATTATCTCAGTGGAATCAAGTTTGGTAAACCATTTGGGTCAAATCGTCAGGATAAAAATATCAAATAAATTATAAATTATTACTTAGAAATCAGAGAAATTATTTACTTAGTAGAAACGTATATTGTTATTGCCAAAGGAGTAGTTAATAGCGGGGAATTAGTTAATATCATCCGAAGTAAATATTTAGGGTTTTATTATAGTTTAAGCACATTTAAAATAATTATTTGTCGAAAATCCGGAATTTATAAAAAATATTTTAAACAAATTAAACTAATTGAGGTAACAACTTTTGATAGAAAAATCATAGAAATTTCGTTCAAATTTCTGAGTTCTCCTAATTTTAAACAAAAATTAAGAGAATCGATTGTTAAATCGGGAAATTATTATAAAAGTAAATATGTCAAATTTGTCATTTGTCATCAAACATGTCGACCGATCGATAATGACCGCGGAAGGGGACCAGGCGGTCAGCTGGTAGCTTACTGGACATCAGCGGATGTGATGGGGAGCTTGGCGGCGCGGGCGCCCCCCGATCAAAACGATAAAAGAAGCTCTTCAAGGGCGGAGCGTCATTCTTCTTCGTTATTCTGATCTCTTCGCGGAAGTTCTAATTGTCAAGAAGTCTTAACTGCTGAACATTAAAACACTGACTTTTCCGAACAACTGTCAATCATCTTAACTCTTGGAATGTACGAAAAAAAAATTGGATATTAATTTTCGATCACCAATATATAAATAACTTGAACATTTATATCAACAATTGAAACAAATCGGAGTAATCATTTATCATCATCTTCATCGTTGATACTGGTCATCCATTCCAACGTTTACTTCTGGAATATCGAAGGAAGGCAGGAAGGACGAGAAATTCTAAATTCAACACATTCACTCATTTGGACCCATGTGACATTTTCGACCAATCGATTCATTTTTCGAATCATCGTAAGTCATTGGAAGTTTAAATTTTTCCATTCTTATCCATCTTCAATGAAAATTCAATTTTGTTTATTTTTCCAAAATTTAATTATTTCAACAACGCAAAGTTAAATAATATTCGATCCGGGATTTGATTAAATTAATGGAAGATTGCCGAGAAATTAAAAGTTGAGTTCATCGATTTTTCATCTAGGCCATCCAAGGTAGAGTAACCAACCTGACTGTTCGCGATAACGTTAGCCTTGACTCAGTGTCGCGCAGCGCCCCGCGAGCCATCAGGAGTCTCATTTCACTACGCTACTACGGTATGTGAGGCCAACGCGGAGCGTCATATCACTTCGACGTAGTAAAGCTTCGACGTAGTTCGATCGTAGTACGCATCGAGTAGGATTAAATACCGAGCCTTAGTAAACACCATATGGTAATCATCGACCGATATTCTTTTGGCATGCATTCTCAGCCCATCCCTGAATAAATTTCCGAAAGGTTAGATTCAAAAGGGGCACTATTTTGATAAAGCGTCACATGCGATAAACGTGTAATAGGGAGAGAAATCTCCTTCACCGTAGATGCAGGAAAATGCTGATCAGGACGTAACAATCTCGTAATAAGAGCTGGAACGCCTATAGCGAGTGCGAAACGCAATCGTTAGATTTCGTTGTAACGCGACTTTGCATTCGTTTCGGACTTCTTTGGCGGCTCGAAACGCATGAATCACGCATATTTACTTAGAATAAAGGGTTTTTTTAATCTCAGAATCAGACTCACTCGATTTCGTTACAATGCGAGTTTGCATTCGCTTCGGACTTGTTTGGCGGCTCGAAACGCATGAATCTCCCGTATTTGCATACAATGAAGTGTTTTTGATCTCCTTTGACAGCGGTGGATGCGCGGCTACTGTACGGTTCGGTGGTCCCCAAACTTCAGCTGACAGGCGACCCTGCGGCAGTCGGATTGATGTAATTTTTCGTACTCACGAAACTCAGAACTCAAATATAAATTTCTTGAAGCAGTTCGACACTATATTCAGAAAAATCGATTAAAATTTTTTTTTCTAGCGATTCATGTGCACCGAAGATGAAAATGCATTCAAACCGCATGCATGGCCTAGCCGGTAGCTGTCGAGCTTAATGATCGTGGGAACTCTGGTTCGAGTCTCACTTTGAGCACTTTTTTTAAATTCACATTCCTCCCCGACTTGTATCATTTCCATCCAAGACATTTTGTTTGTTTTAAATATTCATAGTTAAAAAATCTATGCTCAAAAATCTATGCTAAAAAATATAATTCCCAGACATCTACAATTTTCAATGAAAAAACTCTTTTTTAAATTCTCTCTTGTATTCAACAAAAATATCACTCTTGATCGTAAATATAAATTTTCATCAATATTTTAATAACAAACAGCATTTTTTTTAGACTGAGAATGAAAACATTCGGAGAGGAATGCGAATTAAAAAAGTACTCAGAGCGAGACTCGAACCAGAGTCCCCGCAATCATCGGACTCGATCACTACCGGGTGCGCCACGAATCTCGTGCGAACAGAAATTCTGTCTTTGATGCACATAAATGACTGGACAAAACTTAAAAGTAGATTTTCTCGAACATTTCTAAATATGGCATCGAAATGTTTTTGGAAATTAATATTTGAGTTCTGAGCTTCACGTACCATGAGTACGAAAAATTATAAAATCCGACGGCGGTATGGTCCCTCGGTAAGTGAACGCAGTATACAGTATGTACAATTATCTATTGTGTTAGCAACATTCCAAGGGTTTCGGAATATTCGGATAACTACAAAGAATTGATATGCCCGCTCTTTTGACGTATATGAGATCTAAAATAAAGAAAAAAAAAATGGAGAAAAAAAGACCGGATGCCGCTGACATTTCCGCAGCCACGTTGGTTTTAGTAACAATTTATAATATTCGATTTTATTTTTCTCGGAAGATTTTTACCGAAATTCCCGTGCACGCCGAATCGTTTACGTTGTTAATCTTTTAAATACTGGGGACTTTTTGCCGATTTCGCATAATAAAAGTCCAAAATGTTATTAACAGATTAATAGAAGAATTAATTGTTTAACAAATTTCCTGGCAACTTTTTTTTGTTATGAAAAATCAGTTTTTTTAATCCCTTTAAGGTTACATAGATTATAAATACACATTATGTAGATTATAATTACATAGATTATAAATGGAATTAAATAGAAAAAAAAAATTGTTTAACGAATCCCCCGGAAACTTAACTTTTTGTTCATATAAAAACAGTTTGTTAATCTTTTTGAACACATACATTTTTTCAGAATTGTGTAATTTTTTAAATGACGTTTTTTTAATTAACTAAAAACGCGATTTTACTAAATTACACGTAATTCTGGAAAAATTCACACGTATTCAGAAAAATTGACAAATCGTTTTCATTAAAAAAAGTTAGGTTGCTGGGTGATTTTTTGGGAATTTTTTTTATTTTTATTAATTTGTTAATACCATTTTTTAATTATTATTGTGCAACTTAATCTTTTCAGTACCTTTCATATAGTTAATTTTTCTTCAGATTTTCATCTCATCAAGAAGTGTTCGCAATTCCTCTCAATTCTCTCTGAACTCACGTGGGCTCAGGCTGTCCGCTAGTTCTACTTTAATATCCATGCATTTTTTTCAGATTTTTATGTCGTCGAGAAGTACTTGCAATTTTATCTTATTTTTTTCGAACTTGTACGAAATGAATACCAAGCGACAGAATTGCCTTAACCATACCTATTGTGTGTCAAATTTCAGTTTCAAGTTTTTCGCATCTGAGTCACACACGCACACGCACACGCATATCGTCCCTGTCGTCGTCGCATGTTTAATGATGCCACATTTTTTTTTTTTTTTTACACCACCGATTATTCTGCATTTTTTTAAGACAGGCATTTGTTAAGGTAGTACTAACGGACAGCGTGAACCCACGTGAGTTCAGAGAGAATTGCGAATACTTTTCGACGGTATAAAAACACAATTTTCAAAAATTACATGAAATTTTTCAAAAATTCATACATATTCAGAAAAATTAACAAATAGCTTTCATAAAAAAAAATTAGATTGCCGGGTGGACATTAAAAAAAAAATTTGTTGATAACATTTTGGAATCATTATTATGCTAAATTAATCTTTTCAATACCTTCCATATGTTTGATTTTTTAAAGATTTTTATCTCAGCGAGAAGTGTTCGCAATTCCTCTCTCGATGCTCTCTGAACTCACATGGGCTCAGGCTGTCTGCTAGTACTACCTTAATTGCAGACTTAGACGACAAACAAATGTTTATGTTAAAATAATGGACTCTTTTTTTATGTTCTTTTTAATACTAATGGAATTGGAGAAGAAAAAAAGGCGTTTCACAAAATATTATGGGCATGTGAAATACCTCAATCGGTAATAAAACTTTGAAACTAGTGTAAAACACAATACCTTCGTTACCTCGTATAAATTCTAAATGTATTGAAAACTCCCGTTATACACAGCTTCTACCGATGAATTCAATACATCCGAACACACTGCTAAGAAGAAACAGGAACTATTTTCACATGATGTCTTCGCAAGTTCGATATGTTCTACTCCTTAAAAATCTCGTAATTTCTCCACTCTCGTTACGCGATTGATTCCACCTCTATTCGTTGGCGGGTCTCATACAAGACTTGATAATTGACACGATCGTTGTTGATTTTGTCATTTGTCAATCGTCATGGTGACACATAAACTATCAATTGTCAACGCGACAAATTAACCATATATAGAGTGTATTCTAAAGTTTTTTACCGTCCCGGTCATTTTACCAAGGCCTGTTGTTAATCGGTACAATCGATCGTTGCTAATCGGTACAATTTTATTATTTCTTAGTTTCATCATATTGCCCCGCTCTCCCCTACAATGAAATTGCATGGAGAGCCAAGCGCATACCGGACCCGAACTTCGATCCTCCGCTATTAATTCAACTGGTGGTTCACCCCTCAAACTGCATCCAACTGTATGATCTTATGTTCGAAAAAAATGCCTTCGATTGCAGAGCTAATTTTTCAGCTAAAGGGCATATCGTTTAGAGTAAGACGGAATGAGTCGAATCGTGTGGATTGCACATTATACAGCAAAATGTTTTCGCGATAGGGATTCATTAACCGTCGTTAATTAAGACGTTATCACATAATAATGATCTCGGGCGTGTTTTAATGAATGAATGAAACACGCCTCATAAATAAATAATGTATTTTGTTTTTTTAATTTACAAAAAGGTTATCGCGACTCCGAGCTCCTTGCAGTGATTCACCGATGAGCGCTCGGAAGCTCGAAGTCGCGTTAACCTTTTTGTAGCCTTTATATTTGTGGACGCCGAGGATGACGACGCAGACGACGACGAGGACGCCAACGAGGACGACGACAAGGATGTTGTGCCCTGGGTATAGCGACGTTATTATTCGCATATTATTTCTCGACCCCGATTATTTCGGTTGCGAGGTATTCGGTTGTGTTACGCACCAGGCGTACATCGAGCGTCGAACGCCGAGCATCGAGCGTCGATACTGCTGACGCAGCGGTTAGGCAACCGCGAGCGCCTCGGTAACTGGAGCATCGACTCGAGAATACCGAGGCGAGAATTACGAAAAGGAAAACATGCTCCAAATCCCGCTCACGGAAAAGTGAGGATTTGGAAAGATATTGTTTATATGATTATGGTAAATGTTAAACTCGCGCTAGATATTAAGCTGACATACCTCCTCTCGAGGAATATAAAGAGGATCGAAAGCAGGTACTCGGCAGTCTGATAATAATTCTGACTGGTACGGTTGATCACGTAAGATCTTTCTCAAAGGGCTATTGAAGGGAACGACAAAGGTGCAAGGTGCACATGATCGGTAAATTTAAATTAATAGTAAATAATTAAACAATAAAACAATTCATCGAGAACCGTTATTTAACTAAATAATTAGTTAAATTAACTTTGTTAATTAAACGTTATTTAACCTAGTTAAATAAAATCGAACTGTGTAAATAAATTGTTAAGAATAAATATTGTTTAAATAAAATTGCGTTAACTATTCACGTGGGTTTCAACCCTTTACTGGTTAATCCCTAAAAACAGTTTCACGCGAAACCGGAATAGCTAACCGGGATTCTGCGGCATAACAAGGACGACGGGGAGGAGGTCGACGACGAGGACGACGCATCTGAACTAAAATAAAATCGCCTATGCATTATTTTTTGTCGGTAAAAATGTTCTAGGAGTTTTTAATATAATATTCTTGGGTTTGGTTAATTTCTTCGGGTAATTTTCTTTCACATTTTATCTTCTCTTCTGTTCTTATCATATGGCTGTTTTGTTCTCTTCCTTTTCTCTCTCTGTCTGTCTCGTCGCTTAACTCGTTCCTGATTTTCCCGCTCTCGCCGGTTAATCCGCTCTCGGTTCTCCCTCTTTCTCTCTCTCATTCTTCACTTTTTTCGTTGTCTCTTTCCCTTTTCTTCGTCCTCGTCCTCTTCCTCTTCCACTCGAGCGTTCGGCCGAAATGACTGCCACGTGACCGCTTCTCTCGTGGTCAGGTACGGTCAATGGATCCGCTCGAGGAATATAATCGCCGACAATTCTGTGTGAAATAGTAAAACTATCGTTAAAAAAATAAGAATTTTACAATGACCAAAGTAGACTGCAGCACCTATACGGATTTTCGAGGTGGCGGTGTGGCGAAGTGGGGAGTGCTGACCGGCCGGGTAGAGAGAGGGAAGAGGGGGAGAGGGGGAGAGAGCGAGAGAGAGAGGTGAGGAAGAGGGAGAGGCAGAGAGAGAGAGAGAGAGGTGAGGAAGAGCTGGCTGGAGCGTGCGGGACAACTGGTGACGGTGCATCGCCGAGTCGCGTCATCTTGGATTTTTCGTGCGCTGGCGGCTGGCTAGCGTCGGGTCCCAGCGGGCCCCAGCGGGCCCTCTCTCTCTAATGCGTACATCGTGTTGAGTAGCGCAGCGCCCTGACGTTGTAGCGGCCGAGGGATGAAGTATCAGGAGCGCTGTGGACAGTTGGTGACGGCGTAGCAGTGACTCGCGCCATCTTGGATTTTTCCAAGAGTGGGCTAGGTACGGCCACGTCGTTCTGGCTTTTGCGCGCAGTGTTTCTCAAGGGTAGTTCAAGGCTTTGCGTGAGCTAGCTTGGTCGAACGGTCTAAAGCGCTGAGCTCAAGTAGCGTTTTCCTCGAGAGCGCGAGTTCGACCCGCATGTCAAAATGTTTTTTTTCAGCTTATTTAGGAAAATATATAAAAGAGATGAGTGAAGGTAAGTAAAAAATAGTTTTGTTTAAAATGTTTACAATTAAGTTTGCATTTTTTATTCTTAAATCTAGCTGTACAGTTTTTATTGTATACAAATATTTTTATCATTATATCTACGTGTACATTTTTCTTTGTTCGTATATTTTTATGCATATGTGAATCTTCGGTAATTGTTCTCTAAGGCAGTCATTTATACAAGCCACCACTGTACGGAAAATGTATTCATGATGAATGCATAATAATTCTTTGCCGATGAACTGCCGTTTGTCGCTCGTCTCTTCACCCCCTCCGCAGATAACCCGTCGGTTTTTTCAGCGTTCGTCCATCATATATTTGAACGCGATTGACGAGACTTTTTCTCTTGCAGCAGTATTCCAGTCCTGTATCGGACCCTCAAAATTAATTTCCTCAACAATAATATCTCTGATCTCTCTCACGAGCTCAAGTTCGTCTTTAAGTAAACGAATTTTATGAAATATGCATTCATTCAGCATAACGAGTCCCTTGTACGTTGTTTTTTGGAAGAGAATACGATTCTGTGTTTCTTCGGCACCCAAGTTTTTCTTCGTTGAGTCTTTTATTTCCAATAAAATAGCTTTTTCGTTGTAAGCCGTCATAAAACTTATTTTCTGGCGGCCAAGCGGGTTCACATCCGGAGTTCGATCGTTGGCAGAGCCTTTTTCTGCATTGAACCACGGGGTGATAATTGCCATCCGCTCTCAGAGTTGATGCCACTCGACGACGTTGAGGGAAATCCTTGCCGCGTGACGGCCGGAGAATTTTATTGGCACCTCGAAGTCGTGTCCGTTCACTAGCTCAAGTCCCACCGTGACCATCTTGCTACCAGAGGTATTCAGGCTGTATGTTGTGGATAATAACATTGCCTTGCTCAAAGGTTGCCAGCCAATGACAGGGTCAAGCGTATTGTCTTCTCCGCGAACTCATTTCGAGTCGGACTTCGCCGTAGTGTTTACAACGGAAGACTGAGAAAGTATTCCTGACGCCAATAATTTTTTCTGGACTTCCTTCACAACGTTAGTAAAATTTTTCATTTTTTCACTCTATGTTTTGGAGGATATTTGAGAGAACGAGGCTACACTGACCAAGTCGTGGGGACGTGATGACTCAGGAGTGAATACACACTCGGGCTTAGAGCCGGAGAAAGTGATGCAATTTTGCGGGAGAAGGGATGAAGACACGCCTCAGGGATGCTGTTGTCTCAGGTGGGGTTGCGCGCGCTGCATTGGGCCTTGGGGGCTGTGTAGACCACTCGCGACGAATCGCTCTTTCGCTAGCCCTTTCCGAAGTGACATAACTCTTCCGAAGATTGTTGCATTCCAATACAGGCGTGTCAATACACAAACGCTTGAAGAAAAAACTGAAAATTTACAGCTATTCGCGATACCTGATGGTCGAGCGTTGAAAAGACGAAGACAAACTTCCACCGTGAGGAAAATTAAATGAAAAGAAACTAAAGTGAGTGGGAGGAAGATGAGTGGGGAGGAAAACTATAAGTTTGCGAGTTTTACAGAAATGTGCATTATTTCGTGTGGACACTCGAGCCGACACCTTCGCAGCATTTTCAGTTAGTGATTTTTTAAACATATACTAAATAAAAATGTGCGACGCTGTGATCCGTGAAATTGTTCGTGCGGTGCGGATAGTGTTGGAGGAAAACCCCACCCTGCTCGTTGTAAACTTGTTGGCACGCTCTAACGATAGAGCATTGAAATGCATGCGACATGATGCCCTTATCATGCGTTTTAAAAATCTCGTGAAGCACCTTCCTGTAAAAACTACGCTTCGATTATATAACGCCGGAAAACTCAGCGCAAGTTTTGAGGCGTTAAAGATAATTTGTGCTGTGATTGAGAAATCACCGCAGCGCTCATCCAGGGATGCCGCAGCTTTCCGCGAGGAAATCGCCGCTTTCGGTAAGTTCTAAAATAATTACGTAATAAATAATTAATAGAATAATAATAAAATGATAAGGTATTTGAAAAAAAATCGATTTTCTCACTTTTAATAATTTAAAACAAATTATACTTTATAATTTTTAAAAATATGAAAACGTCAAGGAGTAAAGAATCTGTAGAAGTAAATCGGTAAAAATTGCATGATGTAAATAAATACACATTTTTCGATAATATAAATCAATTTCAGATGCTCGGCTGGTGGCAGAGATAGCCGAACGAGATATGTTACTGGCCCAGCAGGCAGCGGAACTCACCTGGAGAGAGGAAGAGCTTGCTATACTGTCGGAGGTTGAGCCCCCCCGAGTGTTGCCACCTTGTCGTGGTGGGGGGGCTCCGTGTTCCGATGATCTGTCGGGCCGAGCGGCGTGTCCGCTTTGGGTCGGCGGTGAGGTTCCAGCTAAGAGCAACACACCCTGTTATCTCGGGCGCCTCTTCCGGTGCGCCCGAACCGTCCTCCTCTGGTACCTCTGGCGAATGCGGCGAGGGTACAGCGGGAAACCCAGGAAGACCTCTCGGATGAGGGTTGACACGCCTGGGGGCCGCGTGGTAGTACCGGGGCCCGACTCGGAGTAGCTACCCGGATGGGCTGCCCCGTAGCAACGCGTGTAAAAAGACCGTGTCGTCCCTGCAGGGCCCGGTAGCACCGGGGTACGGACCTGCGGGGGTGGCCGGGTGTTGTCCCTGCCGAGGCCACGCTGCAGTAAGCCGGAGGTACATGGAGTTGCGGTTTGGGTTTAGCTGGTTGGGGGGCTTGGGTATCGGGTTGGGGTTCGGGTTGAGGGGTGGTATTGGGGAGTATGGGTGTGTTGGGTGGAGCGAGCTGGGGAAACTCGAGAAAAAAAGCCCCACTTTATGAAAACATGTCCGGTTCGAATAGAGTTTCAAAGGTGTCGAAGGACATTGGGTCTCCCGCGGCCCAAACATCGGGGATGGAGGTGTGTCTCGACGCCAGAGGTGCTTCGGCCACTCCCGGCGTTGAGCTACAGGTGCGGCTAGAGAGGAGGTCCAGTATGGGTCCTCCTCCTGCCTCACCTGGCATGAAGAGGAGAGCCCCCCGCTCGGGCGAGGACTCTTCGGCGTCGTCGGCGGCGGAATCATCCGCGTCGGCATCGACGTCGGTGTCGCGCCGGAGCTCGAGGAGTACAAAGAGATTGGTGGTCACCAGGAGCAAGTCTCCGGTGGCGGTGTGTGACGCGGCTCAGCCCGATCCCCACCGCCGGAGACTGCCCTCCGAGACGGTGACGGGGTCATAGACCGAAATGGAGACGGAGGAAGTGGTAGCCTCGGCTGAGGAGTCAGCGGCGGAATCATCCGCGTCTGCGGCGCGCCTGGGGCCGAAAAGCTCGAAGCGGGTGAGCCGCAGGAAGAGAGCGTCACGCGCGGGGTGGGGGGGGGGCGGTGACGACCGGTACCTGTGCCGGGTGCCGCCCTCTGGAGAGGCGGAGACGTCGATCGGGGTGGATGAGCCGGTTGCGTCTGGGCAACCGACTGCGGGTCTGGCCTTCGCATCCCCCGCCGATGCTCCGGAAGGGAAGGCGAAGGGCAAGCGAGGAAAGAAGAAGAAGAAGGCTGCGGCCGTCTTGGCGGAACCTCGGGAGCAGCCGCCTCAGCGGGTGGCGGGCCTTCCGGGGCTGCCGGGCTGGCTGCACCGTCGGCTGGGCTGTCGGTCCCAGCCACAGCCTTCGGCGGGGAGGGGCCCCCTAGGCGGGTCGAGCTTGCCGAGGTGGTGGCCCGGGCGGAGCTGTTGGCGGGGGAGGTGCGCTCAAGCACCCTAAACCCCGACAACAAAGTGGCGAAGAACGTTGCCGCGTACATCGAGGAGAGACTGAGAGGAGTGATGTCTCTCCTCGTCGCGTTGTCGGGGCGGGTGGAAGAGTTGACGGGCGAGTGCGCGGGCCTGCGGACCGCGCACGAGCTCGTCGTCCGCCAGGTGGCGGTTCGATCGTCGGGGCCTGGGGTAGCTCCGCGCCCTGTGACCCCGCCGGCGCCGCCGGCGCCGGGGCGACCGAGGAGCTTTGCCGAAGCCGCGGGTGCGGCGCCTCCCGGAGGGGCACCCCCGCGTCCGGTGGGGGCGGGTGTGGCTTGTCCCTCTCCCCCGCCCGGACGGCGGGCGCCACGGACCCCTCAGCATGCCGTCTTCGTGAAGGCGGCAGAGGGATCGTTGGCGCCGGCGGCGGTCAAGGCGAAGCTCAAGGAGCTGGTCAACCCCGGGGAGGCCTCGGTTTGTGTCACGGGGGTGAGGTCCGTCCCAGGTGGGGTCCTTGTGGAGACCCGCACGGAGGCGGACCTCGAATTTTTCCGAGGGAACGAGGCCATCCGCCGGGGTAGGCTAACCGTGTCGGCGCCCGAGGCGCCGAGGAGGAAAGTCGGCGTTTTCGCCGTCCCAGAGGAGATGTCGGAGGGGGTGGTTTTATCCGCCCTCCGATCCCAGGGACGGCCCGGCATGAGCGAGGAGGAGTTCCGCGCGGCCGTTAGGGTCGCGCGGAAATTCGAGGGGCGCAGGGCGGCCCTGAAGGCCACCAACTGGGTGCTGGAGGTCGCGCCGGAGGTCGCAGCCGCGCTGGTCGCGAAGGGACGGGTATTCCTGGGCTGGCACTCCTGCCTGGTCCGGGATTACGTCGAGGCGGACCGGTGTTTCCGGTGTCTGGGCTTCGGCCACCCGTCGGCGTCCTGCCCAAAGCGGGCGCTGACGTGTGACTGGTGTGCCGGAGTCGGGCATTCCGCCTCGGCGTGCCCGGCGAGGGGGCAGCCTCCCTGCTGTATCAACTGCTGGGAGGCCGGCCTGGGGGCCGCCTATCGGGCGATGGACGGATCGTGCCCACTCTACCGGGCGGCGCTTAAGGCAGTAGTCTGCTTTAGGAGCCGAAAAAAAGCGTTTTTTCAACAATTTTTTTGAAAGGGAAGGAAATGATTGCGGTAAACGAAATTTTGAGACGATAGTATATTATATTCAAGCTTTAAAAAACAATTTTTGTTATTACAAATTATTGAAATTTGCCAAAGTTGTAACGATTTTTCTGGGGCGCCTGGAGTGTGCACTCGTAAATCGGTGCCGGTGATGGAGGTCGTGCGATGCATCTGAAACAGTGGAACCAAATTTTTTTTTAGTTTTTATAAGTTCCTTTTCTATATGAACTAAAAAAATACCGAAGAAATGACGAAATTCCAAATTTTTTCGAAGTTTGAAAAAAAAATTCACTTTTTTGAAAAAAAAATTTCACTTTAAGTTGCAAAACAAGTAATTTAAATAGTACTTTTGTCCAACTTTTTTAGTTCAAATAGAAGATAATTCAATACTGAAGCTAGATCACTTTGGTTTTTTTCGATCGGACATATATTGTTTTTACTATCGCCGGCACCGTTTTCCAAAACTTGTGAAAATGAAAACTCGAGAAAACGGGCTGTAAAGTTTCCGGTCCAAAAAAATGTAAGTTTTTGGATACTTACACTAATTAGATGTTAATCGGCTATCCCCGGGCCATACAATAATCCTTCCTCTTCTTCAAAAAACTCGTTTTGGCGGAGGCTTTCCGATCTTCGAGCTGTACGAGCCTCCTTGCTGGAAAGTGATGCGCGCCGGTTCTCCCGCGTTATGCGCTCAGCATCGACGGTGTCAGCAAAATTTTTGCATTGCTGCCCGATGACAATATCGAGGAGCTGCATGGTAGAAAGCACAGCTGAATAACCTTCGTTGAAAATGCCTGTAGCCATATTTGCTGCTATTTCGACGGTTTTATAGCCGGAATTTACGTGTTTCGGATTTAGGCGCCACACAATCGAATTGAACGATTCGTTCGAATTTTGAGTGTGTCCGCCTAAGCACCGCGTCAATAAATCGTCATTTGAAAGATCATCGTAAATTGGACGAATGTGCTTCTCTACATTATCATTAATTAATCTTGCCGGGTGTTTGAAAGATGCCAGATTATTCGCCGCTTTAGCCTTGCGCCATTTGCACCAACTCTCCGGGCCTTCTGGACAATTTTTATGCCGAGGATTTTTATCGGTGGAACAATAATGGTCTAATGTTGCCATAATAGCTCTCTTCATACTTTCAACTGAGTTCACGTTTCGACGAATTGCCAGACCGTAGTAAATCGTCAATTTCTTGATGAGACTCTCCGTTAGCCCGTTCTTTCCTCCAAGTTTCTCGGTTTTTCTTTTATTCCGTAAACGAGTACCCATACGCTTTTGCACGTGTCCAACACACTCATTTTTCGTCACTGTGCACTCGTCCCCGTAACGATTGCTATTTAAGATTCCAGTAAAAGTTTTGGAGTCGCCATCGCCGATATAATTACTGTACATAACTCCGAATTTCTCGACGGATCTCGAAAACATCTCTGTTATGGAATCTACCTCCATCTTCCCAGACGAACCTGTATGATTTGAGGAGCATGAGTCTTTATGATCCTCATACCACTCCTCAAATGCATCTTCATCCAAACTATTTTTATGTATGGTACACGAATGACAATAACCACGGTATAAATAACCAAGGACAATAACCAAGGTATATACGAGTATAGGCAAACAATAGAATACACGAAGGGGTGGAGCGCGCGCGCTCGGGTCTGCCCGAGCATTCGCACCTGCTCGACGCTCGGCCACTAAAACTGATCTAGCTTCGAAAATATGTCAAATTGGCCTCTAAAATTTTGAACACATATTCTTGGATAGTTTAGGAATAGATTTAAGACAAAAACGAAAAATCGATTTTTTGAAGCCTGTAAAGCAGACTACTGCCTTAAGGGGCAACGGGCGGCAGCCTCGGAGGAGCGGGCCCGGCATCGGGCTCCAGTTGGTCCCACCTCGCTGAGTCAGAATGGCTAGTCGGCCTCCCCCTGCGTGTGCTGCTGGTGGGCTGGGGAGCCAGTCCGGCTCCGGGTCCTCCAGCTCAACTGCCAGCGGTCCCGAGGGGTGATGGCCGAATTTGGCCAGGCCCTTGTCGAGGGCTGCCACGACGCCGCGCTGCTGCAGGAGCCATACTTGCGGGCGGGTGGTGTCGTGGCGGGGCTCCCGGCTTGGATGCGGGTCTTCCAGAGCGGCGACGGCAAGTCTGCCATCGTCCTCTCCAACGTGTCGCTTGATGCGACGGTCGTCACCGTGCCTGGCGGGGACGGGGGTGCCATGGTGTGGGTGCGCGGCGGCTTCGGTACGCTGTACCTTAGCTCCGTGTACTGCCGTCATGGGGAGCCCCCGTCATGGGGAGCCCCTGGTCCTCCAAAGGAAAGAGGACGACTGGCGAAGCTTTGTGGGCGACGTGGTCAACGCGGACCCCTGGGGGGACGTTTATCGTATCCTCCGGGGTCGGCGGGGCCCCGTCGACATTGGCGGGGTTAGGGTCGGGGGGGCGCTTGCCACCCCACACGGTTTTTCCCTCGTCTTCCGGAAAGGGAGGCACGAGAGGAGGAAAACCACCCGGCGCCCGATCCCCCGGCCCTCATCACGCTGGCAGAGCTGAGGGGTGCCCTCACGAGGATGAAGCCACCCTCGCAGCCTATAGCGACCTCGTCGCAAATCGGACGGGGCTTGAGGGACGAGCCGGTAGCTGGACCCTCACGGCAGACAACTGCATCAGCACAGCCAGCGGGACCCGGACCATCGGAGGTTTCACCATCGTTCTCGGAATTTCTCCGAGATTCAGCAAGTCCACAGTCCGGTGAGTCGAAAATCCTGTACCGTGTAGAAAGCCGCCGACACTTCGCTAGGTTTAAGACAACTGGTATCATTATGACAGTTAGGATCCGCGAACCTCCCGCGAGCACGAATCTTGTAGAGTGGTTAGAGGACGCCATCCGCGAGCTGCACACGCTTATCGTGAACGGCAGTGAGCCGACGGACATGGTTGGGATAGAATTCAGATCGAACGCGTTCACACGGGGCCCCTCAGGCATATCCTATCAACCGGTCGCTGATCTTCATTTCGATTATTTATTCGGCGTGATCAATAGTGTCTCGCAAAGCGCAGCCGGTTTTTGTATCGACGACTCGTTTGTCACAACGAGTAGCATTGTTTCGATGCCCGTAGGAACAGGCAGGCCTAAAAAGGTACAGGGCGAACAATTTTGGAAGAAGAAATCCGTAATGACATTTCGCAATAACGATAACCTGTGCCTCTCTCGGACTATTGTAGCGGGGAAAGTCTATGCGGAGCGTGGGCATACTCGGGAAGGAGCTCTCTACGACCGCTGGGACAACGTTCATCGCGACAGATCGGTACTTCAAAAAACGCTAGCCGAAGCGCTAGTTAGGGCTGCGAATATCATGGTCCCTGAAACTGGCTGCGGTATAGCCGAGCTGCAGGCGTTCCAGGAAGTGCTTGCCGGTGAAGGTTGTAGCGAGAATTTTACCTCCCGTACATTTTGGCCCCAACTCCCAATGCCCGCGCTCCCCGCTCGATCCACGGCTTGGCTCGGCGCCGAATCTCGGGGCTCGAACCCACGACGAGATTTCCTAAATTTCCTATTGCCGACCGAACAAGGCCGTCCCCGCGTGGCAATGTGGAAGCCACTATCTCGCACGCGATTGGGCGCCAGGTACCTCGATACCACCGCTCGGAAAGCGGCAATTTTGTTTAAGACTCGCGACGAGTTACAGGGCGAACGAGGGAAGCGGGTAAGGCGAAGCTGGCGAGACTCCGGCTAACTCAGCCCACCTGGGAGAAAGTGGTAGAGGGGGGTGGACGGGCGAGCGACCAAACGCAACATACTAATTGAATGATTTTATTTGTTGTTAGACAATATAATTTTTCGTGGACAAAATCGTATGCAAAACGGTGACAAATAGCAGACGCAGCCGGAAGAAATGAACTATTGCCAAAATTAAATGTAACCAAAAAAATAAACCATTGCCAACATTAAATGTAGCCAAAATAAAGATAAACTATTGCCAAAATTAGATGTAACCAAAACAAGATTAACTATTGCCAGAATTAGATGTAGCCGAGACGAAAAATACAGCGTTTACTACGACGAATAATAAACTCAAAATGATTCCAGAAAGGTAAAGTCATGCAAAAGCGTTGCGATTGCCAGATAAATTCTATCCTTTACGCAGCCAATTCGCCGGTACGCGGGGCGCGAGGGCAGGAGAGGAACAAAATTACAAAGCTGTTGGCTTCGTAATTTTGTTTCTCTCCTCGAACAAAGCTAAAACGCCAGAGAGCCGAGGTAGGCAAGAACCGGTTGGGAGCTCGAGCTGGACTGACGCTCGGAGGTGCGAGGCTGAGGGCCTCGGACCCCGTAAAAAAGTCACGACGGATTGTCGCGACGCCCGCGATACGGGCCTTCTCACGGCTCTAAGCCGTGCGGCCGGATGCAGATAACCCGAGAGGGCTTCTGCGAATGAAACGCAGCGGAAAAATAATACCGCTGCGAAGAAAGGAAATTATATCGGTGTGATAGAGGCTGGAGCCGTTACACTCCCCCTCCAGAGAAAACGATGCCCCCGCATCGGATGTTGAACAGAATTTACATTTAATAATTGTTGTTAAGTGTTATTCTCTATAAATTAAAAGTTTTTTGGGGGTTTTTGTTTTTATATATTTTCATTTTTGTGTAGATGTGTTATGTGTTGTGTTTTCTTTCTTGATTTTATTTCGTTGGTTGTTGGTGGGTCCTTTTTGTTGTTTGAATTAGTTCTACTTGAATTGTTTTTTCGTTAGTTTGGTATTCGTCTCGGTACACTCTCGTCAATTTATGATGATGAATGTTGGTTTTTATGTTGATCTGTAACAATCTAAGAAAACTGTTATTTGTTCGTGTTAGTGGGAATGGTTTAGTTAGGTTGGATGGGATTAAATTTGGTGTAAAAATAGTGATCAAATATAAAAAGTTTTGTCCTGTTTTGTTCGTTGACGAGGTCTGATTATTGTTTTCCTTTTTGTTGTTCTAATTTTGTACTTTCCTTAGTAGTTTTTTGTTTGTTGATATTCGTTTTGTCCTTTGTTTTTACGATCCTTTTGTAATTAGATTTCTAAATTTGGATATTCTATTATCTGCAACATTCTAAATGTCTGATTAGTGGTGGTTAGTAGGTTGGGCGTGTTATTTGGAGTGGTTCTGTAGGCACAAGATAGGAGTTGTTTCTGGAATGGTTAAAAAAAATAAACACGAATATTGATATCATATTTTTTTAAAAAATAGCGTATATTGGTTTTGTTACGTCCTGATCAGCATTTTCCTGCATCTACGGTCAAGGAGATTTCTCTCCCTTTTACACGTTTATCGCATGTGACGCTTTATCAGGACAATGCCCAGTTTCGAATCTATCCTTTCGGAAATTTATTCAGGGATGGCCTAAGAATGCATGCCGAAAGATTATAGGTCGAAAGAAATCATACGGTGTTTACTATGGCTCGGTATTTAATTCTACTCGGCGCGTACTACGATGTTTACTACGTCGAACTGATATGACACTCCGCGTGGACCTCGCATACCGTGGCAAGGCCGTGAAACAAAACTCCCGATGACGCGTGGTCCGCTGCGATGGCCGACAGTGAGTCAAGGCTAGCGTTATCGCGGACTGGTGGGTTCGATACTCTAACACAATGGACAGACGTCCTCGAAGAAAAATCGATGAAGCTCCTTAGTTTAATCTATCTCTCATTAAGTTAACCAAATCACGGATTGAACATTAAGTACCCCGAATTATTTAAAATGCTCAGTTAAATGAAGGTAACAAACAAAATTAAACATTCGTCAGAGAAAGATGAAAATAAAACAAAATTAATGAAGATGCAATATTCCGATGACTTACGATGGTTCAATTTAAATTTGCGTCGGTTGGATTTATCGAAAGTTGGATGCGGAATTCCTCTTCCTTCCTCCCTTCCTTTTATCGTTTTAGATGATTGATGGAATGAACGAAAGATGTCGAGTTCAGTGAATGAATTGATAAAGTTGAAGGATGGAATAATGGAACGAATTATTGGTAAAACTCCGGTATATTTAGTTATAAGTGATTTGCTTGTGATAATTAGTGATGTTACACTGGAAAGGGAAAGTGGAAAGGGTGGAAAGTGACTCGTTCCACCCTTAGCGGAGCTGCTTTTATTGTTTTCATCGGGGGGACCCCTTGCCAGTCAGCTCCCCGCTGCATCCACCGATGTCCAGTGAACTACCGACTGATCGGCTGGTCCCCTTCCACGATGATTATCGATCGGTTTTTGACATCGTACGTTGCTTACTTAAATATTTTTACAAAGTTGGTCTTTACAATGAATTCCCAGATAAACAGGTTTCCTTAATAATTTCTAATTTAAATAACAAGAATTTAGAAATTTGAATGAAATTTCTATGATGTTTCTATCCCAAGTTATCTTTTTAGTTGAATAAAATTTGTTTAAATATTCCGGATTTTTAAAGGATAATTATCTTACTTTGCTTAAACTATGAAAAACCATAATTTTTAATTCATAAAATATTTTCTCCCATTATAA
The DNA here is from genome assembly GCA_933228735.2 of Amblyteles armatorius. Taxonomy (NCBI): domain Eukaryota; kingdom Metazoa; phylum Arthropoda; class Insecta; order Hymenoptera; family Ichneumonidae; genus Amblyteles; species Amblyteles armatorius. The sequence goes on along the minus strand of OW121687.1, from coordinate 4,502,580 downwards.
TAACATTTTATAATTTGTTTACAATAATTTATACAGACGAAATGACCCAAACGAATTATCAAGCTTGACTCTATTGCATTGGTATTTGGGTATTTGTTTACTGGCCTTTTCCCATAAATATTCGAGTCAAATGAATTTAACATCGATAATAAATTATTATAATTTCCCATAACCCTTGAATAATTATCCTCCGAGAGGTGCTGCACTCGTTAGCGCTGTCGGTAAATCTGCTAATCAATCGCTTCGAGACAGGTACACCGATTCTTTGGCTGCACCGCTGTGTGCGTACGTGCGCCGCCTCGCTCTGCGTGTTAGAGCGACAAGGTTTCGTCTCTTTTCATGTCGCCGCCGCATAAGAAAGATTCACATTACCTTTTGCGCTTTAATTAAGACAATGGGTATGGACCCGAGGTATTCTCGCTGTCGATGACCCTTGCTAGCGGGTCCAATAGCTCCATTGTTTTAATATTTTTACCCATTTGATTGTTCTTATGCCGACCACTGAATAGAATCATCCGGCGATTTAAATGCGCTACTGTTAATTATTTCTCATGCAAAATCACCTTTCAGTGGTTACTTGTCAGTATTATTTGACTTAAAATTGTCTCTGAATTCCTTGTAAATTCGTTATTTTATTATCGAACATTTATCGATTTTTCGACCAGTTGCGTCAGTGAATTTGACTAAAAATTCACAGGACGTAACAGTTTTTTAAAACGAAGCAAGATATATATATATATATATATATATATATATAGAGAGAAGAAAACGAGGTACAAGTAATTAAAATAAAGATAAAATAAGATTTAAAATAGAACAAAAACATAAATAAACGCGAAGTGAAAATAAAATAAAAAATAAACTAAAAAAAACATTTTTTTTTTCTTTCCCTTTTTTTTAATAAAAATAAAGGGACCTCGTATTTTTTTCTCTTCTTTTTTTTTGGGCTTTGGCCTGCGCGACGCGTGGCGCGTGTACGTTTATGTATGTGGTTACGTTTATGTTTAGATTATTTGTATATGGTTATTTGTTAAAGTAGGAGTATGAATGTTGTGTATAAGGGTGTTTCGTTATTCGTCAGGTCCTATTGTGTGTCTGTGTCCAATCGTCGTTTTTTGTTTGTATTTAGATCTGTCTTTAGTTCGGCGAGGAAAATGTTCGATAGGATTCTGTTTTTTATTTTTCGGAGGGACGCCAAATTTTGGGCGTCGATCCATTTGAATCCGTCCTCCATCGTCAGTTTTGTCGGGTCGAAATTTGTTTTGTTTTCGTCGTCTGTTTTTGTCTGTTTGGGTTGTTGCGTCTTTGTTTTTGTCTAGTTTTTTGTTTGCGTTGTGGGTATCTATGTTGTTTGTGCCTTTGGCTTCCGCGTCTTCTTCTGTGTCTTCTTCTTCTGCATCCTCTTCTTCTGTGTCCTCTTCTTCTGTGTCTTCGTCTAGCGGTGGTGGTGATCCTTCGGGTGTGTGTGGTGTGTAGTCTGGTGGTGGTTGTTGTTGCTGTTGTTGTTGTTGTTGTCAGCAAATAGGCGACGCACTTATCAATGTGCGCCGTCAGTCGGTTTGCTGGGAGCACGCAGCAACATATCGGACATCCCGTATGCCGCGATCCCAAATTTGCCGTCCGTTTTTGCTGTCTCGCGTAACATCTGGCCGTATGGTCGGCCAACTTATTCGCCTTTATCCTCTTTGGGCAGAGGAGGCATTCGACTTTTGTAGATGATGATGTTGATTGCTGACCGTCCATTGTTGCTGTTGTTTTTTTTTTTTTTTTTTTTATCTGTCGGGTATGTATGTATTTGTTTGAATGATACCAAAAAGCAATGAGACGAAGATAATCGTTTTAAGCCATGCATAATGTGGTTAAATTTATCTGTGTGCTGTGTGGTAAAGAGAGTAGTGTATAGTAGATCCTTTCTTGGTAAAGGTATATGTAGATGGATAAGGATATATTGGATCATTATTTATTATTATGATTATTATATAATTTTTTTTGTTGTTAATTTATCGCGTTTTTTTTTTTTTTATGGTAACGCGTTGCGATCGTGGTACGTTAGCGCGCAGATCGGTCTACGGGCTAGTTGGGGTGGATGGTCTGTGATAATAGCGACCTTCCTACATTCGGTAACCGGTTGTGGCTGAGTCTCGGCCAACTCTATCGGTTGTCTGTGATAGACAACGGTCGGTTCGGGAGCCTCATCAGCTTGTTGTCGTGTTATTGTTTTTCGTTTTTTCGTTACGCAGGATATAATTTTGTATATATTAGATATTTTTCCGAATAGAGAGAACTTCCATCCTACTGCTAGCAGCAGGATGATTGAACCCAAAGAAATTCCGCTGTACTTTAATATGGTTTCGAGTGTAGAGAGTCTATGGCTCATGTAGTGGGTTTTCGAAATTTCTCTTGCTTCTGCTATAACGGCTTTTTATGCTAATTCGTTTTTTGTTAGATCGTCGTGTATTGAATTTGAATTTGATAGGCCTGTAAGAGTTTCTGTTTCTGTTATGATTTCCGTGAAGTTTATGTTTTCTATGTTTTTCATTGATTTTTGTATCATTGCTGTAATATTCAGAATCGGTGTGTGTGCGAATTTTATTTCGATTGACGATTTTATTTCTATTGAAGGAGATAGTGTTGTTGTGCGAGTTTTTACTCGACAGGTGGGTTCGATTTGTAATATTCCAGTGTTTTCTATTGTTTCGATAATTGATTCGTGGTTGTCGCAAAGAAGGTATAAGGTTTCGGGTTTTGGAGCTGCGAATAGCCATGCGTTTGCGTTTCGAATTTGTTTCCAGTAGGTTTGTTTTAGGGTTTTTAGCCCAATATCGCATCATTCCAAATCGCTGAATTGCGGGTTAACGAGAAGTTGGACGTCGCACTCAGTTTCGTCGTTGATCTGTGCTATCGGGTAAATTTGTTTGCAGATGTATCGATTAACTGCGAATTGACATTCGTCCTCGCTTTCCAGGTTAAAATAGCTGCTAAAGTCTTCAGAGACTGCGGTATATTGAATTGCTGGTTTGATGTACGCGAATCTCGCGCCTTTCGCTGCCAAGAGTTGGCGTACCGGAACTGATAGATGTTGGTATAGTTTGTATTGTGTTAGGTCCAAAAGAAGAATTTTAATAACGTAAATAAGTCGTTCTCCGTTATGGAACGCTGTGAGCTCGATTATTTTTGTTAATTCTGGTGCGTATTCTGCGCTGAGTGGTATAGGGAATATTGTGTTTGGTGTTGATTTTCGGATCGCTTCTGCGCTAATCAATATCTATTTTGCTGAGAATATTTCAGGGGGTATTTGTCCCATTTTTGCGAAGTGTACTGCGTTTGTCAATGTTTCTAAATCGATTTCGTACTGGATGAGTGTTTCCTCTACTAGGCTGGTGTATGTTATGAGTTGTTGGATTATGTGCAATTCGTATTGGAGTGTTGCTTGTTTCAGTTCGATGTCTTTTATTTCTGCGTGTATTGTATCCGCTAACTTGATGATTTGGCTTTGGGTAAAATTGAAACCTGATTTAATTATGTGTGTTATATTTTGTACGATTTCTGCTAGTTCGGCAGTAGTGTTTGCTAGGGCGTTTATTTGTGAATCTATTCTGTCTGTATCCTCGCTGTCCATTGTTCCGAAAAGTATTTTACTGATTTTTCCTACGAATTCTAGTGGTGCGCGTTTTTTACGCTTTTCTGCTGGGTTGAGCTCGATTGATGGTATTAATTTTTCTAATGTTGTTTCTGCGTTCGCAATGTTGTTCAGTCGGGCTTGTACGTTTTGTAGTCGACCTCTTGTTAGGCAATGTCCCCTTAATGTGAAGCAAAATGCGTTGGCGGCGTCGAGGTTTTCCTGTATTTGTTGTCGTCTGGACGTTAATCCATGTGTGGCTATATACGTTATTAGCGTCCCGGTCGTATGGTATGAATGAAGTGTGCCCAAAGATTCTGAGTAGAGTCCAGGGTTTTTCGTCAGTGGTGTAATTTTGAAGGCGTCTGGTGCGGACGCCCTTACGTAATTGGCGTGGCATCTGCAACATATGCCAGTTTTATTTTATCTACGTGTAGAGTTTTTGTCGTATTGTCGTCTAATTGTATTTTAATGTTGCGTTTATTCGGAATTTCTACAATTTTGTGTGGGCCTAGCCAGTCCTTATCGAATTTACTTGTTTTGCGTTCGTTCTTTGCGAGAACGAGTTGGCCTATTTGGTATTCTGGTTCGACGGTTCTTTTGTCGTAGTATCTTTTGGTTCGTTCTTTGAACTTGATCGCTTTTTCTAAAGCGAGTTCCTGAATGTTTCTAAGATTTCTCGTTAGGTCTGTCATATAGTCGTCGTAGGTTATGATTTTTTCGGGTGGTGGGAACTCTGAAGGTGTCCGAGCTCTCCTACCAAATACTAATTCGTATGAGGTGAACCCTGTACTTTCGTGTATACTGGTATTGTATGAAAGTGTCGCGAATGTAAGCAGTTCATCCCAGTCTCGATTACTGTCGATGAAGTGCTTTAGATATTCCACAAGAACGTGATGGCTGCGCTCGATTGCGCCGTTCGATTGTGGGTGATACGCGGTTGTTCTGTGCTGTTCTATCTGGAATAGTTGCGTGAAATCTCTGAACATTTCCGACATAAAGTTCGTACCTTGATCGGTTAATATCGCCCGAGGCGCACCGAAAGTTGATATCAAGGTTGCACTGCCCGTCATTGATGCCTGGCTTTCCTGGATATCTTCCTCGATGTCTTAACGGAATTGAAGACATCAAGCAAGCTATCCAGAAAGACATCGGTTGTGCTAGATGTCTTCCCTGATATCTTCGACTCCGTTAAGATGTCGAGAAAGATATCGAGGAAGATATCAAGGAAGATATTGAGGAAGATAGAAAAACGGGAAAAACCAGGCATCAATGACGGGCAGTGTACAGAGTGCTCTCGCTACGTCTATTGACGTTTGATGTTTTAATGGTACTGCTATACTGAATTTACCGAATAAGTCGAGCATAGTTAGTATGTATGTATGCCCGTTTTTTGTTTCGCGTAATGGACCTACAATGTCAATGGCTACTTTATCGAAGGGTTGCGCTGGTGTGTCCGTAATAATCATCGGAGCTTTTTTTTTTACTCAGACCAGTTTGTTTTTCTGGCAGTCGAAGCAGTATCGAACGAACGTTTCTACGTCCTTTTTTAATCCTCGCCAGTAGTACTGTGAGATAATGCGCTGGTAAGTTTTCGTCACGCCTTTGTGACCTCCGACTGCGGATCCCTGTAGTTCTCTGATGATGTCTTGTCTATTTTCCTGATCTGGAACGGTTATAAAACCTTCGCATAGCCTAAAGGTAATGTTTGAGTTAGTCGCGAGTACTCGTAGGTATCCTTTGATATTAGACCACAAAAATGTATCGATGATTTTTGGGTCTTTGGATAGAGTACAGGATGTGATTTCGTTTTCTACTAGAGTCTGTACAAGATTTTCTAGACACTTCTGAATCGTGAGTGTACTAGTAGCGTCTGTCGATTTGTTTTTGCAAATCATCGTAAAGTATCGTAGCGTTTTGTCGCGTGTGACGAAAATATGTCCGATTCCGGGATCGGACTGCGAAAATACCGATTGGGTTAGTTTACCCTTTTCCGCAAGTATTTTTGAAACCATTGTGTCCATGACACCGTCGGCTGACAGGAAGTGAGCTATATTATCTTCCTGCGCAAGGATGTTTTTCTGCGTTATTACGATATTGTTTTTTAGTTGTACGTCTTCTGTTATTGTTGATCCCCTTGTTGTTGGTGGAGTTTGTAATGTTAGACGTTTTCGTTGATATTGCGATGGTTGATATGCTGAATCGTTGTCAGAATCACTTTCTGACAATGGCGACATTTGATGGTGTTGGTTTTTTAGTTTTTGGTTTGATATGGTTGGTCTCGATTCGTCCGATTTCGAATCTGTTGTTTCGTGTGGAATGCACGTTGGCGATCTGAATGGTGGCTCGATGTCCATTGATGGTGTGCTGTCGTCAATTTGCTGTGAGCACCCTGGTATGGCGACTGATTGTTCCGGTGTGTAGTCGTCAATTTGCCATGAGCACCCTGGCATGGCGACTGGCTGTTCGATTCGTGGATCGATAGTTTGTTCTATAGATGGTGTTTTATCGGGAATGTCTGTGGTTTTTGAGTCCCAATATTCCTGTGTCATTTCAGGTGACATCGGCACAGGTAATTGTGTTTTTAATTGTGCATCCTCAGGATCTGGTTGGGTTAGGGTTTCTGGTATTATATCATAGGTGTAAGTTACTCTGGAATCCCAGAATTCTGTTGTTAATTGTGGTGATGGTTGTGGATCTGAGTCTGATGATGTTTGTGGATCTGAGTCTGATGATGTTGAGTCCGGAAGTTGGAATCGAGTTCTTGTCTCTCGTTGTGGATTTTTTGTTTTGCGGGTACTGCGCGTAATTTTTGAAATCCAGTATCCGTCTGTCACTTCGGGTGACAGATTCTCAGGATCGTTAAAGTTTTTCGTAGTTGGTTGATTTTTGGATTGAGTATCCGGTACTTTCGGTTGTTTATTTGCTAACCTTTCGCTACGTCTAGTTGGTTCTTTTGGCGTCTTTTTCGTTCGCTTTTTGACTGGTTCGGGCAATCGTTTCTTTGATTGCTTCGATTTTGTAGTTTTCCGAGATTCTAAAATTGCGGGTGGTGAACGGAAATTCGGCGGTATCGTCCGTTTTCCGCTGTTTTCGTCTTTTTGTAGATCGTTGGATTTTTGTGTCGGAAGTGAAGGTGGTGACCTAAAGGTTGGCTGGACAGGTGGATTGCCAGCGTTCTCGTTCTCGGATTCCGTTTCGTATTCCGTATCGTTTTCCTTATTTTTCGCCTTGTGGTTGTCGTTTTTGTTTTCGGATTTGTGGGTTTTTTCGCTTTTGTCACCGTGTAAGTGGCCGGTTTTCCCATCAGGGCTGACTTTTTCGCGAAACTCGCTTTGGTTTTGCTGCGATAAGCTTTTTGTTTTTTGTGGCCTCATTGGGCTCTTTTCTTTTTGTTGCCTCGTTGGGCTTTTTTCGTTTCGTTGCCTCGTTAGGCTTTTTTCGTTTTGTTGCCTCGTTGGGCTTTTATCGTTTTGTTGCCTCGTTGGGCTTTTTTCGTTTTGTTGCCTCGTTGGGCTTTTTTCGTTTTCTTCTTCTGTTGTGCTATCTTCTATATCTGTATATTTTGTGACGTGATTTTTCGATCACCGTCACAAAAATACAAAGTAATTAACGTTTTACGGATCCGGCTATCGATTTAGTCCGGTTAGCCCGTTATAGTTCCCGCTTAACTGCCCCTCGGCTGTCCTGGTACCGTCCAGCTCTCGTTTAAGTAAAGTCCGTTAAGTAACGGTCCAGTTTAGACTTTGCTGATGAGCTAGAGTGTGTGAGAAGCTTTGAGATAAGCTAGAAAGATTCAGTTCAGGTCGGAAGCCTCGGATCTATTCGGTGGAGAGAATCTCGAAGCAGCGAGAAACACGAATAGAGAAGAGCCCGACGAGATTTCGTCGCGAATACGTCAAAGTCCGGTGCAAACCCGGCACTCCGTTTAGGTGATAATGCAGGACGCTGGAGAACAGGCGGAGGTTTTAGTACGGTCCAGGCAAGGTCGGAACACCTTGTGCTGTGTTTTAGTTCAGAGAGAGAGCCTTGTTTTCACGTCCTGAATTAGGAGTAACGATCGCGACGAATCTCAAAATTTACCGCGTTACGATTTCGGTTCTCGCTTAAGTGACGCTCTGGAAAGAGTTCAAGAGGGCAGTAGCTATCGGCTAAGGATCTCGCGATAATCATAACGATTCGTTAGAATATCGTCGTAGGCTAGTCAGTCTGCCGAGAGTCGTCCTCGAGGTTGCTCGGAACTCTCGTGCTACCGGTGTTTACGTTTGGGCTATTGTCTCGCGCGCTGAGTCGTTCGCTCTCGCTCGCGCTGCCGTAGACTCCGGCCTTCGCTCTCGCTTCGGTTTGCGTATCTCGCTCACGCTACCTGTCGCTTCGTACGTTCGGTAGTTGACTCGTGTATGCTGTGTTTCGTGCGGATTCGGTTCCGATTTTTACTACCGATTTTTCTGTGCTCGAGATGCGTCCGGGGAGACGCTCTTGAGGTGCAGTGATTGTGTTGAAGTTCTCGAGGCATCCCGAGATGCAGTTCCCGCTCATTATTGGATTAAATTACGCGGATTCGGTAAGTTTGTCGTTAAGATGAATTTTCGATCGCGTATCGATCCGCTCTCGTTACGCTCGCTCCGACCCCCCGGTCAGCTGAGCGCTCCCGATGCACGAGTGTGTGATCCCGTGGCTTACCAAGCCAACAAATTATTGTTCACGTTAATTAAGAATTTCGGGATTCTGATATTTGAGATTTCGCGTTTTAGATTTCGCGTTACTTTATTGGCGAAGGATCGCGACCCTTCTACCACAACCCGCATCCTGAGCAACCGTGCATTTCCGCAACCGCTCGCTTTCGCGAATGCATCGGCGTTAGTTCTCGTACCGTTCAGTTCTCGTTTGTGTGATCTCGTTATTTTTTTCGTTCTGTCTTCGTGTATTTCGGTTGCGGAGGTCGGCCTGTTCCACCGACCTCCAGGTTAGTCCGGCTTGGCGATTCCGGCGAAACAAAAATCGACCCTGCGGAGGTCGGCCCGTTCCACCGACCTCCAGATTAGTCCGGCTTGGCGATTCCGGCGATACAAAAATCGACCCTGCGGAGGTCGGCCCGTTTCACCGACCTCCAGATTAGTCCGGCTTGGCGATTCCGGCGATACAAAAATCGATCCTGCGGAGGTCGGCCGTTCCACCGACCTCCAGTTTAGCCCGGTTGTTAATACCGGCGAAACAAAAATTAACTGGCGCCCACCGGGACGTCGATGCATCCGTAGAAGCGGACGGCCGAAGGTGACGTTTTCTGAGTTCTCGATTTTGCGCTCCGCTCCCGTTCGGTTTGAGCTTCGATTTTCGCGTTATCGGTTTTGTTTTTTGTGTTTTTGGTTTTCGCGTTGAGATCCAGGAAAATACGTCACAATTTATATTGTTTTTATGTATCATTTCGTTTCCTAATTTGTTTGCGCGGTCGTTGCCTATTTCCTTCGTCGTCCGTTGTATCTACTGGACGTTTGGAGAGTCGCCATTGTGGTTGCGTATTCTCCTTTGAGTACAGCTCTTCAACTATTTGCTTGATTGGTTGAATGAGTTCGCCTTCGTTGTCGGATAATTCCGAGATTGATGTATCGGTATCTATTATTAAATCGTTTTTTGTGGGTACACTCTCAGTTTTTTGTTTTGATTTTGTCTTTTTTGGTGGTTGATTCGTTTCTTGTTGAGTTTGTTTCTTTGTTATTTGTTCCGTTGGTTCGTCGGGTGTATCCTGACTGTTTTCCTGTATAATACGCTTTTTCTTCGGCGCTGGATTCCCGGAGCCCGTATCAGTTGTTGACCGATTGCGAGTCTCGGGTGATGTTTTAGGAGTCAGTTTTTGCTTTTTTGACTCTTGGTTCGCGACACTTTCCGACGAGCTTTCTCCGCGTTGCCTAATCGGCATAATTTCTGCAGGGTTCCTCGACAAAGCGTCGGCAACTACGTTTAGTTTTCCGGGTTTGTGTACGATATCGTAATCGTACCCGTTCAGGATTATTTGCCATCGTTATAGCTGTTGCGGGATATCGGGTTTGTTTTTTATGTACGTTAACGCTCTGTTATCCGTGACGAGCGTAAAGCGTTTTCCGTATAAGTACATTTTGAAGTACTCTACCGCATTTACTATTGCGAGTAATTCTTTTTTCATCGCGTCGTACGCGATTTCGGTTTTTTTCAATGCTCTCGAGTAGAACGCTATCGGATGGTCAAAGTCGCCGTGTTTTCGGCTGAGTACTGCGCCTATGGCGTAGTCTGATGCGTTTGTAGTGAGAGTGCAAGTTTTATCGAAATCCGGATATTTTAGAACCCGTCGTTCGATGATTCTTGCTTTTAGGTACTCGAATACCGCTTGGCATTCGTTTGTCCATACAAATTTCTCGGACTTATTCAGTTGTACGGTTAGTGGGATAGCAATTTTCGCAAAGTCGCGGATAAACCGTCGGTAGTATCCGGCGAGTGCGACGAACCGCTTAATTCCTTTTTTGTCTTTCGGTATCGGAAAGTTTTCTACTGCGCGAATGTTGTGAGTATTTGGTCTAACGCCATCTGAGGATATGATGTGTCCCAAATAGGTCACTTCTCTGTTTAGGAAGTGGCACTTCTCTGTTTGTAGCGTTTGCCCCGCTGAAGTTAAGCGTTTTGCTAAGGCTTTAAATTTGTTTTCGTGTTCCGTCATGTCTTGTGCGTATATTACTATGTCGTCTAAATAGACGAATAAGTCTGTACCATGTAATCCGGATAGAACGACATCCATCAACCTCTGAAAGGTTGCTGGCGCGTTTTTGAGTCCGAATAGCATTCGATGGTACTCGTAATGTCCATTCGGGGTCGAGAAAGCTGTTTTATGTTTATCAGCTGGGTGCATCTCAATTTGATAGAAACCGGACGCCAGGTCGAATGTTGAGAAGTAACGGGCGTTACCCAATTGATCCAATATATAGATGATATTTGGGAGTGGGTACGCGTCCGGCGTGGTTTTATCGTTGAGTTTTCGAAAATCTATTACGATTCTCCATTTTTTGTTACCTTTCGAGTCCGGTTTTTTGGGAACGACCCAAACTGGAGAGTTGTAAGGAGAAAGGGACGGCTGTATGATTCCCTTGTCTAGCATATCGCTGACCTGATTTTGTATCTCCTTTTTGTGTACCTGTGGAAACCTATATGGTTTTGTGTTGATTGGTCTGTCATCCGTTGTATGGATCTCGTGTTTTGTTAGTGTCGTATGACCTAGCCGATCTCCGGGTAAACAAAATAGATGTTGGTATTTTGAGACCAATTCAAGCACGTGGTCTCTCTCTGTTTCGTTTAGGTGATCCAGTTGTAAAAGTGCTCGAAGGGCTTCGAGCCTGGATTGATTATCTTATTGTATCGAGCATACTTCCGCACGGTTCTCATGCTGAGAATCGCGGTGGTCGCTCAATGTGAGATTGTCGATCGGTTTTTCCGAGATAGCCTCTACTGGGATTAGCTCGACTGTCGGAATTTCTAAATTAATTTCGCAATTGTGCGAATTAATCGCGCAAAGATACGCGATTCCGTTGGTGTTTTTAACGAGCGCGTTACCCAAGTAAAGACGATGGCGTACGTCCATCCTTGGGATATATCCCTCCTCGAGATCGGTTGGCTTTAGTCTGACAGGTACAATGAGCTTTGACCTGCTAGGTATTGTTACTCGTTCGAAGCTCTCGAACGGAATTCGATAGCCAGCGAATGTTATGCAGGCTTCGCTATAAAGAATATCAGCAGGAGTCCCCCTGAAGAAGACGTCGCCGAGTATAGTGTCCTGTGCAATCGGGAAAAAGTCTTCCACTAGGTGGAATTCGACTTTAAATTCTTTAATTCTCAGGTAGCATCTACCGAGTGTTTTTGCTGTTCCGTCTGTTATTCCGTTAAGCTCGTATATTAGCGTCGGATCTACTTCCGTACGCAAGCCTAGGAATGATTGTTTTAACACGTTTATTTCCGCTCCAGTGTCGGCGAGAAACAAAGCCTGTTTAGTGAATAGATTTGGGGACTCTAAGGTCACCGTTGGTGGTCTGTGCCGGCGCGAGAATCCTAACTTGATTGTCGCTTTTTTAATAGTTATACTACCGTCTATATTTTTTACATGATTAGTACCTACATATTTTACAGGTTCGGTTTCGGTTTGCGCCTTGTTTGCGTCTTTTACTAATTTGTCGTTGACGAGCGCTCCGGTGTCCGACCTCTCGTCGCGCTGTCGCGGGAGGCGGATCTCTCGTTTTTTTGGAGCAGGCGCTCGAAAATCTGCTCGATTTGCGCTGCATCGAGGTTCGACTGGTGGTCTGATTTTCGCGAGTTTCGACCGTTACTCGGGTTCTGTCTTTCTCGCGAGTTGTCTCGGCTATTTCGGTCACGCGAATTATCCCGATTATCTCGGTCGCGTGAGTTATTTCGATAATTACGCTCTTGCGAATTGTTATTTTGATCGCGCGGATTGTTTTGTTGTGGATTATTTTGGTAATTGTAATCCCACGAATTGCTTTGTTGTGGATTACTCTGATAATTGCCCGTGCTATCGCGATAATTTCCGCGTGAATTGTCTCGATAGTTATTTCGCGGATTATTGTGGTAGTTTCCACGGGAATTGTGTTGATAATTGCTTTGATAGTTTCCGCGTGAGTTGTTACGGAAATCCCCTCCTGAATTATTTTGATAATTCCCGGGTGGTCCGTTTTGATAGTAGTTGGGCGGATTATTCTGATAATTACCGCGTGAGTTATTTCGGTAACCGCCACGAGTGTCATACTGGAAATTTCCGCGAGAATTGTTTCGGAAATTACCCGGTGAGTTGTTACGGTATTGGCGGCTGTTAACGCGTGTATTCGTATTTTCGCGTAATTGTTGCACGGAATAGCATTCTGATGTTGAATGCGTAGGATTTTCGCGATGGACTTCGCAAAATTTTAGTCCGTTATTGTCAGTTATTTGCGTAAATCGTACTTTCGCTTTTTCCGGGCTTTTGTCCCTAGTTTCCGATTTATCGCGTTTTCGTCCCTGGTGTACGTTTCGTCTACGTACGAGTTCGTTTTCGATATTTAGCGCTTCGTCGACTGCGCTGTCGAGAGTTATGAAATCTTTTTGCATAATAATATTCGCAATTTGATCGAAAAGACCGCGAATGAAGGCTTTTATGACGGTTCGTCGAACTTCGTCGGTGCGGTTTTGTAGATATTGCTGCTGATTTTCTGCTCGATAGACTTCTTTTAACCTATTTTCAATTCTAGTCGCGATTTTTCGCGTGCGCGTCGCGTAATCAAGTACCGACTCGTTATAATTTTGCGAATTTGATTTTAGTTCGAGTTCGAGGTCCGATAATTCGACCGGTTTTTCGAGCGCATTTCTGAGATCTCTCAGGAGTGGCTCTAATGCGTTGTACGTTTTCGCGTCGGCGATATCGGCGGCGACTCCCGACAATTTAAGTTGGATGATTTCGAGGAGCTGCGGTTGATCGTGCTCCGAGATGATTTTTGCTGCTTTTTTGCAAGCGCGCATGAAATCATTGAGTGGTATGTTTTTCCCGTTAAAACTAGGTATGAGGTTTTGTACATCGCGGAGCGTAATCGAGCTATTATTGTTCGCCATCGCGAAGTATGTTCGCGACGGGAGTCGCTCGGCGGATAACGATCGGCGGTAAAAATTATTTCCGCCGTTTGCTCGCGCGGGGCGCTGAGGCGGCTCTGGTGGAGCAATTTTGGTGTAGTTATTGAACTACCCAATTAAATTTAAAAAACAAAATTTAAATAAATTTTTGTTGTGTTGCTGCCGTCTGTCATGGGGCGCAATTGGATAAAAAAAAACATATATATATGTATGTGTATATTAGATATATAGTATATATATGTGTATATAGGTATTTCGTTTTTTTTTTTTTTTTTCTTCTTATATGTCTTTATTTTGCTGCCGTCAAGTCTGGGGCGCGGTATAAAAAAAAACTTTTTTTTTTTTTTAAAAATATATATAGGTTATTATTAATATTATATATGTGTATATATTTTGTTATTATTTTTTATTTATTTATTTATTTACCGTTAGTAATTGTTAATTTGTGTAGGTATTTTGTTTCGCTGCCATACGGTGTGGGGCGCGTTAGAAAAAAATATAAAATAAAAATAAAATAAATTTTTGTATTTCTCTTTCTCTTTCTCCCTTTTTTAAAAATATGTATTATATATTTTGTATTTTTTTTTATTATTATTTTTTTTTGCTTTATCGAATTATTTGCTTATTATTTTAATTATCGTTATTTATTGCTGTAGGTATATATATATGTATGCATGTATCGGATGCTGTTGCTGCCGCTTGTGTGCAGCGCGTCTAGGGTTATTATTTTTTTTTCTATTTTTTTTTCTAAATATGTGTATATTGGTTATTATTATTTTTATTTTATTTTGTTATTTCTATTTATTAATATGTATATGTAAATATTTTTTATTTCGCTGCCGTCTGGGATGAGGCGCGTTAGAAAAAAGACTTTCTTCTCTTTTCTTTCTTTTTCTTTTTTAAAATTATTATTATTATTTTTCTTTCATTTATCTATCATTGTTAATTATTTCCATTATTGGAGTTTATATAGAGCGCTAATGAGAAAAAAAAAATTTATTGAAGGTTTTTTTTATTTATTATTATTATCATTTATTTACTTACTTGTATCATTATCATTTTTGGGGAGGGTGTGAATATGTTAGCTTTTGTTTTACGAACCCTTAGCGGTCGCACGCTTTTTACACGCGTCGCGTGTCGGCGCTCGGTTCCTGTGGAGCCGTGAAAGGGAAAAATTGCCTTTCTCTTTTAATTCTTTTCGCTGTTCTTTCTTTTTTTTTTGTAATGAAATAGGTAAAATAGTTAAAATAGGTGAAATGAAGGGTACTTACGTTGCCATAAGGATTGCGAATAATAATCGCATGGATTATAGGTTTTTCCTTTTTTTTATTCTTCGGTTTTTTTTTGCTTCCTTCTATTTTTTCTGTGACGTCCTTCCTTCCTTCCTTCTGTTTATCGAAAAATTTCGGTATCGGATGGTCGACGATGGCGGACAGCTGGCGGGTGAGTCGCGTCGGTGCGGCGGATCACGGCCGTGGCGGATCGATGCAGCCTGTCGATGAAGCTCGCCGGCGGTAAGGTCGACCGCTGCTGCTGCTGCGCGAGGGTTTCCTCGGCGGTCGGTCACCCCGATGCCGCTCGCTCGCTCGATGACGGGTACGCCGTTCACTGAGCGCTCGAAACTCTTTGTCGTTATTTTTTTTGCACTGTTTTTTTTTCTATTATTATTATTATTAGCAAGTTTTTATTTAATAAATGTCTTTGTATATATATATATTTGTATTGCATCCTCGCATCCATAGGTCACTGTCGAATTAGCAGGATCAATTTCGCACAAGAGCATATACGGTCGGTGTTATATTATTTTTTTATTGCATCCACGTATCGACAGGTCACTGGCGAATTAGCGAGGTGAATATCGCGCAAGAGCATATATGCTGGGCGATATATATTTTTATTGAATCCTCGCATCGACAGCTGACTGTCGAATTGGCGGGATCGTTATCGCTCAAGAGCATATTGCTCGGCGATTTTTTTTTTTTCCCTTACTCGCATCGACAGGTCACTGTCGAATTAACGGGTTCGTTATCGCTCAAAAGCATGTTGCTCGGCGATTTTTTTTACGCATCCTCGCATCGACAGGTCATTGTCGAATTACCGGGTTCGTTATCGCACAAGACCCTATTACTCGGCGATTCTTTTTTTTTTTACGCATCCTCGCATCGACAGCTGACTGTCAAATTAGCGGGATCGTTATCGCACTAGAGTAAAAATACTCGGCGATATTTTTGGTTTGTTTTTTAACGAATCCCCGAACGGAAAACTTCCACCTGCATGTCCGGAAAAAAGTTCAACAAAGACCCCCCAGCTAGCAGTCCGATACTATTCATTTATTGGTAGTTAACTGTACACTTTAAATGTTTACAGGTAACGAAAGTAGGATTAATCTTTTGGCTGC
The DNA here is from genome assembly GCA_933228735.2 of Amblyteles armatorius. Classification (NCBI taxonomy): domain Eukaryota; kingdom Metazoa; phylum Arthropoda; class Insecta; order Hymenoptera; family Ichneumonidae; genus Amblyteles; species Amblyteles armatorius. The sequence goes on along the minus strand of OW121687.1, from coordinate 4,486,930 downwards.
ACAGTATATTCCATGCAAATGAAAAATGTCCCTATTGTATCGCAGCAATGCGCATGGAATACACTTTATCTCCCAAAAAAAAAATCCTACTTTTGTTGCCTCTAAACATTCAGAGCGCACAGTTAACTTCCAATAAATGAATGATATCGGACAGCTGGCTGGGGGCCTTCGTTGAACTTCATTTTGAAAATGCAAGTAAAACCTGGCTATCGTTGGATATATTCTTTTCTCAATGTGAATTCAAATAAAATAAAAAATATATTTATAAATATTTTTTATTCTTTTCTCTCTTGCGTCAAGATTAGCATGTCGCTATGAAAATAGGAAAATAAGTAAAAAGAGGAAAAATATTTCCTCCATTGCGAACAATGGATGAAATAATTTGTCTATTTTAGCTGTGCAGCGCTAACCTTGACGCAAGGGAGAAAAGAATGAAAAATATTTATTATTGGAAGTTAACTGTGCGCTCTGAAAGTTTAGAGGCAACGAAAGTAGGATTACTTTTTGGGACGCAAAGCATATTCCATGCGCATTGCTGTGATACAATAGTCACATTTTTTATTCGCATGGAATATACTTTGCAGCCAAAATATTAATCCTACTTTCGTTGCCTCTAACCCTTGGGAGCGCAGAGTCGACTTCCAATAAATTGTCGTATCGGACAGCTATCTGGGGGTCTTCCTTGAGGTTAATAAAAAAAATGCAAGTAAAACCTTGCTGATCGTTGAACTTTTTTTTTTCTAGATATAAATTTAAATAAAATTTAAAAAAAAGCGGTGGCTGCTATTGATGTCGCGGTAGCTGTTGGTGTTGCTGCTGTGGCGGCGGCTGCTGTTGTTGTCGCGGCGGCTGCTGGTGTTGCTGTGACGGCGGCTGATGTTACTCCAGTGATGGGTCCAGTGATGGGCAGGTACTGCAGTTTTTGCTGCTGCTGCTGCTGCTGCTGTGGCGCCGGTTGCTGTTGTTGCTGCTATTGCTATATTGACGCATGCCATGGCGGCTCCTGTTGATCCTGAAAAAAACACGTGAGATTTGGCCAGCGAAATCTTGCTGAAACAGGTCTCCGCATCGACAGACGATTGTCGAATTAGCGGGATCGTTATCGCACAAGAACATTTTCAAATAGGCAGGCGTTGCAAAACGGACGCATGAATGGAGCAACACTTGCGACATGTGCAACGCATGTCGCAAATATGGGGCCAACTGCGTCTGTTTCGTGGCGCCTGCCTATCAGGCTATAAGCTCGTCGGTTTTTGAAATACAATTCAAAATTCAAGAATTCAAAATTCGGATTTCGGGAATTCCAAAATCTCGATGAATGCTCGATGGAACGCCTGTCCTTATTTTCAGCGACGTCTCGCTGAAACAGATCCTCGCTCCGACAGTTGACTGTCGAATTCGCGGGATCGTTCCGTCGTTCGCGTCTGATCCAATTCGTGTGGACGAATTTTTCCTTGCCGAAGCACCTTCCTTGACATCTTTACCGGAACGAGCCTCGACATATTCTGATGGCCCGGTAAATAGTGGCGCTAAAAAAAAATACTCGTAGAAATATTTTTTTACATGTTCATTTTTTATAACAAAACTTAGTCACCGTTCTGAAGGTAGAGACCATCCTTTCTGCAATACCTCTGCAATGATGTGTCACTCCTCTAGCACCTGTGGTGCCTGAGCAGACTTGTCTAGGTCCGGCGTGAGAAATATCAAGGCGATAAGTATTTCGACAACGATGACTGGAGTATGCGAGTTGTTCAGAATGTGAGGCCAACAGCCATGCTGCGAAGCAATCATCTTTCAGTCCAAGCTGCTGCCTCATCAAACACTAGCTGTCATATAGAAATATATAAATATAAATATATGAACATAAATAAATATACAAATATGACAGCCAGCGTTTCATGAGGCAGCAGCTCGGATCGGAGGATGGTTGCTTCGCAGCATGGCTGTTGGCTTATATTCTAGACGACTCGCATACTTCAGTTGTCGTTGTTGAACTATTCATCGCCTTGATGTTTCTCACGAAAGGATACACGATGACAAAAGAAAATAAATTCTTTCGTCAGATTGCATTCGCATGCAATCTGACGGAAGGATATAAATGCGATAGGAAAATGTGAAGAAATTTTTTTAAAGCACTTACCTGTGCAAAGCTTGAGAACTCCATATGACATGATATAACTTCCTTGAGGAGATTGACATTTAATATCCAGGCCTCGTTGCTATAGGTCATCGAGGCCACAGGCGAAACATTCTCCACTGGTTGTTACTGGTCGTTGGTGATGTAATAGGGATCGGAAGATCTCTCTTCGTACCTAGCCTCCAGAGATGACTAGAACGAGTTCATGAAAAAAAATTGTCGTTGGCCCTGTATTCTGAAGTTTTGTTAATCCTCTTCGTTGTTCATTGTGGGTACCGTTGACTATTTGACACTGAAAAATCTTTACCAATTAGCGACTGGGTCATTGCACTACCAGCACGAATCCCATGTTTCATTGCGAGCCGCTTGCCAGGATGAACCTTCTTGCAGTGCACATAATAATTGACTGTGGTGATAAAAGAAAAACTTGATCATATTTATTTATTCGCACAACAATGAAAACAAACAAAAAAATATTGACTTATTGTTTAAGCTGTCCGGTTATTAAGTAAAGCACTTTCGTCACACGAGTCACTTTAAGTGACTCTTGATGGCCCATCTTTGAACTTCAACGACGCAATATATATAAATAATAGCCTTATCCCGATGCAATTTCTCATTCCCGACTATACACGGCTATACACGGCGAACCGTGAAGCACGTTTATTTATCCGTTGTGAGTGACGCTGGAAAATCTACAGAAAACACAATAACGACACACGATCGAGTCAGCGAACAAAGTAGATAAGAACAGTTCGAGAATAATGTCAACAAAAAAGTACACATTTCACATTTCCCTAAGTAAACAATTTTCACGCCAGATACTCATGTGAACGGCAAAATTCGCGCGAGCGACTTTGGCGCTCTCTCGCCGAGCTCCACGAGAACCGACACTCACGTGACCAGACTCTGGCGACCAATACGCGTGATCTAGCCCTACGCCTCGATCAGTTGCAAGTCGAAGTGATCAGTAGGTGACCATCCGCCGAGTGTCGTGCTTCTATTAAAAACGGCGAGAAGTGAAAGAAGAAATTATGAAAGACAAACGCACACGTAAGTACATTTCTTTCGTATTTCGGCGGAGTTTTCTAAATGTACCGCGAATTATTATCGTTTCAGCATAGGTTAATTGTTTTATACCGAAAGAATCCACGTGTTTCTTTTTTCATTGTCGGCGGCTACGTGTTCATTGCGCTATTAAAAAACAATGGTGATGCAGAACAACAGCGGGTGACACTAACAAAGAAACAGACAGCTCTATCCAGTTTAGTTCTGCGTCGCCATTGTTCGTGTATAGTGTAAATATGTGTAGGCCCCGACAATTATAAAAGAAATGCGCTGCATTGTTTCGGTAATAACGATGAAACTACTAGTGTGAGAGGTGTACAAACCTTTTCAAAGTAAAAGGTAAGAAATCGAGGTAAAGGAGAATGACATTTTGATTTTACGCGATCGACAGTACATTCATGAAAAATAATTGATCGGTATTAAGAGACGCAGCAGCATCTCGGAAACAATACCGATCGATAATGCTATCGCGCAATATATCGCGCAAGTTTTCCACCTTTAGAAGAAAAAAACAATTATACTCTTGAAAGTGTTCCTACCAAAATATCGATGATTTATATACTTTAGTTAATTGGTTCTACGTAGCCGGTGCAAATGTAAATTTTATTGAGTCTCATGATTACGAGGTAGCTAGCATACTCGCGTTTCGGTCCAACGAGCCAGCGGCATACAGAGTTAGAGCTTGACCTTTTTGTTTTTGTGTATCACCGCGAGTGAACCGAGAGCGCGCTCGCTGGCAAGCGGAACACCTCTCTATTGTGTTAGTTGTCTGTTTCTATCCAAGATTCCTTTCCGAATTTGTTGTGCACAGAATATTATCTCCGCATAGAGCGAAAATAAGTTCGTTTACGGACTTTGTCGGATGAATATTCAATCGACTTTAACGATTCGATAAACTATCGTCATTTTTTGATCGCAAAAAGATCATTTTCGCAATATTTCATTTCTAACTTTTATATACATTAATATTTTAAATCGCTTTCTTGTTTCGATTTCTTCTATACAGCGGACTGCGGTTTAATTTAATGAAAATAAATTTAACGGTATAGTATCGCAATCATTTTATGATGCAATCTGGGTTATGTGAAAAGTATAACTCGTTATATCACACAATCAAGTGAAACAAAAATGACGATAAAATACCATTCAAAAACGAGATTCTTCCTGTAATTTTATAAGGCGAAAAAGTTTTTCTGTTCCCATTGTCCGGGTAAAATCACCGCAAAGATTCCGTTTTACGGTGCTTTACTGCAATTTCTTTTCTCACAATTTTGTCATGTAATAATACCGATTATTTTTTTTTCCCGTAAATGTACTGTCAATCGCGTAAATTCCAATTATCATTCTCGGTCCTTTACTTCGCATTCTTACCTTTTGCTGTTCTGTTCGCATGCAAATTACGTGATCTCAATAATGTTATGGTTTCCAGGTAATCCAAAACGTAATGTTACGCCACCGCCACTGCAGAAACGGCAGTCGGAGGCACGAAAGCAACGGCAGCCGCCGCCGCGACGAGACCAACAGCAGGCACAACAAATACAACAGGCATAACAAATACAACAGGCACAACAAATACAACAGGCACAACAAATACAACAGGCTCAACAAATACAACAGCAGACACATCCGCAGCCGCTGCAGCCGCAGCAGAAAGCACAACTGGGACACCAAGTAGAACAGACGCAACAAGCAAAACATCCACAGCAAGCAGAACAAGCACGACAACAGGCAGAACAACAAGTACGACAAGTAAAACAACAGGCACGACATGCAGAACAAGCATGACAAGCAGAACAAGCGCGACAAACAGAACAAGCACGATAAGCTGAATAAGCACGACAAGCAGAATAGGCACGACAAGCAGAACAAGCACGACAAGCAGAACAGGCACGACAACAGGCAGAGCAACAGGCACAGCAGCAGGCGCAACAACAAGCACGGCAGGCACAACAACAAGCATAGCAGGCACAACAACAAGCACAGCAACCACAACAACAAGTACCATAGGCACAGCAACAGACACAACAGCAGACACAGCAAGAAGCACAACAGCTGCAGCAACAACCGCAACAGTTTTCGCTGCTGCCACTACAGCTGCTGCACTACCAGCTTCCGTCGCCCCCGCCAATACCACCAAACAATAAATTCGTTATTACTGATTACGTCCAGGGGCTACACCAGCGAAATGCGGAATTGTATGCGCAGGTGTATCAACTGGGTGTAATTAATAACAATTATAAAAATCGGATCGAGAAGCTGGAGCAGCAGCTCAGATGGCGAACGGATCTGCCGATGGCGGCAGGTGACCTGCTAACGCCGGCTGGACCACCATTGCGGCCAGCATGGTGGCACGGCCGTAAAAGTAAGCGGCAACAACAGCAGCAGCAGCAGCAAAACGTGTCACAGCAACAACGGCAACAACAGCAGCAGTGGCAACAGCAGCAACAACGGCAACAGCGACCAGAAAATGTTCCGCCGGAGTCGAAGCGTCGAAAACTGACTTTCAATGAAGTGAGTACCTACATAAACAACTATTTATGAGTTCATCTAACAAAAAAATGTAATTTTTATTTATAATGTCATTGTTCTGTTTTAAAAAATCGAGACTGCAGTGAAGGCCGCCTTTTCAAGCCAGGCTAGCACCGCCTGCAGTACTGCGGCATCCACCACACCGGCAACCAGACGTCAGCACATCTCTACAATGGCGCCAGCGACAATCGCACCGATGACACCGATGACATCGTTGTCATCGATGGCACCAATAGCTCCGGCGCCATATGGTCTATCAATAACACCAATAGCTCCGGTGCCATATGGTCCATCAATTGGACCAATGGCTCCGGCAGCATATGGGCCATCAATGTCATCGATGTCATCTTCACGATATTGGAGGGGTGGATATTTTTAATGCCGCGATATATAATCACACACAGAGACATATTACGAGGCCAGTAATTGCGTTTTTTATTTATGATTTTTTTTTAACGACAAATTTCTTCGGGACATTTTTTTTGTGTTCGTCTAATTGTAGTCTTGCAGGCAAGAGCAAAAAATATTGAAGTCATAAAACTTAGTTTTACGCTAATACGGCACAAAAAAATCGTATATGCAATTTTTTATTTTATTTTATTTTATTTTATTTTATTTTATTTTATTTTTATTTTATTTATTTATTTTATTTTATTTTATTTTATTTTATTTTATTTTATTTTATTTTATTTTATTTTATTTTATTTTATTTTGTTTTGTTTTGTTTTATTTTATTTTATTTTATTTTATTTTATTTTATTTTATTTTATTTTATTTTATTTTATTTTATTTTATATTATTTTATTTTATTTTATTTTTTTTTATTTTATTTTATTTTATTATGCCGGCATATATTTTTCTCCTCCGCTTGTCATCTCTAAGTTGCAAAGAAACTGAAACATTAAGTTTCGAGGTTATTTATGAACGAATACTTTATATAACAAATAGATCTACGTGACGTGGGCAACGGGGATATCGCCTCGTACTGCAGACAAAGGAAGGATAAAAAAAGACATTTTCATTTTTTTCCTACGCAATTACACGTAACAATAGAATAGATTATTATTGTTATTATTTTAATACGATTAATGTTACAATTAACAATTTACACGATATATTGGATACGCCTTTATTGTAATATTTTATATCGTCGCTAATAATGTGTGAAAAATACATATATAATGTATATATTTAAAAGATTGCGTTTAATTTTGAATTTTTATTTTTCCTTACCGATCGATGCTGCACAAATTGATTCCAACTATGCATGATCGATCGTGCGGCAAACATTCCAAGCTGTGCAGAATTTTTCTGCATTTTAGATAAGCTTGACTTCGAGCAAATTGAATGTGAAATGAGATTTTAAACCGGAAGTGACGTATTTCCGGTGTCATACCACTTCCGGTACAAAAGTGAGATTTTCAATCTGATAGTGGTGTTTTTCCAGTGAGATGTCACTTCCGTTCTGAAAGTGAAGTTTTGAAACCGGAAGCGGTGTATCTCTGTCGGATTAGCGGGATCATATATGCTCGGCGACTTCGTTTTTCATCAACACGCGTTTTGTCGAGAACTTGAAATTGTCATTTGAACATCCCTCGCACTAGAGCATATATATTCAGCGATTTCTCCTGAGTTTCCTTCTTCGAATCTTCGTCGTTGTTCGAGCCCTTGCCTTGTTGACGATCGACGACCTTCTAAGAATCGTATCGAGGGCCTTGTCGGCCAATTGGAAGTTACAAATTGGCCGACAAGGAAGTTATTAGTTTGGAAGCATCTGTTTACGTTCTTATGGGGAGCTCGACGAATCAGCTGGAGATCGTACTGATAAAGATGAAGGAACGTACGAGTTCATTTTTCGGCATTATTTGAACTTAAGGCAGTAGTCTGCTTTAGGAGCCGAAAAAAAGCGTTTTTTCAACAATTTTTTTGAAAGGGAAGGAAATGATTGCGGTAAACGAAATTTTGAGACGATAGTATATTATATTCAAGCTTTAAAAAACAATTTTTGTTATTACAAATTATTGAAATTTGCCAAAGTTGTAACGATTTTTCTGGGGCGCCTGGAGTGTGCACTCGTAAATCGGTGCCGGTGATGGAGGTCGTGCGATGCATCTGAAACAGTGGAACCAAATTTTTTTTTAGTTTTTATAAGTTCCTTTTCTATATGAACTAAAAAAATACCGAAGAAATGACGAAATTCCAAATTTTTTCGAAGTTTGAAAAAAAATTCACTTTTTTGAAAAAAAAAATTCACTTTAAGTTGCAAAACAAGTAATTTAAATAGTACTTTTGTCCAACTTTTTTAGTTCAAATAGAAGATAATTCAATACTGAAGCTAGATCACTTTGGTTTTTTTCGATCGGACATATATTGTTTTTACTATCGCCGGCACCGTTTTCCAAAACTTGTGAAAATGAAAACTCGAGAAAACGGGCTGTAAAGTTTCCGGTCCAAAAAAATGTAAGTTTTTGGATACTTACACTAATTAGATGTTAATCGGCTATCCCCGGGCCATACAATAATCCTTCCTCTTCTTCAAAAAACTCGTTTTGGCGGAGGCTTTCCGATCTTCGAGCTGTACGAGCCTCCTTGCTGGAAAGTGATGCGCGCCGGTTCTCCCGCGTTATGCGCTCAGCATCGACGGTGTCAGCAAAATTTTTGCATTGCTGCCCGATGACAATATCGAGGAGCTGCATGGTAGAAAGCACAGCTGAATAACCTTCGTTGAAAATGCCTGTAGCCATATTTGCTGCTATTTCGACGGTTTTATAGCCGGAATTTACGTGTTTCGGATTTAGGCGCCACACAATCGAATTGAACGATTCGTTCGAATTTTGAGTGTGTCCGCCTAAGCACCGCGTCAATAAATCGTCATTTGAAAGTCCAACACACTCATTTTTCGTCACTGTGCACTCGTCCCCGTAAGGATTGCTATTTAAGATTCCAGTAAAAGTTTTGGAGTCGCCATCGCCGATATAATTACTGTACATAACTCCGAATTTCTCGACGGATCTCGAAAACATCTCTGTTATGGAATCTACCTCCATCTTCCCAGACGAACCTGTATGATTTGAGGAGCATGAGTCTTTATGATCCTCATACCACTCCTCAAATGCATCTTCATCCAAACTATTTTTATGTATGGTACACGAATGACAATAACCACTTTTTACAATCAGATCGATTACTTTGCCACTGTAGTATCCGATGAGCGTTGTTACACCGTACAAAGAAGTATAACCGCGCTTTTTCCACGATCCATCGCCCGAAACCTTCAAATGATTCGCAGGTCTTTCATGTTCAACGTTTTTTTCTTTCTCTTCCGTGACGGCTTTTTCGCAGGTACTCTCGAACAGTGTCTTCGACGCTGCGTACAAATGCTCAACGATTTGTTGATAAGTAGATTTTGCAAAACCTGCAGAAATATCCATAAGGCCGCAGAATACGTTTATCCCTTCTCGTCCGATACCAAGAAGCCTCATAACAAAAACAATCCGTCTGTTGATTTCGTAGCCGGTATTTATAAATGGTCCTGACTGGATTTCGCGTCGACCACACCTACACTGAACAACAATTTTAAATCCTAGGCCTCGATGACCGCTTTCTGCAAACGTTAATTTTTGTTTGCATGATCTGCAAATTGCGATTTCCGAAAGAGCGAGAAACACCGATATGAATTCAATAATGCGGTAGCAGTGCGATGAATGAATAATGATATCATCGCTGCTTGCTGCCTTCAACTTTTGCTCATTGCGACTCGTGTGTAAGTCTCCGTCGTCCGATGATACACTGGTAAAACGATTGCCGTGAAATTTTCGCTTTCGCGGTTCCGCAGCACGCTGTCTTTTACATCGATCACCTTTCGGGTAGCTTGCCATTTCGATGTGCGCTCGGCAAAATCAAAAATGAAACTGAAAGCTGACGCTACAAATAGCAGTGTAGAAGCCGATTCCGCGAGCTATAGTTTACCGTTATATTGTATACCGTTATCCCAACAACTACTCAACACAGACCTTCTAGAACCTCCAAATAATATTTCAAAAGACCGTTTAATGCTTTCAGGTATATACGAGTATAGTCAAACAATAGAATACACGAAGGGGTGGAGCGCGCGCGCTCGGGTCTGCCCGAGCATTCGCACCTGCTCGACGCTCGGCCACTAAAACTGATCTAGCTTCGAAAATATGTCAAATTGGCCTCTAAAATTTTGAACACATATTCTTGGATAGTTTTGGAATAGATTTAAGACAAAAACGAAAAATCGATTTTTTGAAGCCTGTAAAGCAGACTACTGCCTTAATGATGCGGTTTCAGCAGAATTATAAATGGCCATAATGAACAAGTATTTACGACATTTTTTAGAAACGCTAAGGAAACGCCCGCCCGCCCTTACCCACTCATAATAATATATGAGCTCGTTTCCATGACGTTTCGATCTGACATGTAGCTGACTGTCATTTATGTCGATTTATTTCCAACGTTACGTATTATAATGAATTTAAAAACCTTCCATTAGAATTGAGTGGACTACTTAATCATGAAGGAAAATTACCAATCAGGAAACCTTGATCGTTCATGATAGCCAGACAATACAGAAAGACAGGCAAAAATCTGCAGACTTCGAGATTTGTCGTCAATATTCATTAATATTTTAGTCTTAAAGCATGATATAAAGTTTTCCAATCATTTAAATTAAGCAGACTACTTTATCGGAAAGGAAAATTGCCAATCAGTAAATCTCGATCGTTCACAAAAGCCAATACAGAGACGTCTAAACACCATGGGAATATCAAGATTTGGCACTTATATTTATTGATATCTGGTCTCAGCCGGTTAGACTTTCACCTACTGAAGTTGATACGAGCTTATTTTTTCGGGATCCTTTCCACTTCGTGATGCAGTTTCAGCAGATTTGTAAATGGCCACAAGTATCTACGGCATTTTTAGAAACTTCAAGGAAACACCCACCTACACTTACCCACTCATACTGATATATGAGCTCGTTTCCGTGACGTTCTGATCTGAGGAGTAGCTGTCTGTCATATACGTCAACTTATTTCCAACATTACTGCAACGAATTTAAAAACCTTTCATTCGTATTGAGCAGACTACTCAATCATGAAAGAAAATTACCAATCAGAAAACCTTGATCGCTTATAATAGGCAGACAATACAGAAAGACGGGCAAAAATCTGCAAACTGCGAGATTTATCGTCAATATTCATTAATATTTTAGTCTTAAAGCATGATATAAAGTTTTCCAGACATTTAACTTAATTAGACTACTTTATCAAAAAGGAAAATCGCCAATTAGGAAACCTCGATCGTTCACAAAAGCCACTCAATACAGAAAGTTTTCCAAAACAATCTGAGAATATCAAGATTTTGCACCAATATTCATTGATATCTGAGCCGTGAACTGTATAATCGAGTATTCCAGACATCACATGTGAATGAAAAAACGTGAAGTCTTAGCCGTTCAGACGTTTCACAGCCACAATACGAGCTCATTTTTTCCGCATTATTTCTAATTAGTGATGCAATTTCAGCGGAATTATAAATGGCCACAAGTATCTACGGCATTTTCAGAAGCGTCAAGAAAAGGCATCCTGACACTTATTCATTCATACCATGTATGTGTGAGCACATTTCTGTGATGTTCCGATCTGAGGTGCAAATGGTTGTCATTTACGTGAAATTGTTTGCTTAACTTCCATTGCGCGCTCCATAATGGAATGGCACTTGCAATTCACATATGCGACTGTGCCATTGGAAACAAAGACAATTTTCGATTTTCAATAATCAACACCAAATGCGCTCTCATTTTCTGACCATCGCGCGAATACGCTACATTAACGGGGTCGCCTCCTAATGCTATAGTGGTAGCAAAAGCAGCGGCGTAAACTCCGCAAGTATACTGATCAGGTTGTTTGGTAACAGGCTGTAGAACGATATCCTTGTTTTCAACATTAGGATAACGCCTATGAAGGTACCTTTTTTCTTCCTCGTGCAACCGCACGTAATCGCACCTGTTCAAACTGTCATAAATCATGACCGAGGAACCATCATAATAGACGCAACACCAATGCCCGTTAACATTGCCACCGATTATGTGCATATCTTTATTAGACGTACATGGCTTGACAAACGTATGATATGCAAAGTAACTCGTGGGGTGAAAACAAAAATCCGTATTTTCGTGCACGATTGTTTGAAACAAGTCGATGCTTGTGTCATTCAATAAGTTAGTGGGCGGTAATATATTCGCCACAACTTCTAGCACACTAATATTTTGTCGTACTACCTCGAGCATGCCTCTATCCTCTTCGGAAGGTTCAAGGTCCTCGTCCATAGCGATTGTTACCCAATCAGCATCGGGGCATGCTCTTTTTGTTCTGCCAACCGCAAAGCCTTGGTCGATTTCAATCGTCGGATGGTTAGAGGTCTTACAACAGTTGCCGCTTGTTTCATCTAGACCAGCTTCGCGTGCGCGCTTGCTTTTTTCCGTTTTTTTTTTTTTTGGAGTTAGATTAGCTTTAGCGCGCACAATATAGTCTGGTTCTCTTATCGGCATACTTCTGTTACGCCGACTATCTACGATTTCTGGAACCGAACAATGCAGGTAAAATCGAGTAAGGAATGGTTCCATTCTGGAACTCCAGAACTCATCGGCTTTTATAACTTTAACATATTTCACGTCTACCGTGGTCCAAAGTGCAAAAATACAATATTTTCGTTCCGTAACATGCAGTTGACCCTGTACTTGATAATAATACACATGATTCTTATTCATGAGTTCATCGTTTTTTTTTGTCAAAGATTGTCTTCAGATGCGGGATCTGCTGTATGGCTATTTTCGGAGCGAGGTCTTTGGCGGAAAGCGGACATTTGATCTCAACGATGCCATCATCATCGATGAGACCATCTGGCGATGCTCCTAAGTATAGAATTTCCGCATCGATGAAAAGTCCACACGCGGTGATCTGCTTATCAAGTTTAACTTTGAGATCTTTTGTTGCAAGCTGTTCATTATCTAAGCCGAAATGAATAGCTGCTGTGTCGAGAACTTTCGGATAACGAATGCTCGTAACCATTTTCGAACACGAAGCAGACTCCAGCATGCGACATACCGATCCAAATTTGGAGGCTGTTATTACTTCAGTGCGAATCTGATGCCAAGGATCGGATTTGCTCTGCGACAGTATCCCGCTCAATTTGACGACGATTGTTTTGCCATTCTTTCAATTTAGTGAAATGAATTTGAATGCAAACGTCGTAGGCATCGTCTGCCATGTCTGGTTTTTTAGCCGATGGGCCATAGTCCTTGTCCGTACTATGCCATATTTGAGGCTTGCGGACACCTTGTACCTGCCTGTTCATCGAAATTTGAAGTTGCCGCCTTTTTTCCATTTTCGAAACTAAAACTGTTACTTCCATTCCGGCGGATAGATGAACCCGTGAGATAAGTTCCTGCGGGTTGTGTTGGATTGCTCCGCCGTGAACTCGCATTTGAAATGAATTCTTAGCGCAATGGTTTATTCGCTTTTCAGAGTTCAATTCATTTACAACAGAATTGGCTGATTCAGCAACATTTTTTGTTACATTTTCCAACAAACTAGCAGCGTGACAGCTTAAATAACGGACTGCTTCGAATACCGAGTTATACGCTCCTGTTCTATGAAGCTGCGGTATGAGATTAACTACTTTTTCGTTAGGTAAACACTCGATTGGCAATGTTGCACAGCCAGAATGGTCACCAAAAACATGATTAAAGATGGTAAAAATATTCTTCTGCAGTCTCATTGCTTTTTCAGACTGCGGAATATCTTCTTTTTTGTGAATATCACGTACTTCTGTGATAAGAGTTCGCATCCGCAAAGCGCTACTATCTACATAAGCTTGAAATTTTCCTTTGCCGATAACATCTTTATCGGGAAGACATATCATTTTTGACTTGGCGGCTTCTCTAACTTTTCTACAGAAGTTGCGGAACAAGTGATTGTTGCACTCGATTTTGTCGACCGTTACTGCGTACTCAGCGTACGGATTTGCGTCCCGAATTGATTGATACGTACTCGCATCACCATCAGCAATCAGAGTCTTATATATAACACCTCGATTGTCAACACTCTGTCTGAAGCCCTCGACAATTATGTCAGCTTCCATGGCAGTCGAACTCTGGTCGCCAGTTTTTAAAGCACTCATGCTCGGAAGGTTCCTTCTCTAGCTGCTGAGCTTTCATGCATGTGGCGCAATATTTGTTGCGTACACCAACATGCAAGACTTTTTTGTCGCAAAACCAATAATTAAGGCGTCACTAGACAGTGACTAGACAGTGAATCGTGTTTTCCGCCGTGATAAGATTGCTCAGGCCAATAGCTGTCCGCTACAATAGCGATAAATGGGATACCATCAATAATATGTCCTTTCCTTATAGCTATTTCGCGCTCTTCTGCCGCCGCCATCTGCATTTCTTCTTCGGAGCATGCAACGAATTTATCATAAAGTTTATTTCGATACTTGCGGTACGTAACATGGGACATAGAGGGAATTACCATTGTTGCAAATAATTCTTCCAACGTGTGAAATCCAGTACCATAGCTAATCGTGCCACACACGGCCCCTTCATTAATGCCCATTACGCTAGTATGATTGCGGTCGGTCCAAACACTGCCAACGTAATGATAGTTGTCACACTCAAAAAACATTTGTGTTCGCAAACCGCGATCTACGTACTTCCGCAATTTTAGAGAGGCGAATGAACATTCGTTAGAGCTGTTATGGTTGCCACACAGCTCACGAAGTTGGTGTAACATAAAGGTCACGTCGACTATACGCCGACCATTTATTTTGACCTCTTGAACATTCTTTTCGACTCCAGAATCATCCTCACATGAATCTGAACGAATAGATTCTTGAGAAACGAGATCATCTTCCCCGATACAACGATTTTCTCGGCTCAAGTCCGTCTCTGATGAATCAGAGATCGATTGAGTTTCTACGGGTGTCTCTGTTTCTGGATCCGTTTCATGAAGGGATGATTCAGTCGTAGGTTCATCTTCACTGAGGTCACCGATATTTCGAATCGGTGACTTCAAAGTGATTTCTGAAGTCTCAAAGACTGTTCGACTATCGTTTAACTCTATGATATCTACTATTTCTACTATTTGCTTATCACCTGAATCAATAATCTCATCACCTCCATCGATAACTTCCGCTGTTGTCCGTGGTATTATATTGCGCCTGCAGAAGAAAATATATGCTTTTAAACTATCATTAGAAAATACTTTTCATCTTCCGGCTAAAAGAAGAAGCTGAAATTGAAATTTTCATAATGCTTCCTTATAAAAGTAGAAAATTGAAGGTTTACTATCGATTCCTCACAAAAGTTAAAAATAAAAAATTTCATATCGCTTTCTGATAAAATTTGAAAATTTCAATCTTCAATTTTAATGAGGAAGCGCTATGAAAATTTCAATATCCAACTTTTATGAAGAAGAGCTATAAAAATTTCAATTTCAACTTTTTTCAACGTCAACATCTTGTTAGACTTTCATGCAAAACGACTGGCCGATTCAGGTTCAACGCGTAAAAATACACTATCAGCACGCTTCACTTTGTCTAATTTGCGCACGGCGTGAAAAAATTCATGGAATTATACGCTCCTGATTTTTTTTTTGCACTTTCGATTTTTACTCGAGAAATCTAGGTGATAGCTCTTTATCTAGCTTTTTCAACCCGGCATATTCATCGTCTTGTGTATGCCTTCCTGTAGAACACGATAGCAAATAAATCGCTGTTTAAAAATACGCAAAATCAATCATTTTAAAAATGTTGGTCATAAAAATGTCAATTAACTTTTTTGTTAGTCGTCGTCGACACTTATTTTATTCATAAACGAATATTTAATGAGGAAAATTGCATCGAAAGAAGAGTATTAATTTTTCATGAAATTAAAAAAATTCAAAATTACATAAAATTGAAACGGCTTGATCGATTCTGTCGAAATTTCAGATGATCATATTCCATCTATGTACGCTTTTTCAGCCAGATAGCTAAACAAATTGCGAGATAGCGCGCGAACCGATATTTTTTACAAAATTAAAAATTGCGTACATAAAAAACAACTGCACGTTTTTTTGTTACAAAAACATTGACTATTAACCGCACATACTCTCTGCGAAATTTGAGATTGATCGGTCGAGGCACTCTGGAGTTTGACGGTTTGACTTAACGGTTTGAATTTCTTGCATCTGATTCACACAATTGCACATACCGGCCTACACACATCCGGACATTTTTCCGAAATGTAATTTTTAATGTTTTAGAACATTCTGAACACGTTTTCATTAAAAACTCGTGTAACGGCTCCAGCCTCTTTCACACCGATATAATTTCTTTCTTCGCAGCGGTATTATTTTCCGCTGCGTTTTCATACGCAGAAGCCCTCCCGGGTTATCTGCATCCGGCCGCACGGCTTAGAGCCGTGAGAAAGCCCTTATCGCGAGCGTCGCGACTATCCGTCGCGACTTTATTACGGGGTCCGAGGCCCTCAGCCTCGCACCTCCGATCATGAGTCCAGCTCCGATCGTCGAACGGTACACTCTCTCGACCAACACGCTTCGACCAATAAAGTTATATACGTACTACACTTGAACATTTATCATCAATCACCCGCAACCGACCATCCGTCTCATGGTGTCAGAGTGGGCTCCCATTCAAACACGCTACACAACTTTTTTACCAAAAAAAAAATAATAATAATTTTGATCTTTCAAACAAAAAAAAATTGATTGAACGTTGGCGCTCGAGCTGTGCTCGCACTCAAAAATCCGAAAAAAACACAAAAACACAAAAAACCAGTGAAATACAGCGAATACAAAAAAAAAACAATACAGTGAAAAAGAAAAATAGTGCCAAGACACTTTATAAATAATAAATAATCTAGACAGTAAATATATATAAAAACATTTAGTAAGTAATAATATACAAATAATAATAATAATAGAAAAAAAAACACCGAGGTGACCGACCGCCGAGGAAACCCTCGCGCAGCAGCAGCGGTCGACTTTACCGCCGGCGAGCGTCATCGACAGGCGGTATCGATCCGCCACTGCCGTGATCCGCCGCACCGACGCGACCCGTCCTGCCGACCGACGCACCATCCAGCACCGTAAAAGGGTTTTAACTAAAAAGAAGAAAGGAAGGAAAAAAAAATCCGAAAAAAAAAGAATCTATAATCTATGCTATTGTTGTTCGCAATCCTCGTGACAACGTGAGTACCCTTTATTTTATTTATTTTAAGTGTTTTTACTTATTTTAGTGTGAAAAAAAGAGAAAGAACAAAAAAAAAAAAAGAGGAAATTTTTTCCCTTTCACGACCCCACGGGAACCGAGCGCCGACACGCGACGAGTGTAAAAAGCGTGCGACCGCTAAGGGTACGTAAAAACAAAAAAAAACACTAACTAACATATCCACACCCTCCCTAAAACAAATAAATAAATAAATAGTAATGACAATTTTAAAAAAAAGAAAAAGAGAAAGAAGGAAATTTTTTTTTCCTCTCTCTGTCATTGGAAACATCAATGACGGAAATAATTAACGATAATAGATTTTTTTAAAAATAATAATAAT
Organism: Amblyteles armatorius; assembly: GCA_933228735.2. Classification (NCBI taxonomy): domain Eukaryota; kingdom Metazoa; phylum Arthropoda; class Insecta; order Hymenoptera; family Ichneumonidae; genus Amblyteles; species Amblyteles armatorius. The sequence goes on along the minus strand of OW121687.1, from coordinate 4,469,561 downwards.
AATAATAATAAAAAAAGGGAAAAGAAGAGAAGAGTAGAAAATCTTTTTTAGCGCGCATCATCCCAGACGGCAGCAAAATGAAAAAAAAAAAATACATATTAATAAATAGAAATAACGAAATTAAAAAAAAAAAAAATGACAACCGATGTACATATATATACACATATTTACTAAAAAAATAATAAGCAAAAAAATTATAATCCCAGACGCGCTGCACACAAGCGGCAGCAACAGCATCCGATAAATGCATACATATATATATACCTACAGCAACAAATAACGATAATAGCAATAATAAACAAAGAATTCGATAAAACAAAACAAAAAAAATACAAAAAATATATAATACATACTTAAAAAAAAGAGAGAGAACTACAAAAATTTATTTTATCTTTATTTTATATTTTTTCCTAACGCGCCCCACACCGCATGGCAGCGAAACAAAATACCTACACAAATTAATAATTACTAACGATAAATAAATAAATAAATAAAAATAATAACAAAATATATATACATATATAATATTAATAATAACCTATACGGATTTTTTTTTTTTGTTACTGCGCCTCAGACTGGACGGCAGCAAAATAAAGACATATTAGAAGAAAAAAGAAAAAGAGAAACAAAAACGAAATATCTATATACTATATATCTAATATACAAATACATATATTCACAAAAAAAATCCAATTGCGCCTCATGTCAGACGGCAGCAACACAACAAAAATTTATTTGAATTTTGTTTTTTTTAAAATTACTTGGGTAGTTCAATAACTACACCAAAATTGCTCCACCAGAACCGCCTCAGCGCCCCGCGCGAGCAAACGGCGGACATAATTTTCATCGCCGAGCGTTGTCTACCGAGCGGCTCCCGTCGCGAACATACTTCGCGATGGCGAACAATAATAGCTCGATAACGCTCCACGATGTACAAAACCTTATATCTAGCTTTAACGGAAAAAATATGCCGCTCAACGATTTTACGCGCGCTTGTAAAAAAGCTGCGAGAATCGTTCCAGAAAACGATCAACAGCAGCTCCTGGAAATTATACAGCTCAAGCTGTCAGGAGTTGCCGCCGATATCGCCGACGTGAAAACGTACAACACATTAGAGCCACTCCTGAGAGATCTCAGAAATGCGCTCGAAAAACCGGTCGAATTATCGGATCTCGAACTAGAATTAAAATCAAATTCGCAAAATTATAACGAGTCGATTACGCGACGCGCACGCGAAAAATCGCAACTAGAATTGAAAACAGGTTAAAAGAAGTCTATCGAGCGGAAAATCAGCAGCAGTATCTACAAAACCGCACCGACGAAGTTCGACGAACCGTCATAAAAGCTTTTATTCGCGGTCTTTTCGACCAAATTGCGAACATTATTATGCAAAAAGATTTTATAACCCTCGACAGCGCAGTCGATGAAGCGCTAAATATCGAAAACGAACTCGTACGTAGACAAAACGTACACCAGGGACGAAAACGCGATAAATCGGAACCTAGGGACAAAAGCCCGGAAAAAGCGAAGGTATGGTTTACGCAACTAACCGACAACAACGGACTAACATTTTTCGAAGTCCACCGCGAAAACCCCACGCATTCAACATCAGAATGCTACGCCGTGTAACAATTACGCGAAAACACGAATACACGCGCCAACAGCCGCCAATACCGTAACAACTCACCAGGTAATTTCCAAAACAATTCTCGCGGAAACTTCCAGAATAATATTCGTGGCGGTTACCAAAATAACTCACGCGGTAATTATCAAAATAATTCGCCCAGCTACTATCAAAACGGACCACCCGGGAATTATCAAAATAATTCACACGGGGGTTTCCGTAACAATTCACGCGGAAACTATCAGAGCAATTATCAAAACAATTCCCGTGGAAACTACCACAATAATCCGCGAAATAACCATCGAGACAATTCACGCAAAAATTATCGTGATAGCTCGGGCGATTATCAAAATAATCCACGACAAATCAATTCATGGGATTACAATTACCAAAATAACCCACAACAAAATAACTCGTGGGACCGCAATTACGAAAATATCGCGCAACAAAGCAACCCGCGCGATCAAAACAACCGAAACAATTCGCAAGAGCGTAATTATCGTGATAACTCACGCGACCGAGATAGTCGGGACAATTCGCGTGACTGAAATAGCCGAGATAACTCGCGTGAAAACAGAACCCGAGCAACGGTCGAAACTCGCGAAAATCAGGACACCAGTCGAGCTTCGATGCAGCGCAAATCGAGCAGATTTTCGAACGGCTGCTCCAAAAAAACGAGAGATCCGCCTCTCGTGACAGCGCGACGAGAGGTCGGACACCGGAGCGCTCGTCAACGACCAATTAATAAAAGACACAAACAAGGCGCAAACCGAAACCAAGCCTGTAAAATATGTAGGTACTAACCATGTAAAAAATATAGACGGTAGTATAACTATTAGAAAAGCGACAATTAAACTAGGATTGTCGCGACGGCACAGACCACCAACGGTGACCTTAGAGTCCCCAAACCTATTCACTAAACAGGCTTTGTTTCTCGCCGACACTGGAGCGGAAATAAACCTGTTGAAACAATCATTCCTGGGCTTGCGTACGGAAGTGGATCCGACGCTAATATACGAGCTTAACGGGATAACAGACGGTACAGCAAAAACACTCGGTAGATGCTACCTGAGAATTAAACAATTTAAAGTCGAGTTCCACTTAGTGGAAGACTTTTTCCCGATTACGCAGGACGCTATACTCGGCGACGTCTTCTTCAGGGGGACTCCAGCCGATATTCTCTATAGTGAAGCCTGCATAACATTCGCTGGCTATCGAATTCCGTTCGAGAGCTTCGAACGAGTAACGATACCTGGCAGGTCAAAGCTTATCGTACCTGTCAGACTAAAGCCAACCGATCTCGAGGAGGGATATATCCCAAGAATGGACGTAGGCTATCGTCTTTACTTGGGTAACGCGCTCGTTAAAAACACCAACGGAATCGCGTATCTTTGCGCGACTAATTCGCACAATTGCGAAATTAATCTAGAAATTCCGACAGTTGAGCTAATCCCAGTGGAGGCGATCCCGGAAAACCCGATTGATAATCTCACATTGAGCGACTACCGCGATTCTCATGAGAATCGTGCGGAGGTATGCTCGATACAATTAGAAGGTCAATCCAGGCTCGAAGCTCTTCGAGCACTTCTACAACTGGATCACCGTAACGAAACAGAGAGAGACCACGTGCTTGAATTGGTCTCAAAATATCAACATCTATTTTGTTTACCCGGAGATCGGCTAGGTCATACGACACTAACAAAACACGAGATCCATACAACGGATGACAGACCAATCAACACAAAACAATATAGGTTTCCACAGATACACAAAAAGGAGATACAAAATCAGGTCAGCGATATGCTAGACAAGGGAATTATACAACCATCCCTTTCTCCTTACAACTCTCCAGTTTGGGTCGTTCCCAAAAAACCGGACTCGAAGGGTAACAAAGAATGGAGAATCGTAATAGACTTTCGAAAACTCAACGATAAAACCACGCCAGACGCGTACCCACTCCCAAATATCATCGATATATTGGATTAATTGGGTAACGCCCGTTACTTCTCGACATTCGATCTGGCGTCCGGTTTCTACCGAATCGAGATGCACCCAGCTGATAAACATAAAACAGCTTTCTCGACCCCGAATGGACATTACGAGTACCATCGAATGCCTTTCGGACTCAAAAACGCGCCAGCAACCTTTCAAAGATTGATGGATGTCGTACTATCCGGACTACAAGGCACAGACTTATTTGTTTATTTAGACGACATAGGAATATACGCACAGGACATGATAGAACACGAAAACGAATTCAAAGCCTTAGCAAACCGCTTAACTTCAGCGGGGCTAACGCTACAAACAGAAAAATGCCACTTTCCAAACAGAGAAGTGACCTATTTGGGACACATCATATCCTCAGATGGCGTTAGACCAAATACTCACAACATTCGCGCAGTAGAAAACTTCCCGATACCCAAAGACAAAAAAGGAATTAAGCAGTTTGTCGCACTCGCCGGATACTACCGACGGTTTATCCGCGACTTTGCGAGGATTGCTATTCCACTAACCGTACAACTGAAAAAGTCCGAGAAATTTGTATGGACAAACGAATGCCAATCGGTATTCGAGTACTTAAAAGCAAGAATCATCGAACGAAAGGTTCTAAAATATCCGGATTTCGACAAAACTTGAACTCTCACTACAGACGCATCAGACTACGCCGTAGGCGCAGTACTCAGCCAAAAACACGGCGACTTTGACCATCCGATAGCGTTCTACTCGAGAGCATTGAAAAAAACCGAAATCGCGTACGACGCGATGAAAAAAGAATTACTCGCAATAGTAAATGCGGTAGAGTACTTCAAAATGTACTTATACGGGAAACGCTTTACGCTCGTCACGGACAACAGAGCGTTACCGTACATAAAAAACAAACCCGATATCCCGCAACAGTTGCAACGATGGCAAATAATCCTGAACGGGTACGATTACGATAACGTACATAAACCCGGAAAACTAAACGTAGTTGCCGACGCTTTGTCGAGAAACCCCGTAGAAATCATGCCGATTAGGCAACGCGACGAAAGCTCGTCGGAAAATATCGCAAACCAAGAGTCAAAAAAGCAAAAACTGACTCCTAAAACACCACCCGAGACTCGCAATCGGTCAACGACTGATACGGGCTCCGGAAATCCAGCGCCGAGGAAAAAGCGGATTATACAGGAAGACAGTCAGGATACACCCGACGAACCAATGGAACAAATAACAAAACAAACCCAACAAGAAACAAACCTACAACCAAGGAAGACAAGAACCAAACAACAAACAGAGGGTGTACCTACAAAAACCAACTTAAATACAAACAATGAAACATCAATCTCGAAATTATCCGACATCAAAGGCGAACGCATTCAACGAATCAAGGAAATAGTTGAAGAGCTGTACTCAAAGGAGAATACGCAACCACAATGGCGACTCTCCAAACGTCCAGTAGATGCAACGGACGACGAAGGAAATAGGCAACGACCGCGCAAACAAATTAGAAAACGAAATGATACAGGAAAACAGTACAAATATACAGGTATAGAAGATAGCACGACAGAAGAAGATGAAAAAAGCCCAACGCGGCAACAAAACGAAAAAAGCCCAACGAGGCAGCAAATTGAAAAAAGCACAACGAGGCAACAAAAAGAAAAGAGCCCAACAAGGCCACAAAAAACAAAAAGCTTATCGCAGCAAAACAACAGCGAGTTTCGTGAAAAAGTCAGCCCTGATGGGAAAACCGGCCACTTATACGGTGATAAAAGCGAAAAAACCAATAGATTCGGAAACAATAATGACAACCAAAAGGCGAAAAATAAGGAAAACCACACAGAACACGAAACGGAATCCGAGAATGAGAACACTGGCAAACCATCTGTCTAGCCGACCTTTAGGTCACCACCCTCAGTTCTGACACAAAAATCCAACGATCTACAAAAAGACGAAAACAGTGAAAAACGGACGATACCACCGAACTTCCGTTCACCACCCGCAATGTTAGAATCTCGGGAAACCACAAAATTAAAGCAACCGAAAAAACGGTTGCCTGAACCAGCCAAAAAGCGAACGAAAAAGACGCCAAAAGAACCGACTAGGCGTAGTGAAAGGTTGGCAAATAAACGATCGAAAGTACCGGATACTCAACCCAAAAACCAACCAGCTACAAAAAACTTAAGTGATCCGGAGAATCTGTCACCTAAAGTGACAGACGAATACTGGGATTCCAAAATTACGCGCCGCACCCGCAAAACCAAAAATCCACAACGAGAAACAAAAACTCGATTTCAACTTCCGCCCTCAACACCCTCAGACTCAGATCCACAACCATCACCACAATTAACAACAGAATATTCGGAGTCCAGAGTAACTTATACCAACGATATAATACCAGAAACCCCTACCCAACCAGATCCTGAGGATGCACAATTAAAAGCACAAACACCTGTGTCAATGTCACCTGAAATGACACAGGAATATTGGGACTAAAAACTCACGGACATTTCTGATAAAACACCATCGATAGAACAAACTATCGATCCACGAATCGAACAATCAGTCGCCACACCAGGGTGCTCACAGAAAATCGACGATAGCACACCATCAATGGACATTGAATCAACGCCAACGTGGATTCCCCACGAAACAACGGATTCGGAATCGGATGAATGGCGACCAACTAGATCAAACCAAAAACCATCTCAAGCATTAACAAACCAATACCATCAAATGTCGCCATCGTCAGAAAGTGATTCTGATAACGATTCAGCGTATCAACCATCGCAATATCAACGAAAACGTCTAACATTACAAACTCCACTAACAACAAGGGGATCAACGATAACAGAAGACGTACAACTAAAAAACAATATCGTAGTAACGCAGGAAAACATCCTGGCGCAGGAAGATAACATAGCCCACTTCCTGTCAGGCGACGGTGTCATGGACACAATGGTTTCAAAAATACTTGCGGAAAAGGGTAAACTCACCCAATCGGTATTCTCGCAGTCCGATCCCGGAATCGGACATATTTTTGTCACACACGACAAAACGCTACGATACTTTACGATAATTTGCAAAAACAAATCGACAGACGCAACTAGTACACTCACGATTCAGAAGTGTCTAGAAAATCTTGTACAGACTCTAGTAGAAAACGAAATCACATCCTGTACTCTATTCAAAGACCCAAAAATTATCGATACATTTTTGTGGTCTAACATCAAAGGATACCTACGAGTACTCGCGCCTAACTCAAACATTATCTTTAGGCTACGCGAAGGTCTTATAACCGTTCCAGATCAGGAAAATCGGCAAAACATCATCAGAGAACTACACGGATCCGCAGTCGGAGGCCACAAAGGCGGGACGAAAACATACCAGCGCATTCTCTCGCAGTACTACTGGCGAGGATTAAAAAAGGACGTAGAAATGTTCATTTGATACTGCTTCGACTGCCAGAAAAACAAACTTGTCCGGGTAAAAAATAAAGCTTCAATGATTATTACGGACACACCAGCGCGACCCTTCGATAAAGTAGCCATCGACATTGTAGGTCCATTACGCGAAACAAAAAATGGACATACGTACATACTAACTATGCTCGACTTATTCAGTAAATTCAGTATAGCAGTACCACTTAAACACCAAACGTCAATGGACGTAGCGAGAGCACTCTGTACAACCTTAATATCAACCTTCGGTGTGCCTCGCGCGATATTAACCGATCAAGGTACGAACTTTATGTCGGAAATGTTCAGAGATTTTGCGCAACTATTCAAGATAGAACAGCACAGAACAACTGCATATCACCCACAATCGAACGGCGCAATCGAGCGCAGCCATCACGTTCTTGTGGAATATCTAAAGCACTTCATCGACAGTAATCGAGACTGGGATGAACTGCTTGCATTCGCGACACTTTCATACAATACCAGTATACACGAAAGTACAGGGTTCACCCCATACGAATTAGTATCCGGTAGGAGAGCTCGAACATCTTCAGAGTTCCCACCACCCGAAAAAACAATAACCTATGACGACCATATGACAGACCTAACGAGAAATTTTAGAAACATTTAGAAACTCGCTTTAGAAAAAGCGATCAAGTTCAAAGAGCGAACCAAAAGATACTACGACAAAAGAACCGTCGAACCAGAATACCAAATAGGCCAACTCGTTCTTGCAAAAAACGAACGCAAAACAAGTAAATTCGATAAAAACTGGCTAGGCCCACACAAAATTATAGAAATTTCAAATAAGCGCAACATTAAAATACAATTAGACGACAATACGACAAGAACTCTACAAGTAGATAAAATAAAACTGACATATGTTGCAAATGCCACGCCAATTACGTAAGGGCGTCCGCACCAGACGCCTTCAAAATTACACCACTGACGAAAAACCCCGGACTCTACTCAGAATGTTTGGGCACACTTCATTCATACCATACGACATGGACGCTAATAACATATATAGACACTCATGGATTCACGTCCAGACGACAACAAATACAGGAAAACCTAGACGCCGCCAATGCATTTTGCTTCACCTTAAGGGGACATTGCCTAACAAGAGGTCAACGGCAAAACGTACAAGCCCCACTGAACAATATCGCGAACGCGGAAACGACATTAGAAGAATTAATATCATCAATCGAGCTCAACCCAGCAGCAAAGCGTAAAAAACGCGCACCACTAGAATTCGTACGGAAAATCAGTAAAATACTTTTCGGAACAATGGACAGCGAAGATACAGACAGAATAGATTCACAAATAAATGCCCTAGCAAACACTACTACCGAACTAGCAGAAATCGTACGAAATCAAACACACATAATCAAATCAGGCTTCAATTTTACCCAAAGCCAAATCGTCAAATTAGCGGATACAATACACGCAGAAATAAAAGACATCGAACTGAAACAAGCAACACTCCAATACGAATTGCACATAATCCAACAACTCATAACATACACCAGCCTAGTAGAGGAAACACTCATTCAGTACGAAATCGATTTAGAAACATTGACAAACGCAGTACTTTTCGCAAAAATGGGACAAATACACCCTGAAATACTCTCAGCAAAAAAGATACTGATTAGCGCAGAAGCGATCCGAAAATCAACACCAAACACAATATTCCCTATACCACTCAGCGCGGAGTACGTACCAGAATTGGCAAAAATAATCGAGCTCACAGCATTCCATAACGGAGAACGACTTATTTACGTTATTAAAATTCCTCTTTTGGACCTAACACAATACAAACTATACCAACATCTATCAGTTCCGGTACGCCAACTCTCGGCAGCGAAAGGCGCGAAATTCGCGTACATCAAACCGGCGATTCAATATACCGCAGTCTCTGAAGACTTTAGCAGTTATTTTAATCTGGAAAGCAAGGACGAATGTAAATTCGCAGTTAATCGATACATCTGCAAACAAATCTACCCAATAGCACAGATCAACGACGAAACTAAGTGCGAGGTGCAACTTCTCGTCAACCCGTAATTCAGCGATCTGGAATCATGCGACATTAGGCTAAAAACACTAAAACAAACTTATTGGAAAAAAATTCGAAACGCAAATGCATGGCTATTCGCAGCCCCAAAACTTGAACCCTTATACCTTCTTTGCGACAACCACGAATCAATTATCGAAACAATAGAAAACGCTGGAACACTACAAATCGAACCCACCTGTCGAGTAAAAACTCGCACAACAACACTGACTTTTTCGATAGAAATGAAATCGTCAATCGAAATAAAATTCGCACACACACCGATTCTGAATATTACAGCAATGATACAAAAATCAATGGAAAACATAGAAAACATAAATTACACGGAAATCATAACAAAAACGGAAACTCTTACAGGCCTATCAAATTCAAATCCGATACACGACGATCTAACAAAAAACGAAGTAGCATTAAAAGCCGTCATAGCAAAAGCAAAAGAAACTTCGAAAACCCATCACATGGGCCATAGACTCTCTACACTCGAAACCATACTAAAGTACAGCGGAATATCTTTGGGTTCCATCATCCTGCTACTAGCAGTCGGATGGAAATTTTCCCTTTTCGGCAAAATATCAAGTATATACAAAATTATATCTTGCGTAATGAAAAAACAAAAAACGATAACACGACAACAAGCCGATGAGGCTCCCGAACCGACCGTTGTCTACCATGGGCAACCAATAGAGTTAATCGAAACCCAGCCACAACCAGTTACTGACTGTAGGGAGGTCGCAATCATTACAGACCATCCACCCCAACTAGCCCGTAGACCGATCTACGCGCTAACATACCACGATCGCAACGCGTTGCAATAAAAAAAAAGGAAAAACCCGGTAAATTAACAAAAAATATGATAATCATAATAATAAATAATAATCCAATATATCCTTATCCACCTACATATATCTTTACTAAAAAAGGACCTATTATACACTACTCTCTTTACCACATAGTACACAGATAAACTTGGCCACATGGCTTAAAACGATTATGTTCGTCTCATTACTTTTTGGTATCATTTAAACAAATACATACATACCCGACAGGTAAAACAAAAATAAACAATAGCAATAATGGACGGTCAGCAATCAACATCATCACCCAAAAAAATCGAATGCCTCCTCTGCCCGAGGAGGATAAAGGCGAATGAGCTGACAGACCATACGGCCAGATGCTACGCTGCGTTGCAAAAGCGGACGGCAAATTTGGGATCACGACATACGGGATGCCCGATATGTTGCTGCGTGCTTCCGGCAAACCGACTGACGGCGCACATTGACAAATGCGTCGCTTGTTTGCTGAAGCAGCAACTGCATGATCAGCAACAAAATTTCATAGAATACAACAGTCAACAACAACAACAACAACAACAACCAACAACGGACTACGCACCGCACACACCCGAGGGATCACCACCACCGCTAAAAGAAGACACAGAAGAAGACATAGAAGATGAAAACACAGAAGAAGACATAGAAGATGAAAACACAGAAGAAGACATAGAAGATGAAAACACAGAAGAAGACATAGAAGATGAAACCACAGAAGAAGACATAGAAGATGAAAACCCAGAAGAAGACATAGAAGATGAAAACACAGAAGAAGACGCAGAAGCCAAAGACACAAACAACATAGATATCCAAAACACAAACAATACAAACGAGAAAACCAACGACGCAACAACCCAAACAAACAGAAACGGAACGGACGACGAAAACGAAACAAATTTCGACCCGACAAAACTAACGATGGAAGGCGTACTTAAGTGGATCGACGCCCAAAACTTGGAGTCCCTCCGGAAAATAAAAAACAGGGTGACGTCGAACATTTTCCTCGCCGAACTAAAGACAGAACTAACAACAAACAAAAAACGACGAATGGACACAGACACACAATAAAACCCGACGAATAAACGAAACGCCCTTACACACAACAATCACCTTCTCTTACACTAACAAATAGTCATAAACACACAAATGATACATGTAAACACGCGACACGCGTCGCGCAGGCCAAGGCCCAAAAACAAAAAACAAAAGGAAAAGGAATACGAGGACCCCTTACATTTTTTTTTATTACAAAAGAAAAAAAATGAAGAATTTTTTTTTTTTTAGTTCATTTTTTATTTTATTTTCGTTTTGCATTTGTTTTTATTTTTGTTCTGTTTTTTTTTTTATTTTTCTGTTATTTCGGACCTCATTTCCTTCTACATGTCTTGCTTTGTTTTTTTAACCAATATACGCTATCTTTTTATATAATATCAATATTCGTGTTTATTATTTCAACCGTTCCAGAAACAACTCCCATCTTCTGCCTACAGAACCACTCCAAATAACACGCTCAACCCACTAACCACCACTAATCAGACATTTAGAATGTTACAGGTAATAAAGTATCCAAATTGGGAAATTCAATATGGCGGAGGGATCGTAGAAACGAAGGACAAGGCGAATACGGGCAAACAATGGACCACCAAAGAAAGTCCAAAATTAGAACAAGAAAAAGAAATATGTACAAGCATTTCGGGAAACAATAATTAGACCCCGTCAACAAGTAAAACAGGACAAAATTTTATTACTATTTTACCACCAAATTTAATCCCATCCAACCTAATCAAACCATCCCTACTAACACGAACAAATAACAGTTTTCTTAGATTGTTACAGATCAGCATGGAAACCAACATTTATCACCATAAGTTAACAAGAGTGTGCCGAAACGAGTACCAAACCAAGGGAGAAACCAATTCAGATGGAAGCAATTCAAACAACAATCAGGACAATTAACAATCGTCAAAATTAAATATTAAAAAAAAAAAAAAAACACACACACAAACATAACACAATTACACAAAAAATGAAAAAAAAAAAAAAAGAAAAACCCCCAAAACTTTTCATTTATATAAAATCACACGTAACAACAAATTATTAAATGTAAATTTTGTTTAACATCCGATGCGGGGGCATCATTTTCACTGGAGGGGGAGTGTAACGGCTCCAGCCTCTTTCACACTGATATAATTTCTTTCTTCGCAGCGGTATTATTTTCCGCTGTGTTTTCATACGCAAAAGCCCTCCCGGGTTATCTGCATCCGGCCGCACGGCTTAGAGCCGTGAGAAAGTCCTTATCGCGAGCGTCGCGACTATCCGTCGCGACTTTGTTACGGGGTCCGAGGCCCTCAGCCTCGCAGCTCCGATCATCAGTCCAGCTCCGATCGTCGAACGGTACACTCTCTCGACCAACACGCTTCGACCAATAAAGTTATATACGTACTACACTTGAACATTTATCATCAATCACCCGTAACCGACCATCCGTCTCACTCGGATTTATTTTTTTACGAAAACAAAAAACTTCCTGTATAAGGAAGCAAAAAAACGAAATTTTATCAAAAAGTAGAGTCAGTCACAAATCAACAGAGCCGGAAGTGACGGTCATACCGGAAATACGTTACTTCCGGTTTGAAAATCTCTTTTTTCGCCGATTTTTAAATCTCAGTTTTCAACTGGGAGTGATGCATTTCCGCAGTCAGCTTGTGTTCAGATCGCACTTAGTGTTCGGATTAGAGATATGGAAATACCGATATTTTAATATTTCGTAAAATTACCGTAAAAAATCCGCTTTTTTACCGGATTATGACGTAATTTTTTCATACTATCTAGTGTTGTGAAAATACGGTCACGCATGTTTCTCGTAATTTACCATAAAAAGTGGTAGAAATACAGTACGTGTCCGCTTTGAAAATGACCGCATTAGTATAAAATCATATGGTCGGATAGTAATTCGAAATATCACCAATATGTGGTGAATTTTCAAAACATTACGGTAATCTTACAAAAACAATTGTTGTTGGTAGTTTCACAACTATTAAAAGTAAATTTCAAATTTTTCAACCGATAATGTCACATTTAGTACGAAGATTTTATACGTTACGACGGTAAATTTACCAAAAACAATTTATGACCGGTAATTGCCAATCTAGATAGAATATTTTTACCACTTGTTACTGTAAATCACGAGAAACATTCGTGACCGTGTTATAACAAGATGTTAAGAAAAAAAAATTACGTCGTAATACGGTATAAATGAATACGGTATTTTTACCGCTATACTATACGGTATGGGTATGGAGGACACCGGGGCAAAACCGGACAGTCGGGCAAAACGGGGTAGAAAATCCGGATATATCGATGGGGCGAATTCCGTCATCCAAACATTATTGGAAAATCTGCCCGATTAGCCATTTTGCCCCGCTTAACACTACTACATGTACTATAGCATATACATATTGTAACGTTTACGTGAATTACAACCGTACCGACGTGACGACTCCGCGCGACGATAATGGAAACATCGAAATTACCGGTAAGCGACGTAAACGACACTCGTAACGCGATCTCGCGGTCAAGCGAAAATACGCCATCGCGATCACTGCGTAAACAGACGTGCGCGTAAACACGGAAGTGACGACACATCGAAGCGACGAGAATAATCGCAAAGGTGCGAGAATATTCGAGAAGGCCACGAGGCTATATAAGCGAGGGAACCGAGCGCCGATTCCTCAGTTTTTCGTATAACCGACACGCGTCCACATCCTTCCTTAGCCGAAAGCCCCCACTGGTTACGGTATTGCTCCGGACACCAGTGTTTCCTTGAGCAAGCCCAGCTCATTAATTAAACAAAAATTCCTCGAACAAGCCCAGTTCATTAACAACTCTCGTTTAATTAAGAGAACTTTCCGCTAACGAAATTGGTCGCATAGGCGAATAGAAGAATGATTGACTAGCAAGGAGAATCCGCGATAGGCAGGCCGTAGCGCGCTCAGCATATTACACCGTACACTTGGAACGCGAGCAGTCGCGTTGTTTCCGCTCCTTCCACGAAATTCTCCTTTCCAAATTAAAATAAAAATCTTTTTCGATCATAGTAAAATAATTTCTCGCAGCACCGTCGAGTAGCATAAGCTTTCGTGCGAGTCGTGTCGATTGGCCGTGAACATCGGCACGGGTCGTGCGACAGTTTTAAGGCGGCATTACTTGTACTCCAAAGTTTAGAAATAATATCCGTGAGCTCGGTCAGCTCCATGTGCGTTAGCGCCTAGCTACGCACACGAATACTTTCAAAATCAACGTAGTTAAATTAAAAAAAAAAAGAAAAACCCTTTTGGAAAATATTTCAAAATTCATCTTGACTTCCAACTTTTGTTGAAGGTGGACATCGATCTCGCGCGAAGTGTGTCGACTGGCCGTGAACGTCGGTACAGTTCGCGCGACATACGACTAGGTAGCTTCACTCATCACCAAAATTCCGATGATGAGATGCCTCATCGTCTGTTAGACCATGTTCAGGAGGCTATCTGAGGAATCCTTGATCCATCCCCTCCTCTAAACGCTCCCGGTCCAGTACCGAACTCCTCAAACTTGCCGACACTCCGCGAGCGCGATAAAGAGCAATAAAAGTTAATTTTATTACAATATAGTATACTATATGTATATGCTGCAGTATACAGCATATATAGATATATTCTATCCCAGACAGAAAACTGACGGCGCAGAATCTACTCGGTATTAGCACGAGAACGTAGGGGAGAGCTAGGCAAAATGGGACAGTGGGGCAAAATGGGACAGTGGGGCAAAACGGGACAGTGAGGGCAAAACGCAATGTTCCAATAATTTTTGGATGCCCCATTTTGTCCCAACGATACATCCGGATTTTCAACCCCGTTTTGTCCCACGGACCACCATCGCCATCATCCAAAAGTCATTGGAAAATTGTGTTTTGTCTCATTATCCCGTTTTACGCCGCTGTACCGTTTTGCCCCGCTCTCCCCTACGCAGTGCCGGCACAATGCAGATTTGTATGTTCGCACGTGACGATATTCTGACGGTACGATGTGTCAAATATTGCGGCACGTTTTTCTTGCTGGGATATACACTAAGCCGTATAGCTTTCCTCATGAGCAACATTTTTATGCTACATACCTTTGCATCCATTTTCTTCACCGGGATTTGCTAGCCCGTTGTCTCTTATCCCGATTCCCCATTCCACTTATCACTACACTGACACACCGTCGTCACTATATGGATATAAAACAATCAGCACAATTATCAGAATAACTATGAGCACGACACTTCGCTTTTATCCACAAAAAAAAAATGACAACGCGACTTCACACGATACACGTACGATTCCGCAAAGTCGACTGTCAATTCTGTTTGTTCGACGCTAGAGGTTGCCGTCAAGCCGCAACAGATACACAAAGATAACTTTGTTGTTCCACGTTCGCACGTCATCAGCGCGCGTGACCGGCGACGTACATTGTTGGACGAAGCCAGCTACATATGCAGCTGGCTACGTTCCTTGCGATCTTTTCCCGGAAAATAGTAAAATTCCAAATATCTAAGCATTATTTTAGAAACCAATAAACGTCATAATAAAAATTGTAATCATAATCATTAATTAGGGCGTACACTGAAATCGCAAACTCGCTACGTGTAAACAGGTTCAATGTTTTATAACTCAGAGTAGGTAATACAGCGCAGTGGCTACGCTTCTGACTTGCCACGCGGCTGTCCTGGGTTCGATTTTATTTTATTAATTTAATTAAATCAATTAATTTGTCTATTTAATTAATTAATTTTTTTCTCCATTTGCGAACAGCTTGATTGTAAATATTTATTCAAATAAACACTTGCAGACAAGCTATTCGCAAACAGGGAAAAAAATAAAAAAACTGTTGGTAAAGTCGGTAAATAATTTAACGATTTTTTTCACTACCCCTACTTACGTGTATAATTACATAACTAATTAAATTTTATAGATTTCTTTTAAGCGATAATTTGATAAGAAAATATTCTCACTCTACGCAACTATTAATTTCTCTAACATATTCGGTCAAGTTGCATAGTCGATGAAAAAAACGTAGATAGAAAAGTGAGCAAGTAGGTTTTGAACCGTTGGCGCCAATCGTGCTGACTGCTTCGCATAGCAGTGGATCTCACGCGCGCGGAGCAATATTTCGTCCGTTTGTTCGGAGGACCCAACCCAGTAGCGACCTCTAGCGAGACAGTCGCGCGGCCCGCCTGGAGAGAGTCGTGGCCATATTAGGTGAAATTTCTTCGTGCATACCAACAATTCCTTCGGAACAACTTTTTGCCCATACCCTACTCCAAATCGGAATAGAAACAGATCCACATTGTGTAATTTTGTGCCGTCCAAACCGTGTTTCCTTTCGTTTTCTCATTTTTTTTACAAGCAACGACACAATTTTGATTTTGTCATTACAGAGATCTGCCGGTAATAGATCTGTATTTTTTTTTCGAAATCATGAAATCTGAAGGAAACACAGTTGACATTCATATTTTCCTATCTGTTCCCAAAATTTCGTTCAATTTCGTTCAGTATACTCGGAGAAAAGTTGTTCCAAACTTTTTATGTGCCCGCTCGCGTGTTGCACATGCTCTTAAAGACGAAAAAACCAAATAGAGGATGATTTCTCGATGCGTCTGGAGAGAACGAATCATTTGTCAATGAATACCGAAACGTAGATAACAATTCCTCGTAGAGAGTTAATATAAAACAAACCCTGATTTCTTGATTCGTTATAAAAAATTAATCGCCACTAATTTCAGTTAGCGCCTGGAAAATACCAAAAGGAAATCTAACACAACACAAAAATATTACATTATAAGGTAACATTGAAATGTGATTTTATTTACATGCGTGAGGATAGGGAAATAACGCCGCTCATGGCTTGTAGGTACACAATCCGTCCAAGCATATCTGCAACAAAGTACTAACATTATTATTTGCAAAAACAATTAGTGAGTTTTACCTATCATAAACAAAAAAACCTAGTGGCGGTTCGGAACTTGAGTCAGTGGAGGCTCAAAGTATCGAGCATCGAAACTCACTCTCATTTTCTCGGCATTGCAAACGGTGCCATCTAGGATTGGTCCTCCTCGTTCGCAGGTGGCATTCGAATCGTCCTGTTTCGAGCAGTAAATCGTGTGGCAGGTCGTCATTCCCCGCCACTAAACGGGGGAAAGACGTGGATTAGGAACAGATAGAAATAGAACGCACCTCTCGAACGATTTACTCCGTCACAAAATCAGATAAAAAAAATCTGCCATGGTACATTAAAATCGGTTTAAACATACGGATTCTACTTTGAAAACAAAATAAACAGAAACGCACTAACATGGAAATTTGCACTTATCAGTTGTTGTTCTTGCAAGAAGATCGTGATTATTATATTTCTGGGTTCATTAGGACACGTGCATTAATAAAAATCAACTTCCTTTACGGTCAATAAAAGCATACCATTTTGCATAAACAACGCTAAGAATTGAGCTCTTATTTAAAGGGCTGCTGGACCTTCCTGTTTTACCGACGAAAATAGGCGATTTCTTAGTTTTCACTATTCATCGTTATTATGCGACGTATATGCTTCAAATCTTGCAGGATTGTATTGATAACATAAACGATTCGGCGTGCACTCGGATTTCGGTCGAAATCTTCCGAAAAATAAAGAAAATCGAATATTATGAACTGTCGCGGAAACCAACATGGCCGCTGAAATAATTACCGCATCCGTTCTGTTGGATATAAAAAATTCTAGATATTGCATACGTCAAAAGGGCGTGCGTGCTGATTCTGTGAAGTTCTCCGAATATTCCAAAATTGTCGGAAAGTTCATCACTAAAAAGATAATCACCCATAGTGTGAAGTACGATCATTTCGTCTATCGACTTGCGACGGGTGATCAGAGCCGATGAACACAGCAGGAATGTTTTTTTTTTTTTTTTTTTAATTTCCCCTTATGGCTCTGGCTATTTTTCTGCCTTCAAGCCGCTATTCCTTAATTGTTTTTCCAAGTCTTTAAATCAGTTGTAAAGTTCACCGCCGCAGCCGCTATTACCCCCCATACTGTATCGCATCTGCACGAGGGCGCAGGGAAACTGCGGAAAACCTGCGCCGATACAGCCGGTAATTCTAACTGAGTCTTGATGTTCGTATTCGATACTTCCAATACGAACTCCAATCCTCAGAATACGACACGGCACGAATGTAGTGTAGGGCACTACTGCAGTGTATGTCAATATCATAATCCTGCACGATTTGGCGCATATGTGTAGCATATTAACAATGCCAAGTCGGAACTGAAAAATTGTCTAGGTCCGTCGGCAAGACAGGTAAAGCAAGTTAAAAAAAGCTGCAAATTGAAATTTTCATACGGCCTTTTCATAATATTCCTTTATTCGCGAAGCTTCGTCTATGAGGAAGCATTTTCTGTACTGTTAGCTTCCTCATAGAGGAAGCTTCGCAAATAAAGGAACATTATAGAAAGGCCACATAAAAATTTCAATTTGCAGCTTTTATGAGGAAGCCACATGAAAATTTCAATTTGCAACTTATATGAGGAAGCCATATGAAAATCTTTATTTTTAACTTTTATGAGGAAGCCATATGAAAATTTCAATTTTCAACTTTTATGAGGAAGCGATATGAAAAAATTAATTTTCAACTTGTCTTAACGTCAACGTCGTGTTTGCCTTTTATGCAAAACCACTGGTCGATTCAGGTTTAGTGCGAAACAGTACACCGATGTCTTCGCTTTGTTAGATCCGTGCACTTACTTCAATTAACGAAAATAGAGGGTTTTGAACAAGGATTTTTTTTTATTATTAAGTCAATTATCCAATATTCACCGTTTTGTCGCCACGTCCAATGTATTTTTCCCCCACCGATGACGAATCTCCAAATTATTTTACTCCTAGGGCGACACTTGATACATAAACTCGTGTCGGGCAAAAAATACAACTTTTTAAAAAATTAAAAAATTTCAAAATCTCAGAAAATTTAAACGGTTCGATCCATTTTCGGCAAATTTAATACGAAACATTGTACGGTGTTGGTCCATTCCCGTGCCAAATGTAAGCTCGATACCTCCATGTTTACTCGAATTAGACCGTTTTTAGTCATTTTTCAAAAAAATGAAGAAACTCAAAATCCCATATAATCTTACCACTTCGATGAATTTTTACCAAATTCAGTACCAAAGCTATTTGATGAAAATCGTATATTCACGTGCAATTTTAAGACAATAGCTCCGAATTAACGCGAGTTAGAGCTACCACAGAGAATTTCCAAAACTTGAAAATCGCATTAAGGCTCCAATTGAGCCTCAATGTTCACGAAAATAGCACTGGACGAAGCGACGTGATCGCTCTACTAGTGTGCCAAATTTCAACTCGTTGTCCGAAGCCACTCCCGAGTTAGTCATTTTAAACAATGCAACTCTGTCACGCACACGCACACGCACACGCACACGCACACGCACACGCGCACGCACACACTTCGATGGATTTTCACCTTCGAAGTGTGTGGATCGGACGGGAACAATTCAAAACGCTATAACTCGAGAACGCGTTGGCCGATCTAGCTGAAATTTGGCACACATCATCTGTGCCAATATCAATCATGTGTTTGGTATGTGTGATCAATAGTCAACATTTGGTTGGAATTTCGTCTAAAAATATTGAGTAGTTTTTTTTTGTACACCATTTTTAATTTCGTCAAAAATATCGGTTCGCACTCTAGCATTCACAATTTTTTAGCTATCGGGCTAAGAACGCGTACACAGATAGAATCTGATCACCCGATGATCCCATTAAAATTTCACGAAAATCGATCGAACCGTTTAAATTTGATGTAATTTTGAAATTTTTTGATTTTCATGATTTTTTTTAGACGCATTTTTTCCGTATCAAATATTCATCTACGAATAAAATAGGTTTCAGATTCGTGATCAGCGTGAAAAAATACATGGAATTGCAGTCCCGGAGCGACATCTAACGAAAAAGTTTACCAGGCATATTTATAGCCAAAATTGCAAAAGGAGTGATTTTAGGTATTTTTAAACAAAGATTTCTTTGCTTTCCGATGGCATCGCGGAAAAACCCAGGTGCCTATCGTGATTTACAGCAAGACATACACAAGACGATGTATATGACGGGATTCAAAAGCTAGATAAAGAGGTATTACTAGGACTTCTGGAATAAAAATCGAAAGAGCAAAAAAAAAAATCAGGAGCGCATTCTTCCATGTATATAAGGCATTGACGTTGAAAAAAGTTAAAAGTTGAAAATTTCGTAGCGCTTCCTCATAAAGCTGAAAATTGAAATTTTCATATCGCTTCCTCATAAAGGTAAAAATTGAAATTTTCATATCGCTTCCTCATAAAAGCTGCAAATTGAAATATTCATCTCGCTTCCTCATTAAAGTTGAAAATTGAAATTATGCTATCGCTTTCTCATAGAAGTTAGCAGTTGACATGTTCATATCGCTTTCTCATAAGGTTCCTTTATTCGCGAACCTTCCTCCATAAGGAACCCAAATATACAGACAATGCTTCCTCATAGAAGAACGGAGATGAATATTTCAATTTGCAGCTTTTATGAGGTAGCGACATGAAAATTTCAATTTTCAACTTTATGAGGAAGCGCTACGAAATTTTCAATTTTTTTTCTTCATTTTTCCCCACTTATCAAGACTTCAACTTCATGGTCTTATAGTGGGTCGGCCCGGCTTTCCTTACATCATTATTTAATTATTCGTCATCCGAAGCATTTCTGCCGCGAGCCAGTCCCCTAACTGCGGCCGCATCCGTCTTTCCCCACCTCATCGCATTTGCCATGGCATATTTACCATGGGCATAGGAAAACTGCAGAAAACCAAATGCCGATGCGGTCGGTCCCAAGTTCGCTTCACGGCGCCGGAGCTACGTCATGGCCAAGCCGTGAATGTGAATATGGACTACATCTATGTATGTAGTGTATGTACAAGAGAAGAGAGTGTATGGATGGATGAAGAGTGAGGAGAGCTGAGATACAGATTTGTGTAAGCAATGTCCAGCAGTTAAATATACACTTTGACCGGGAACAGTCGTGTTTACTTTTCCTCACCGGTCCTTCCCGAGACCATACGTACAATACAGGCCAAATGGCGACGAGGATCAACGAATAGTCGCGAACGCGTGTAACCGCGAATGGCGGGTGCAGCTGAAACGAGAAAAGGACTCTCGTGGATATACCTACTGCGAAAGGAAGACGTCCTAGAAGAACTGCAAAAGAGAGGAACGGTGGCGGGCGAAGAAACGAAATTGGAGGATCTGCGGCGAACATTAAGGGAAGCAGTACAAGCTGAACAAGAGGCCGGCGAGGCAGAGGACGCGACGGACACGGGAAACGGAGCGGTAAAGAGGGAAGAGGTGGCAGAGATGGAATATTCAACAAAACTCGATTTTAAAATAGGAGTTGATGATTGGGAGCAATTTGTCGAGCGGATAGACTTCTACTTCGAGGCCAAGGGCATAACGGATGAGAATAAAAAGAAAGCGATTTTCCTGACGAAGATCGACGCGGAAGCTTACGTGGTGGTGAGGAAAATATGTGCCCCGAAGAAACCGAAAGAGGTAACGCTAGAGGAAATAATAAAAAAAGTGACCGAATATGTGAAACCGAAAACAAACGTGACAGTGCTCCGATCAAGATTTCGCGAACGGATACAAGCCGAGGGTGAGCCGGTGGCGAGATACGTGTCGAGCCTACGAGACCTGGCCACCGAGTGCAAGTTTGCAGCCGGAAACGAAGCAATAAAGGACCAATTGCTCAGTGGAATCCGCGACAAAGATATCAAAATTGCTTTATTTCGGATCACAACGCTAATACTGGATACAGCGATCGAGACGGCAACGGCGATCGAGGAAGCCCACAAAGCAGCGGAGAAATTCAAGGTCGAAGCGATAGAAGGCAACAACACCGCAAAAGAGAAGGAGACAGCCGAAGTCGATCGTTTGCAAAAACGCGGCCAGAACCGCGGCGGACTGCGAGGGAACAGAGGGAACGAGAGAGCAAAGCAGTATGGACAACAGCGAAAGCCGGCGACGCAGAACTATCAACAACGCTCACCAACACGAACCGACCGACGCTCACCGACGCCAGGGCCGTCGCGAGGACGAAAATGCTTCTGCTGCGGCAGACCAGGCCACATAAGAGACGATTGCTGGCATCGAGAACGGGTCTGTAACGAGTGCGGAGTACGGGGACTTCTACAAAGTGTCTGCAAGGAGTCGCCGCAGCGCGGGCGGAAGCCGGTCAAGAAAATGCAGCGTAGCAAGGAATCGAGCGAGTCGGAAAGGGGCTCCGAGTCGGAGTGGTATGCAGATATCTTTTCGGTTAAGAGGGGAAGAGACAAATGTAATACGATTAGAGTAAAACCGCAATTTCTATGTGTTAAGGTAGAGGGTCGAGAATTGGAGATGGAAGTCGACGGCGGCGCAGACGTATCATTGATAAGCGAAACAGAGTATCGGAAAAAGTTTGCACGGATACCGTTAGTCGCATCGGACACAACCGTGAATTACTACGGCGGTGAGGAGAGCGAGCCACTAGGGATGCTAAGAAACATAAAGGTAAAATTTGGGAAAATCAAGACAAAGGGGAAACTGTACGTAATGGGGAAAACGGGAAAACCGCTATTAGGCCGCGACTGGCTATATAAATTTGGGTTGTGGCCGTTAGGAATAGAGCAATCGGAACAGAAAATCGTGGAAATAAAACAAGTAACAGGAAAAAAGACCGAAGACAAAAAAAATTCGAGGGATGGCCGATCAGCTCCTTAATAAATATTCAAAGTTATTTTCGCCAGGACTGGGGAACTATACGAAAGCAAAATTCGTAATCAGAATGAAGGACGGGGTAGTACCGACATACGTTAAACCACGTACATTGCCGCTGGCTTTAAAAGACAAGGTAGGCGCGGAGATTGACAGACTGATCGGGGAAGGAGTTTTCTCGCAAGCCGAAGCAAGCGAATGGGAAACACCGATCGTTCCGGTCGTAAAAAGCGACGCAGTTTAAGACTATGCGGGGACTACAAGGTACCGTCAACCCGAAATTGTTAATAGATAGACGCCCACTCCCGCGGATAGAGCATCTGTTCGCAAATTTACAGGGAGGACGGTCCTTCTCCAAAATCGACCTCAAGGAGGCGTACGCGCAGGTGCCGGTGGACGACGGATCGAAACAAATACTAACGATCAGTACACACCGAGGTTCGTTCCAACCGAATAAGCTGCCGTACGGTATAGCATCGGCACCGGGATTCTTCCAAAGACAAATGGAACAAATCTTCGCGGGAATGCCGGATGTGAATGTATTTCTAGACGATATTATAATTAAGGGTAGAACACCGGAAGAGAATGTACAGAGAACGAGCGAAGTCCTAGATAAATTGAGCGAGTGTGGACTAAAATTGAAAAGCAAAAAATGTGAACTGTTAGTTCGGAAAATTCGATACCTTGGCATAGAAATAGACGAACAAGGGGTACACGCGTTACGTGAGCGGGTAGAGGCAATAGATAAGGCACCGGCGCCGAAAACAAAAAAAGAATTACAGGGGTTCCTCGGAATGTTAAACTACTATGCAAGATTTATCAAGGACCGAGCTACAAAATTGCATTCACTGTACGATAATTTAAAAAGGGATAAATTCCACTGGACGGACGCGTGTCAGAAAGCCTTTGACACGGCCAAACGAGAATTAAAGTCTGCCGAAGTACTCATAAATTACGACCCGGATAAAAAAATAACCTTAACGTGCGATGCATCGGACTACGGCGTCTCAGCTATACTGGCACACGTTACTCCAGAAGGCGAGCGGCCGATAGCTTACGCCTCGAGGACGTTAACGACAAGCGAGCGGAACTACGCACCCATCGATAAAGAAGCCCGAGCAATCGTATTCGGCGTGACAAAGTTTTACGACTATCTGTACGGAAAAAAATTCTTGTTAAAAACGGACCACCAGCCACTGGTGCGAATCTCCGGGCCAAAGAAAGGCATACCCATTATGGCAGCTCGCAGATTGCAAAGGTACGCTAGTTTTTTAAGCGCATTTGACTACGAGATCGCGTATGTACGATCGGAAAATAACAGCGCGGACGGACTCTCGAGACTTCCGTCGCCGAGGGCACAGAAAGACGTGGACACGAAAAAAGAATTCACATAGTTACATTTTGTAGCGCAGGGGTCATTTGCCTGTTTTAACGATAAAGTCGTAGCAAGAGAAACGCGAAAAGACATTGTATTAGCCCAAGTCACGAGATTCATACGGGAGGGATGGCCAAAGCGGGAGACAATCCCGGAAGCATTACGACCTTTCGAGGCAAGGAAAGACGAATTGACAATAGAGCAAGATTGCCTTATGTGGGGGTATCGGGTGATAATCCCCGAGAAATTAAAAGACCCGGTAATAAAAGAGCTTCACGCAACGCATGCGGGCGTGGTAAAAATGAAATCAGTGGCACGTTCCTTTTTCTGGTGGCCAAGGATAGATAGCGAGATTGAAAACGTCGCAAGAACCTGTCACTATTGCGTGGAGCTCCGAGACAACCCACCTAAAGTCGAGTTAAACCCCTGGAAATGGCCAGAAAAACCGTGTCATAGGATACACACGGACTTCATCGGCCCGTACAAGAATCACAATTTTTCATTGATAATTGATGCGAGAACGAAGTGGCCGGAGGTGTTTCGAATGAACTCGACGACAGCAGAGGCGACGATAAAAGTTTTCAGGAATGTATTTGCGCGTTTTGGGCTCCCCTATCAGGTAGTTAGCGACAACGGGCCACAGTACACCAGCGCCGAGTTTAACGAGTTCCTAAAAAAGCTAGGAGTCATCCACACTTTTTCGGCAGTAAAACACCCAGCGACAAACGGCGCAGCTGAAAATTTCGTTAAGACATTTAAGAGAAAACTAAAAGTACTGTTAAAAACCGGGGAACCGGTACAAGACGCAATAGAGAGAATTTTATTTGATTATCGATCAATGAAGCATTGCACAACAGGCAAATCACCAGATAAGCTAATGTTAGGCCGCGAATTGAGAACCAGGTTCGATCTACTGAGACCAGATGTGGGAAGAGAGGTCGAGGTCAAGCAAGATAGGCAAGTGCGAGACACGAGAGGAAGGAGAGTGGTAGAGTTTCACGCAGACGAAGAGGTATGGGCAAAAGATTTCAGCAGAAACGCCCCGAATTGGGTAAAGGCCAAAGTCATAGAAAAACTGGGTCCCGTGACGTATGAAGTGAAAATAAACGCAGGGCTAACCGTGAAGCGACATGTAGACCAATTGGTAGAAGGAGCAAACCGACGTCGAGAGTTTTGGAAAACGAAGGGTCGACACAAAGGATCGACAAGGATGTACCGTTGCGACGATCAGCGAGACTGCGTAAAAAAACCAATAGGGAAGTAACATTTAGATTACAGAACGGAAGGATCGTAAAGCCGGGCTAGAATCATTGTAGTACACCTAGAATTAAGAAGGGAGGAGTGTAGTGTATGTACAAGAGAAGAGAGTGTATGGATGGATGAAGAGTGGGGAGAGCTGAGATACAGATTTGTGTAACCAATGTCCGGCAGTTAAATATACACCTTGACCGGGAACAGACGTGTTCACTTCTCCTCACCGGTCCTTCCCGAGACCATACGTACAATACAGGCCAATATATACGTGACGTATACACGTACAGGTACGTGTAGATGACTCTTATATATAACTGGCGCTTCGTCTCGCCCATATTTTCATTTTTCGACTAAGCGACGGCACCGGGATTCGAACCCGCGACCGGTGCTCTGGTCTTCAGCGAGAGCACGCTGTAATGATCGAGCGGAGAGTTTGGGAACTTGTAGATATTAGCATTGCAGATGGACGGGCGAAGTATCAAAGAGAAAACATATGGTGATCACCGGGATTCGAACCTGGATTAATCGGTTACTGAGTAAGAGCGTTAATCACTGCGCTAATGTCACCTATGCATTTCTCTCATTCGAATCGTCCTCTTATATGCAATGCAGGGCCGTCACAACGCTAACTACTAGGCCACCGCAACGGTTTCATTTTCTCAAATTAAACCAAACAGTTTTTGCATTTTTTTTAAATTTAAAAGATCGAAGCAGGTTGAACAACTCACGTCCATCGCGTTCCAGCAGGTGTTCGCGTTGTGCCCGTAACCGAACAATACGCATTGTTCTTCGCCTCCAAAGATCTCTCCCGCCAAAATCGGCGCTACCGGGCGTCCGGGTGGAAAGGGTTCTTTCGGTGCCGACATGCATGTCTCACTAGAACAATATCGGTAGCTATTTGTTCGAAAAAATGACATCCGAAAGAGCGCGAAAGTCACTAGCACTTTTAGTTGCACTTTTACGTTATAATTTTTATTTTCGTTGTGATGGTATAATTAAATGTGCACTCTGATACAGGTCGATTTGAGGTCTCTACTAGGGATGTGGGAATATTCAAAAAATGTGAATAATTCATCATGAATTGAATATAAAGAATTCGTATTTGAATATTCAAAATATTCGAATAAATTGAATAATTAAAAATATTCGAATACATTAAATAATTTAAAATACTTGAATAATTCGAATAATTTTAGTATTTCAATATATTGGAATAATTAAGGATATGCGAATGATTTTAATAGTCTAAACAACAAGGTTATCCTAATAAGGTAAACAAATCATTCCAATAATTAGCAATATTAATTTTAAGCAGTATTTTAAATACTTGATGTTTTTCAGGTATTTTAAATACGTATTGTAAGTACCCAAATACTTTTCTGGTATTTTCAGTGTTTTTCGGACCCTTTAAGTACAAAATACGAAATACTTTTGCGCCTTCTCCATATTAGGGCTGTAGGGTTAGGTCGGACGGGATGGATGGAATTCAATTCGATCAGTTGGCGATAAACAACGCGTATTGATTAATACCGGAATTTGTTGCACACGTTCAAGCTTCGAGAAGGGGAATAATTTGCAACCGAGCGAAAGTTCTGCAGCTTTGTAATAACAAAAATTCTTCATTCAATGAACGCAATTTATGTGCTCAGTTTCATTATAATCGGAATTTCATCATTCGAATATTTAATTCATAATAATTATTCGAAACACTCGAATTTCTTTGAATCATTCACAAATATTCGATTTTTTTAATGATTGAAGTTTTTGAATATTCAATTAAAATTAAACGCTATTCGCACACCCCTACTCTCTATCTGCCAAGCATCTCTGCTTACAGTAAACAAATCCGAAATTCCAAATTTTTTACTTTACTAGATTTTGACAAAAAAAATGTTTACGGATGAGTCCCCTGTATTGTTCTCGCAAAATGCCTCCAAGTCTGATTCACATGTCGTAAAAAATAATTTAAAAAATTCAAACTACATACGCTAATTGGGTGATATCTTTGTACAAACACTTTGTTGATTTGCGCGATGGCAATCTGCAATCCGCTGAAGGCGTAATTGTCGTAGAATATAAGACCAGCTATTTTATCCGGCAATTTACAGGGAGGTCCCGGCGTAGATGCAGCTAAAAAAACACATTTGTTACTTTCTAAAAAAATAATATTAAAATCTTAAAAGTTAATATAAGATATTATTCATTTTAAATCATAATATACCCCGTTATATTTATATAAATATAGTCAGATGTTAAATTTGTTATTAATCATACGGCCTACTCTAATAATATTTTTATACAAGTTGTTACCGAGAATCGGCTTTTTTACTGGAAAGCCGTCTGAGCATTGATCGTTTTCGCGCTGCGGCTCGATGCTGAAAATTATAAAATACCATATATCATATCTCTCTGATATCATTAGGTATTTATATGAGATAAATTATATTGGCATTTTTTTTTCGAAAAAATTTAGAAACAATATATAAACTAAAAAAAGTTGAAAATTGAAATTTTTACATCGCTTCCTCATAAAGTTGAAAATTGAAATCTTACATCGCTTTCTCATCAAAGTTAGTAGTTGGAATTTTGATATCGCTTTCTCATAAGGTTCCTTTATTCGCGAAGCTTCCTTTATGAGGAGCATTGTCTGTATTTTTGGCTTCCTCATAGAGAAAGCTTCGCGAATAAAGGAACCTTATGAGTAAGCGATATCAAAATTTCGACTTCTAACTTTGATTAGAAAGCGATATCAGATTTCAATTTTCAACTTTATGAGGAAGCAATATGAAAATTTGAACTTTCAACTTTTTTCAACGCCAACGTCTTAGAGTTTTATGTAAAACGGTTGACGGATTCAGGTTCAGCACGTAAAAACATATTCCATTGTCACGTTTCACTTTGTCGAATCTGCGTTTGGCGCGAAAAAATGCATGGAAGTATGCGCTCCAGCATTTTTTTTGCCCTTCGATTTTTATTCCAGAATTCCTAGTGACACCTTTTTATCTAGCTTTTTAATCCCGTCATATCCATCGTCTTATGTATGTCTTGCTGTAGATCACGGTAGGCACCTGGGTTTTTCCGCGATGCCATCGGAAAGCAAAAAAATCGTTGTTCACAAATACCTAAAATCACTCACTTTTGCAATTGTGGCTACAAAAATGCCTGGGAAACTTTTTCGTTAGTCGTCTCTCCGGGACTGTAATTCCATGTATTTTTTCACGCTGATCACGAATCTGACACTTATTTTATTCGCAGATGAATATTTGATACGAAAAAATGCGTCTTAAAAAAAAAAAAAAAACATGCAATTCAAAAAATATAAAATGACACTAAATTAAAACGGTTTGATCGATTTTCCTGAAATTTTAATGGGATCATCGGGTAATGATATTCTACCTGTATACACGTTTTTACGTAGGCAACGCACGCACGCACGCACGCACGCACGCACGCACGCACGCACACACACATCCGGACATTTTTTCTAAATGTGATTTTCCAACGTTTTGCAACATTCTGGATATGTTTTCATCCATGTTTCAAAAATCTCGATTTTTTTTTTTACCAAAACAAAGCTTCCTCTATGAGGCAGCAAAAAATTTAAACATTTAAAAAAAATTCCGATGTCGATAAAGAGAAATAACAATTGTTTTATTACTTTGTCATGTGGGCTACGATATCGAACGAGCCGATTGGTAAATGCAGGCCCCTCCTTCCCGACGATCTCCAATAATCCATCATCGGACATAACGCCTCGTCGTACGTTTTTGCGCTGTAAGGCCAACCCCAGTACAACGTATAGGCGGGCTGCGCACGAGGAAAACAAAAATTAAGTCAGAACTTTCTCACCGTTCTAAAAAATGTAAATTTAATGGGCGGGACTGGAAGTTTTGATGCCAAAACTAGTACGTTAAATGCAATTTACAATTTTGATGAAAAATGAATAGACATTTTCATTGAAATTAAAGTAGGGTGAGCGTGGCCGAGTGGACCGGCGCGCGCTTCACACGCAGTAGGCCCGGGTTCGATTCCCGGCAAGCACCAAGAATTTTCTGTGGTGTTTTTATCTGCGTAAAAGTGGTTCGGAACCCACTATAATAGTAGGTCCAGAGGAAAGGACCAGCGCCTTGGTATGGGAAACCGAAAGACTGGGAAAAGTGTCTCGGGTTCGATTCCCGAGACTGAAGTCCCGCAGGTGAAAGGAAAACGGACGGGGACGTAGCTCCGGAGATAGGACGTACGAACTACGACTATATCCATATGTCCGGGACTACTGACACCTGACGGGGCGCGACGAAGCTCCGGACACAAGAATCGAACCGGCGACAACGGATAAGGAAGGAGGAAAGAGAGAGAAGTGAAGGAGCCCGTAACCCTTAGGGGATCGGTGTAACACACAATACCCATTGAAATTAAAGTAAATTATTAGGGATGTGCGAATATTAATTTTTTTAAATAATTCATCATTAATTAAATACATGAATAATTCGGATTTGAATATTAAAAATATTCGAATAATTAAGAATATTCGAATGGTTTTAATAGTCTAAACATTCCAATTGGGTAAACGAATCGTTCCAATAATCAGAAATATTACTTTGAGAACAGATCTGGGTAGTATGTTAAATACTTGATGTATATATTTCAGCTATTTTAAATACGTATTATAAGTGCTCTAATACTTTTCTGGTTTTCAAGTACTTTTCGGGCCCTTTAAGTGCAAAATACAAAATTCTTTTGCGTCTTTTCCATATTACGGCTATACGGCTAATTCGGACGGAATGGATAGAATTCAATTCGATCAATTGACGATAAACCGAATCGACAATCTAGCCAACAACCTGGACCGGGAAATTTTCTTCGGAAGGTCCGTCCGAAACTTCAAGACTGTAGTGCAAAACCAAATTCTACGCTTCGAGTAAATTTCTAGTCGACGGCTTACCGTTGTTTTCTACTCTAAATATCTTTTTTTCTTAACACACAAAGTGTGAAATATTTACTTGTTTTTCTTTTTATAAATATGTTAAAGATTTATTATGTTATACTAATTTAAAAGGGATTTTTCCCGTCTATAAATAAATAAATAAATAAATAAATAAAATAAATAAAATAAGTAAAATAAATAAAATAAATAAAATAAATAAAATAAATAAAATAAATAAAATAAATAAAATAAATAAAATAAATAAAATAAATAAAATAAATAAAATAAATAAAATAAATAAAATAAATAAAATAAATAAAATAAATAAAATAAATAAAATAAATAAAATAAATAAAATAAATAAAATAAATAAAATAAATAAAATAAATAAAATAAATAAAATAAATAAAATAAATAAAATAAATAAAATAAATAAAATAAATAAAATAAATAAAATAAATAAAATAAATAAAATAAATAAAATAAATAAAATAAATAAAATAAATAAAATAAATAAAATAAATAAAATAAATAAAATAAATAAAATAAATAAAATAAATAAAATAAATAAAATAAATAAAATAAATAAAATAAATAAAATAAATAAAATAAATAAAATAAATAAAATAAATAAAATAAATAAAATAAATAAAATAAATAAAATAAATAAAATAAATAAAATAAATAAAATAAATAAAATAAATAAAATAAATAAAATAAATAAAATAAATAAAATAAATAAAATAAATAAAATAAATAAAATAAATAAAATAAATAAAATAAATAAAATAAATGAAATAAATAAAATAAATAAAATAAATAAAATAAATGAAATAAATGAAATAAATAAAATAAATAAAATAAATAAAATAAATAAAATAAATAAAATAAATAAAATAAATAAAATAAATAAAATAAATAAAATAAATAAAATAAATAAAATAAATAAAATAAATAAAATAAATAAAATAAATAAATAATCAACGCGAATTGATTCACAACAGAATTTGTTGTACACGTTTAAGCTTTGAAAAAGGTATTCACTTACAACCGAGCGTAAGTTCTTCAGCTTTTTAATGATAAAAATTCGTCATTCAAGGAATGCAATTTGTGTGCTCAATTTCATTGTAATCGGAATTTCATCATTCGAATATTTAATTCATGAAAATTATTCGAAATATTCAAATTTGTTTGAATAATTCATTAATATTCGAATTGTTCGATTTTTTTTCTTCATAATTCTATTCAAATTTTGAATTGAATATCAATATTCAATTAAATTAAATTCAAACGCTATTCGCACACCCCTATAAGCAATAATAAATAAAGTATTCCCAATGTTTTTAATACACGGTACATTCGTTTTTCATCACAATTGTACATGAAATTTAATACAAACGTTTTTGCATAAAAACTTCCGGTCTGGTACATTAAATTTCGTACGATTTTTTTTTAGCGTACGGCGACTCGTACCATCGATTAGCCTGTAGCGAGATTCAATGTGCTTACTCCAACAATAACTATACCGGCGATGCGAAGCAACACTCTTGGGTTTTCAATGGCTTTCACGGAACTGGCGACGGTACTCCAAAAAGCTACAGCGTAAAGTACGCGTTCCATGGACTGCGAATGCCTACTGTTAGGAAAAAGAAAAAAAAAAGAAATATAGGGAGCTCGTCATTTGTCTAATCCAGTCACGCGACGGGGATGAATGTAAACGAATCCAGAATCTGGCGCAGGGACGCGTCAGAAAAATCTGAAAAAATAGTGGCATCAACATTCATCACTGAGGTTGATTGTCAATTTTTTTTTACTTTTTGACAACCTACTACTTGTAGCGAAAAAGAAATTTACCCATATAGCACGAAATATTTGGAAAAGATTTCAGAAATATTTTTCATCTTTCAAATATTCCGGAATATTTCTGAAATATATGGAAATAATATGTTGAAATATTCTCTCGAAATATTGTAATGAAACATTTTAGAAATATTTTTGATATTTCAAATCTTACAAAATATTTGTGAAATATATGGAAATAATATTTTTAAGTATTCTATCAAAATATTCTAATAAAACGTTTCTAAAATATTTCAGAAATATACTTAATCTTCCATACATCGTAAATATTTCTGAAATGGTGAAAAAATATTTTGAAAGAGAATATTAGCAGATGTCAAAAAAATGCCATGGTTCGCGGACATATTTTAATACAGTTCGACTATTTAATGCCTCACAACACCACACGTTATAGACACTCTTGAAAGGGCTCCACAGAAATCCCGTAGATGAAGTGCTGCAGGCAGTACATATGTTTAAAATAATGAACAATGTCTACAGCACTAAAACAATGATTTTTTTTCTTGAATATCACAGAAAGATACACTAGAGCCTCGACTTCATTCACAGTGGCGTGAACGGCTCCCGCTGACACGCACGAAAATCGAGGCTGCGCGTGCCCCGCCCATACAAACTGGCGAGCATGGCAAATCGCTTACTGCGTCGATGGATATTCGCTCCGTGGTAAGGACTGTTACGGAAACCGAGGCCACGCAAATCGAGGCCCTAGTATGTGTAATAAATATTTCACCAACATTTAAAAGTATTTGTAAAATGTTTTAGAAACATTTCTGCAAAATGTTTTTGAAACATTTTTGCAAAATATTTCTGAAACATTTTTGCAAAATATTTTTGAAACATTTTTGCAAAATATTGGGTATTGTGTGTTACACCGATCCCCTAAGGGTTACGGGCTCCTTCACTTCTCTCTCTTTCCTCCTTCCTTATCCGTTGTCGCCGGTTCGATTCTTGTGTCCGGAGCTTCGTCGCGCCCCGTCAGGTGTCAGTAGTCCCGGACATACGGATATAGTCGTAGTTCGTACGTCCTATCTCCGGAGCTACGTCCCCGTCCGTTTTCCTTTCACCTGCGGGACTTCAGTCTCGGGAATCGAACCCGAGACACTTTTCCCAGTCTTTCGGTTTCCCATACCGAGGCACTGGTCCTTTCCTCTGGACCTACTATTATAGTGGGTTCCGAACCACTTTTACGCAGATAAAAACACCACAGAAAATTCTTGGTGCTTGCCGGGAATCGAACCCGGGCCTACTGCGTGTGAAGCGCGCGCCGATCCACTCGGCCACGCTCACCCCTTATTTTTTTTTTGCAAAATATTTCTGAAACATTTCATTGTAAGGTTCATGAGCGGAAAAAAAATATTTTCAAAATGTTTAAAAAATATTTCAGAAATAGTTTGTAATATTGGTAAAATATTTGCAATGTTTCAAAAATATATTTTCGAAACATTTCAGAAATATTTCTGTGCTATATGGGTACACCAAAGGATTTATAAATTTTCACTCACCATTTTCGTCCATACATTTTCAGGGTCTCATCACCGTAGTGCATGACAACGAGCACGGAAGGATAAAGAACTTCATGAGTAGCCGGGACTTTAGTAAAAAAACCATCTTGCCACAGCGCATTATATCGTTCCGAGTGACTCTGTTATATAAAAATAAAAATCTGGAGGATCTCAAGCACAAGTACGTTGACACGTCAAAATAAAACATTACAAATAACACACGCTGATGTAACACATTATAAAAATGACACGTGTAAAAATAACACATCGATGTAATACATTTAATAGATAGCTACCCTGATGAAAATATTTCTCTGGAAAACTCTAAACGGACCGTTTCAGTGATTTTCACCGATTTTCGAGGTTTTCACCGATTTTCCGAGATTTTACTCCGATTTTCTCCGCCATATGTTTAATGTCTTTGCGATTTACCCGCACAACGTCCGGCAGTCACAATGATTCAGAGAAATTCCGAGTATTTTCCGAAAAATACTGGATAACTCTGATTTTTTCTGATAAAGTACGTAAAGAAAAAATACGAGCTTTACTCATTCTGTTACTCGGACGAACAGCAGACTTATTCAGAGAAAATACGATTTATTTTTTGAAAAACTGCGATTTCTCGTATAATGTGTGCTTTGAGAATTTCAGACAACTTATGAGTTTTCTCTAAGACCTGCTCTTTCTGGTGTTTGTACGAACAGTAAACAGTAGACAATAATTTATTGTACACTTTGTATGAGAAATTTAGCAAAAATTCCACTTTTTCATAAAATAGTTTCTGAATGACCGACAGCGGTGGATGCGCGGTTGGCGCACGGCTCTGGTGGTCCCCCAAGTCAAGCTGATTCGTTCGCGGTCAGTACTTGGATGGGTGACTGCTTAGCCGTGCGCTAGCTGGTGCATCGACCGTTGAGCGGAAGGCGCTTTCTTCTGAGACTTTGGTGTTTCTGCACTTTACTCAAGTGCAAAAATACCAGTGGATCAGTAGAATATGGCCGTCTGTACCGGCACGGGTTTTCCGTAGTTTCCCCGTGTCCCCGGCAAATGCGGTACAGTGTAGCTAAGTCGGCTACGGACGCACTGGAAGTTAGGTAGCTTAGCTGAGTGCGGGTAGGGAGTGCTAGGAGGGAATCGGGATGGGGTTCCGTAAAAACCCGACAAGGGTATACGGTGAAATTGGAACAACAACAACAACAAATAGTTTCTGAATATAGAAGAGAAACAGGCTTAGAATATCAACAAAGTTCATAGTTTTTCAAAGAAGTTGACGGAGAAAATCAGAGATTTTCAGAACAATTTGAAATATTTAGATTCAGAAAAATCTTTGACTTTCTCTTAAAAGTGCGAAAGGTGAGAGAAATTCAAAGGAGTTTTCAAAGAAATTTTTCGAGAGTTTCGAACATATTTTCAGAAACATTCGGAGAAATATTCTCACCTGGGAATTTCGGAAATGCATTTACATTGCACCGTGTATCTCGTCTCAATTTTATCTTGTCTCAATGTTATTTTTACATATTGAGATTGAATTTATGAAAAAAATGATTGCGATTAAAAAAAAGAAAATGTATCGTACTTACGAAGCTTGCGATGCTATCGAAGCTTCGTGCAGGTCTGACCGGCAAACTGCCATTTTGTTTCAATGAATTCCAATAGTCTACCGTCTTCCGTACCAATGAGGTTTCGAGCTGAAAACAATGAAAATATTGAAAATCTGAATTTTAGTTCAATACACGATGCATCGAGAGAGAAAAATGGTTACGTTACCTTCGTATAGATAAATTTTGGTTCCGTATTGATAGTCGAAGATTCGCGGTCGTCAAATGAGGCGTACCAAACGGGAGTCTCCTCTCCCGCCAAAAATTCATCCTTCGAGTGAAATAAAGCAGTCTGGGTATTTCCCTGTATTAGCAATTTAATGAACAAAGAACGTAAGGTGACACTTGTAGTCTATTCTTCAATTACTAATTGACATAACGACACATTTTCCGTACGATACATGACTATTTAATAGTAAAATTAATTATTTATACCAACGAGTTTACATTCTTCGTGTCATGGATGCCCTTTCCTTAACCAAAATGCTAAGGAGTTGTGCCTGTTATCGATGGAATACAGGCTCTTTTTTGATGAATTTTTAAAACGCACATATTACCTATCGGATGTGAATCGAACGAGCTTTTCAATATCGTCCCCACAATTAGTTTTCAATAAAGCTTTATGCGATAAATTCTGCGTCCTCTTATTGGGTCATGTATTTAAAGCTTGTACCACGGTCGAAGCTCGTGTCCTATTGCTGGTACGGGAGCATGTGACGCGGGAGACCCAATCATCGGACGCTAGACGCTACGGTTGTTTGGCAGCGACAATACTCGCTCTTAATCTTTTGTCATATAACTTTTAAGGTAAATCGGCCGGAATATAAATTTTGAGGTGAAGTTACTACGAGAGACTTATAATGGGTAAGTAGGTGTGCTATTTAGGTAATTTATCAAATACCTTTGATACATTTTTCAGGATAACGAATCTAATTGCGACGTTAACAAACTTTGAGGTCATTTGGCCGGCGGACCACAACATGTCCGAAACTGCGGCCCTGATGGTGTCCGAATGTGAGGCCGTAATGCTAATAGCCGTCCGAATATCGGTACATTTGCTGCGTTTCAACATTGTAATTTATACAAAACTATATATTGCACTTTTTGGCAATTGATGCTTGTGTTTTGGAAACCAGAAACTACAAGCTTCCGATAGAATGTAGTTATTTTTGAAAAAAAAACTGTCCTCAAACGGCTAAACGTACACGTAAACGGTTAAACGGCTAATTCGTACAATCTAGGGACGCTCTTAACCGTCCGAGCTTCGGGCCCGTTACCTTACAGGGGCTTTGATAAATTTTAAAAAAATAAAAATTCGCATATCAGCCAAAACTTGGTGCATCGAGAAGTAGAGAAAAACAAATGTACAGTACCCTCGCAGTTGTAGTAGTAGTGATCTCAGGAATCGGCAAAATTATTAAATTATTAAATTATTAAATTATTAAATTATTAAATTATTAAATTATTAAATTATTAAATTATTAAATTATCAAATTATTAAATTATTAAATTATTAAATTATTAAATTGTTAAATTATGAAATTATGAAATTATGAAATTATGAAATTATGAAATTACTAAATTATTAAATTAGTAAATTATTAAATTAGTAAATTATTAAATTATTAAATTAGTAAATTAGTAAATTAGTAAATTAGTAAATTAGTAAATTAGTAAATTAGTAAATTATTAAATTATCAAATTATCAAATTATGGAACTATTAAATTATTTTTCTCTACTTTTGTTTCCAAAAAATGTGAAAGTACATTTATTTGTTTATATTGTACCTTAACCAGACCGAAGAAACAAGCAAACAGTAGGACTTCACTGACAATCGTCGATCGCGTCATCGTACCGAGTGGCGAACCGATTACGCAGCGTGCTCGACCGACAATAAAAACTGCAATCAATTTTTTTCACGGCTTCCGACGTCTTCCTGTTGGTCCTCCGTTCAGGAATGTGATTTCGAATGTGCTAGGTCAGAATCGTTGGAAGAAAATAATTTGTTTTCTTATCGACCGAGGCATTTAACATGGCACAAAAAGTAAAAATTTACGTAGAGAAAAGAAAATGTGAAAGGTGGATTTCATATCGCTTACTCGTGATTTTTCTTTATTCGAAAAGCTTCTTCTTTTGAGAAAGCATTTTCCGTATTTTTGGTTTCCTCGTGGAGGAAGCTCTTCGAATAAAGGAAAATTATGAGGAACGAATATGAAAAAATCAATTCTGAACTTTTCATTTATTCATTACAGGGTTCAATAAACCATTTTTTTTTACAAATATCAAAGTCGTGTTGAACTTTAAGCCAAAACATCCGTCTTAACGCGGAGTCAGGCACGAAAAAAAACTTGATAATAAGTAGTCTAGTACATTATTTTGAGCCTTCGAATAAAAAAAATTCAAATGGTAGCCCTTCATTTAGTTTGATTTTCATTTTTCAACCATGTCACATAAATCATCTTGTGTATTTCTTAGCGTAAATAATGCTAGGCATCAAGGGTTTTCAGCGATAGCATCGGAACGCAAAAATATCGCGGTTTAAAAATCCAAAAACAATTATTTTTTCGAAATATTTGGCTGTAAAAATTCCGGCGGGCGGAACAAAGGCCGCGGAAAAACGGATAAGATGGTGTTACGTCCGATGAATTTTACCGAAAATTCACTGACGCAACTGGCTAAAAATAATCAAAAATTGGTAATGAAATAATAGTCAGAAAAGTCATGTAAAAATCGATAGAAAATTTCATAAAACACAAGTAATCGTTGATAAGGGATTACGTGTTCCTTAATTATGCGTCAGCCAACACTGAATGATTCGATTCAGTGATTGGCATAGCAACAGTTGAATAACTAAGAAAACATCGCAAAGGGGTATATTTGGGTTGCCAGAGAGGTAGCATCGGCAGCGAGCATACCTTAGGCTACTTGAAGATCCCATTGTTTTAATTGAAACGCGAAAGGCTATCCGAATCTTTAGCTATATGCGTCGGGAGACGGAACCTTATCGCTCCAATATGTAGCGCGAAGTGATGCACATGCGCACACAGCGGTGCAGCCCGAGAATCCGTGTGACTGTCTCGGGGCGACTGATTGGAAAAATCACCGTCGGCGCCAACGAGTAAAGCACCTCTCAGGGCATCATTATTCAAAATATTATTTTTAATATGTTTGATTGTTGTTAATAAAAACAACATCAGAATATACCAAGCGTGGAAATTTTGCCAGAAAATAATTAATTAATTAATTATCCAATAGAATCACGAATGAAAGATAGTTTGGGTCAAATCGTTAATATAAAGTTGTCGTAAAAATGTAAGAGTTATTACTATCTATTATTATAATCATGAAGAAAATTAATGAATCCATTAAAATTACATTTCACTGTCATTAGAATAGTCAAATAAAATAGTCAATAGCAGGGAATTAATTATTATCATCCGAGAAAAATATATAGAGACATTAAATAATCATCCGTTATAAATCAGAAATGTATAGATAATATTTCTAACAATTTCGTAAATCAGGATCATCACTTTTGATAGGAGAATCGTAGAAACTTCGTTTGAATTTGTAAATTCTTATTATTTAAATGAAAATTGTCAAAGTAATTTGCTTATCCAGAAAATCATTGTAAAAACCAGAATTTTGGAATTATTAAAATAAGCTGCGGAAGACGCCAAAACCGATCGACATTGATCAAAGAAGGGGGCAGCCGATGCAACGGACAGTTTGGAGGCGCAGGTGCCCCCTGATCAAAACAATAAAAGAGGCACGTCCAAGGACGGAAAGTCAGTCTTTGCGAACGGTGTTCTTCGCTACTCTCGGAACTTCACTATTGTCAAGAAGTCATTAACTTATCACAGAATATTATTAAATACGCAGTTGAAATTTATACCAATTCGGAGTTTGAATTTTGAAGTCGATATATAAATCAAATTTTAACATCTCGACGGATCAATAAACCGGAGTTCAACGAAAATGATTTCATCCCCTACAACATTCTTCATTCATTCACTATCTTCGTTATTCGCTGTTGATTCAATCAACTTTCTCTGAGGGAGGGAGGGAGGGAGGGAGGGAGGGTGGGAGGGAGGAAGGAAGGAAGGAAGGAAGAAAGGAAGGAATTCGGAATAAGGAATTCGGAATCGACATCTTTCATCCATTTTTGATCGTTGCGACTCATTCGCAAGTGTCACTCATTGACAATCACCGTAAGTTACCAAATAATTTTATTTCAAGGCATTTTATTTTATATCGCCTTTTGTCTTCGAATATATAATTCTATTTTTATTCTTCTTTTTGTTGCTTATTCCTCTGAACAATGAATCATTTTTAAATCATTCGAGGATAATTAATAACCGATCGGGGTCTTATTAAACTAAAAGGGTGATAATTAAAAATCTTTTAGTCGAAATCCTCGATCATTCTCAAGGAGGACCACCTGTGCAATAACACAGCCTTGCTACGGTGTGTCAGGGTCAAGCGAAGAATCATAATATTTCGAACGTGTTAGAAACCTCATAGGATAATTGATCTATATTCTTTTCAGCATGCATTCTCAGCCCATCCCTGAATAAATTTCCGAAAGGTTAGATCCAAAAGGGACACTGTTCTGATAAAGCGTCACGTGCGATAAGGGCGTAATAGGAAGAGAAATCTCCTTGACCGTAGATGCAGGGAAAAGCTGTTCAGGACGTTACAATGGCAAAAAAAAAGGCTGACGGAAAAAAATACTAAGAACAAAAAAAAATGCTTGCAAAACGTAGGATTCGAGAATTTCATAACAAATGGATAAAAAAAATGTTCCTATTTGTTTTCCATTTTTTTGAACGTTTGTTTTTTTTACGATATAGAAATGTGTTTTGGTGTTTATGAGTTTTCTTATTTATGTTATATTCCGCAAGAGAAACAGCATTCTTCGTTAGTTGGCGCTTCGGATCTTTTTACACTGATCCCGAATATACCACTAAAGTAAATACTAATTTTCATCACTCGGTGCGGCAATGGCCACTTTTCCGCCCGTTTCGCGTGCGTAAAACCGCCTTTTTCACACCTTGTGATGAAAAATTTCGTACATCCCTCGTGCGAAACACTTTTTCTAACTCGTGTGATTACAGCACTCGCCTTCGGCTAGTGCTGCAAACTCACACTCGTTAGAAAAACGTTTTTCGCCCTCGTGGAGTAATGTACTATTTTCATGAAATTAAAAAAGTTGGAAATTCCACGCGAACGCATCCAGCCAATTTTTCTAAATGTGATTTTTCAATACATGGTTTTCTATATAATAATCTGACACAAAAATCTAGATTTTTTTTTTTTTAACAATAAACTTTTCTCTATGAGGAAGCAAAAAGATGGGTGTACTCACATTATAAATCCTGATCAGTGGAGAGAATCGGCGAGGACGACTGGTAACTTTGCGTTGCCAACACGTGTACTTATACTGTTTCTGGCTCACTAAACGTCCATTTCGTAGAATCGACAAAACATACCATTAATCCAGATAGACAAGTGCCACAAAAAGTAGCAGTTGACCTAATATTTGTGACATGGCGGCACATGTCGCACATTTAGCACCTGCGCGACAGGCGGTCGAGATAAAGTATGTTTAGTGTGGTGCCTTCAGTGTGACGTTTGCACGCTGAGGTGAACCGCAAGGTCGCAAATCGGCGCGTGGCGCACGTAGATCACGAGTTTTTAATAAAGCTTGTCCGCAAAACGGGATAGCGTTGACATTGGAAACTTTGCAAATTTGCAACGACTCTATGAGGTCTCTACAGTTTTTTTTTTCATCGAACACGTGTGATGAGCATCTGGGCTTCGTCTGAGTCGATTCAATAATGCAAAAAATGAACACAATTAGCACGTATCCACCTCTAAAAAGTTGGTGTGTCACGGTATAAATCGCTGATATATCGCACACCATTGTTGTCGTTTTATTCTTGACCCGATTGGTCGGCGATGACGACGACGACCTTTTTCCTGTCGTCGTGTGTCGCCCGACGATGTCAGAAAAATATATATGAGGCATTCCATATCAATTCAGCCACCGAAAAAAAATAAAAATAAAAAAAATGTCTGAAAATCAGGTTTAGCGGTTCCAATAGATACACAAAATTTCAAATTTTTAAAAAAATGTCCTGGCGAAATATGCCGATTTTTTCATTTTTCATTTAATCTGTAATATCTCGGGAACGATTAATCGTATCGACATCTCGAAAAAACGAAAATTTGCGTTTTTTCTTGGCCCACGAGAAGAAAATTGATTGAGAATCAATTATGTAATTTCAGTCTACATTTTACGGCAAAATCAAGGAATTTACATTTTTTTATGGGAAGGACTTCGCATATCGACATCGAAAAAATGGCTTCCAATTCTGTATTCGAATTTCGGGGAGGGGGGGGGGGTCAAAATTTCGAACGATCGAAATGTAGAAAGGCTGAGATTTCGAAATTACACAAGTACAAAATAAAAATAACGACAAAAAAATTATTCGAAAATTTTACTTTCAACAGTTACTAAGTCGAACAACTGTTTCACCGAATGGTGATTTATTTAATTACTCATTCGGTAGAAAATGTATTTATCGGCCGTCTGTATTTGAAATAAAGAAAATATACATTCAAATTCTGTAGAAAGGTGAAACTTCCGAAGTCGGAAGTAGTGATCATCGTATATTTCTAATAACCAACATACCTAAAAGAAATATTTTCAGAATACATGTTTCGAAATCATGATACTTAGATACGCAAAATACCGAACGACCAAGATAGCGAATGGTAAAATATCGAAGGATCAAAATAGCGAATGAGACAATATCGAACGATCAAAATAGCGAATCGAAAAATAGCGAAGAGATGAATTCGAAAAACTGGATGACATTTTATTATTTTTTTTTACTGCACTTTTAACATCGATTTATGTTGTATTGCCTAATGTTTTTCTTTTTTTTACTATTACGCTCGCAGCTTCAGCACGTATGGGTGGGGGTCAAAATTTCGAACGACCAAAATTATGAATGGCTGAAATTTTGAATTTCAAAAATAACGAATGTTCAAATGTAGAAAGGTGTACCCTACGAACGGCTTTAAAGTATTAAATAAAAATTAAGTATACAAAGATGTTGAAAGAAATTTATATCGAAAACAAAAATAAAAATGGGAAAAATTACAAGCGTTGAAATATCGAATTGCCAAAAGATTTAACACCTTCTAATCCGAGTCTTCAAATTCTACGATCGTACATTTTGAGAAAGCTTACAATCCCGAATTTATTGAAGCGAAAGACCAAAAGGTTCATTGGTTAAAATAGCGAATGACCAAAAAGTCGAACGTCAAAATAGAGAATGAGCAGAACGTCGAACGTCAAATACCGAATGACCAAAAAGGCGAACGTCAAGATGGCCAAAGCTTTCAAAACGTTAAAAACATGTTTCTCATTTCTTACACTACCGAACGATGCTACTAGATGGCAGCTCCTAGCGCTAAACGAGGGTATAATACCGCTGCGCGGTCCGCTGGCCGAAGTATCGGAACAGGAAGCAGGGATAATTTCTTCTGCGACTGATACAGTACAATTGTAGCGCGTGTGGAGCTAGAACCAGATAACCTTTGCCCAAGATGAGGTAAATATTTTCGACAAGCGTACACTTTTTCTCAATTCACTTTTTGAGCGATAAAATATGGTAAAACGGAATGCATTTTGAAGTGGCTATTTTTAATAGTAATCTTATTTGGTTCTTTCGTTTCTAGATCATACATTTTTCATTTGTGGACCTAATTCGCCAAATTTGACATTTCGTTATATACGATGTTTATTTGTTTATAGTTTAATATTTGTGACAGCTA
Source organism: Amblyteles armatorius (assembly GCA_933228735.2). Taxonomy (NCBI): domain Eukaryota; kingdom Metazoa; phylum Arthropoda; class Insecta; order Hymenoptera; family Ichneumonidae; genus Amblyteles; species Amblyteles armatorius. The sequence continues at coordinate 4,426,388 of OW121687.1, read as the reverse complement.
TAATCCAGTAAATTGTAACCTATCGTTTTGGACCTCTCCACATATTTTTTTACTGATCAAGAATAATTCAGATAGAATTTGACCGAGGTAGAATTTGGTGTGAATGCGACGGAGTTCAAAATTTGTCAAAAAAAAGCACATGATTGTTTGCACTGTAACTCTTGGTGTGCTGGTACGCAAGACCGTCGTCGCACCACAAGTCCTAAGCTGCCGCGCGCAGATTGCTCTACTTTGTGGTCACTTTAATTAAATATTTTAATACAGTATTTTGATTAATGACTTTATTACGAAGTGCTTTTATACGACATTGAAGATCGATTTTAATACAGCTAAGTCTATCAGCCATTAAGATCATGTAAAACACCTCTCACCCGTCCACCCGGACCCAGTCGGTATCAAAAACCGTAATTAATTTTTCTCATGCGTTCTCGCATATACGGTAAAAATAGTACTTTGCGATACTAATACGGAAAAGCGGTCTTTCGACGAAGGTTGTGAAGTTGGCTGCACGAGCCGGATCGAGAGCTACAACGGTACGAGGCGAACCGAGTGACGTTTGTAGCTCGAGAGGAGGCGAGTGCTGCCTACTTCCCAACCGCCGTCGGGAGACCGCTTTTTCGTACAAGTTTCGAATAATCTAAGTTTTTATGGCAGAAAATGCATCGAAGCTGGAAAAAAGATAATAAATTAGAACACTGCTTCCTTATTTATTGACATACACGTAGCTCATATTTCTCTATAAGAAAATTACTATACCATTTTTGGGATTCTTATAGAGGAATGTTTGGTAAAAAAAAAAAGAAATACAAATTTTGACCCAAAATTGGGTAAAATTTTGTATTTTTGGCCTTCCGGGAGGCCCGGAAGACGGCTAACTTCCTCATTATGAAAAATTAAAATAATAATGATCAATCTTAAACGTAATATTTTAAAGTCCTGATAACGGCAATCGTAAGCAAGGTTAATCTAATTAATATATATAAATAAGATAAAATAATTAATGTGAATTGATATATTGCGAAGACTTCATCAGTCACTGTAATCTACACCGTATAAAGACGTGTTAAAGGCGTCAAGAATTTAATAAAGGCTCCATGAAGGCATTCGTTTTATTACATAATGTGCGGGAGGCCTGGAAGACGGCTAACTTCCTCAACAACAATAAAATAAAAAAGATAATAATGATCAATCTTAAACGCATTCAAAAGTCCTGAGAAACTCAATCATTAATAAGTTCACATACTACTTCATAATGGTGCGGTGAACCAAGTTTACCGAGCAAAAGCTCAACAACCCTATCGAAACGAACGAATAGACGAAGCGAGGCAAACAGCAATCAGAACTTTCATTCGCGGACTAGCCAACCAAATTGGAAATGTGATCATGTCAAAAAAATGTTTAACTCTCGACGAAGCGATCGACGAGGCATTAAACATCGAAAACGAACTCATGCATAGGCAAGCTATGCATCAAACATGAAAACGCGACAAACCGGAAACCAGGGATAAAAGTCCAGAAAAAGCCAGGGTCCGATTTGCTCAGAGTTCCGATGGCGGACTTTAATTTTGCGAAGTTCATCGCGAAAATCCCACACGCTCGACGTCCGAGTGCTATTCTGTGCAGCGACTACGAGAAAACACAAACAAACGCACCAACAGTCGTCAATATCGGGATAATTCATATGTTATGCCGCAGTATCCCTTTTAGCTATTCCGGTTTCGCGTGAAACTGTTTTTAGGGATTATCCAGTGAAGGGTTGAAACCCACGTGAATAGTTACACAATTTATTTAAACAATATTTAGTCTTAATAATTTATTTACACAGTTCGATGATGTTTTATTTAACAAGGTTAAATAACGTTTAATTAACAAAGTTTATTTAACTAATTATTTAGTTAAATAACGGTTCTCGATGAATTGTTTTATCGTTTCATTATTTACTATTATTTGAAATTTACCGATCATGTGCACCTTGCACCTTTGTCGTTCCCTTCAATAGGCCCTTGAGAACGATCTTACGTGATTAACCGTACCGGTCAGAATTATAATCAGCCTGCCGAGTACCTGCTCTCGATCGTCTTTATATTCCTCGAGAGCAGGTATGTCAGCTTAATATCTAGCGCGAGTTTAATATTTACCATAATCATGTAAACAATATGTTTCCAAATCCTCGCTTTTTCGTGAGCGGGATTTGGAGCATGTTTTCCTTTTCGTAATTTTCCCCTCGGTATTCTCGAGTCGATGCTCCAGTTACCGAGGCGCTCGCGGTTGCCTAACTGCTGCGTCAGCAGTATCGACGCTCGACGCTCGACGTTCGACGCTCGATGTACGCCTGGTGCGTAACGCAACCGAATACCTCGCAACCGAAATAATCGGGGTCGAGAAATAATGTGAATAATAACGTTGCTATACCCGGGGCACAACACACGCGATAATTACCGAAATAATTCGCGCGATAATTATCGCAATAATCCACGCAGTAACCGTCAAAACAATCCACGCAACAACTATCGCTATAACTCACGCGACAACTACCGCAATAACTATCGCGACAACTACCGCGACAACTATCGCGACAACTCTCGCAACAACTATCGCGACAACTCTCCCGACAACTGTCGCAACAACTATCGCGATAACTCTCCTAGCAATTATCACAACAACTCGCGCGACAATTACAACTATTCCCGCGACAATCAAAACAACTCGCGACGAGATGATTCACAAGATCGCAATTATCAAAACGATCGAAATAGTCGAGATAATTCACGCGATCGTAACAATTCACGGAAAAGACAAAGTGGTAGTAACACCCGAAACTCGCGAAAATCTGATTACCAATCAAGTATCGACACGTCGCAGATCGAGCAAATTGTCGAGCGCGTACTTAAAAAAAACGGGAGATCCGCCTCTCGCGACAGCGCGACGGGAAGCAGGACACCGGAGCGCTCGTCCAACCCGAACTGAGAAAAGAAGCAAAAGTTGCGCACACTGAGCCGGAACTCCTAAAACACGTAGGATCGGCATACGTAAAAAAAACAGACGGTAGCGTAACATTTAGAAAAGCTAAAATAAATTTAGGATTAACGAATAGACATAAGCTACCAAACGTGACCCTAGAGTCACGATACCTGTACTCAAGTCAGGCTGTGTTTCTTGCTGACACTGGAGCAGAGATAAATCTCGTAAAAGATTCCTTTGTTGCCCGAAATACGGAGATAGACCCGATGCTCATATACGAGCTCAGTGGCATCACCGACGGAACAGCGAAAACAACTGGTAGATGTTACATCCGAATCAAGGAATTTAACATCGAATTCCACGTAGTCGACGATATATTCCCGATTATGCAGGACGCCATACTCGGCGACGTCTTCTTCAGAGGAACGCCCGCCGATATACTCTACAGTGAAGCGTGCACAAAATTTGCAGGCTATACAGCCCCGTTCGAAACATTCGAGCGAGTGACAATACCAGGCAGATCGAAGCTCATCGTACCCATCAGGCTGAAACCGACCGATCTCGAGGAGGGATACATCCCGAGAACTGACGCGGTCCACGTCTCTATATGGGTAACGCTTTAGTAAAAAACAACAACGGAATTGCGTACTTTTGCGCAATTAACTCGCAAAATTGCGAGATAAATCTAATAGTCCCGACGGTAGAACTAATACCAGTCGAGATTATTTCCCAAAAACCAATCGACAACTTCACACCGAGCGACCTTCACGGTTCCTCAAACGTAGACCGTGCAGAAGTACGCTCGGTACAACTCGACAAAAAGAGCAGGCTTGAGGCTCTTCAAGCTCTTCTGCAATTGGATCACCTCAACGAAGAAGAGCTAGATCACGCACTCCAGTGGGTTTCAGAATTCCAACACCTGTTTTGTCTACCCGGAGATCGATTGGGTCACACAACACTAGTGCAACACGAAATTCCGACAACAGACGATAGACCCATTAACACCAAACAATATAGATTTCCACAGGTACACAAGAAGGAAATACAAAGTCAGGTCAACGACATGTTGAACAAGGGAATAATAAAACCATCCCTTTCCCCCTACAACTCTTCAGTTTGGGTCGTTCCCAAAAAACCAGATGGACAAGGTAACGAAAAATGGAGAATTGTTATCGACTTCAGAAAACTCAACGAAAAACTACGCCAGACGCGTATCCACTCCCAAACATGAGGGACATATTAGATCAACTGGGAAATGCCCGGTACTTTTCAACCTTCGACCTAGCGTCCGGTTTCTACCAAATAGAAATACACCCAGCGGGTAGACATAAAACAGCTTTTTCGACCCCGAATGGACATTACGAGTATCACCGAATGCCATTCGGACTCAAAAACGCGCCAGCAACCTTTCAAAGGTTGATGCACTTCGTACTATCCGGTCTTCACGGTACAGACCTATTCGTCCATCTAGACGACGTTGTAACATACGCAAGAGACATTGCCGAACACGAAAACAAATTTAAGAGTTTAGCGAAAAGACTGACTTTGGCAGGATTGACGCTACAAACCGAAAAATGCCACTTCCTAAACCGAGAAGAGACATATCTAGGGCACATAATTCCAGCCAAAGGCGTCAGACCAAATACCAGCAACATTTTCGCAGTCAAAAACTTCCCAACACCAAAAGACAAAAAAGGAATTAAACAATTTGTAGCACTTGCAGGCTACTATCGACGCTTCATTCGCGACTTCGCAAAAATTGCGATTCCTTTAACCCAACAACTAAAGAAATCAGAGAAATTCGAATGGACGGATGAATGCCAATCAGCGTTCGAATACCTGAAGGCAAAAATCACCGAACGTCCAGTCCAAAAGTATCCAGACTTTGACAAAACGTGTACACTTACCACGGACGCGTCAGACTACGCAATAGGCGCAGTACTTAGATAAAAGTATGGAGACTTCGATTATCCAATAGCTTTCTACTCGAGAGCATTAAAAAAAAAACCGAGATCGCGTACGACGCAATTGTTATGCCGCAGAATCCCGGTTAGCTATTCCGGGTTCGCGTGAAACTGTTTCTCGGGATTATCCAGTAAAGGGTTGGAACCCACGTGAATTAATGTCACAATTTTATAAAACAATGTTTATTCGTAATGGTTTATTTAACAGAGTTCGATGATGATTTATCGAGAGCAGGTGTGTCAGCTTAATATCTAGCGCGAGTTTAATATTTAACATAATCCTGTAAACAATATCTTTCCAAATCCTCGCTTTTTCGTGAGCGGGATTTGGAGCATGTTTTCCTTTTCGTAATTCTCGCCTCGGTATTCTCGAGTCGATGCTCCAGTTACCGAGGCGCTCGCGGTTGCCTAACTGCTGCGTCAGCAGTATCGATGCTCGACGCTCGGCGTTCGACGCTCGATGTACGCCTGGTGCGTAACGCAACCGAATTCCTCGCAACCGAAATAATCGGGGTCGAGGAATAATGCGAATAATAATGTCGCTATACCCGGGGCACAACATCCCTCCCCCCTAAAAAGAAAAGAAATCTGATTTCTTTTCGCTCGTCTCTCGCGAGTTTTATTTTTATGATTTTCGTGTGCCCCGTACCCAATACTATGGGCAAAAATAAAAGAAAAATTAATTCCCGTAAAATAACAAATGTGCGTATAAGCTAGGCGTGCTTCCGGGCTATTGCGGAATACTGAGGCGGAAAGCCTCGCTATTGCTTAATGCCGTCGGACGAGGTCGACGCTCAGTGGGTCGACGCGTTTGCACTTTTGGGCTATATTAGCCGTCGCTTCGCTAGTGTGTTTACTTATTCGTTCAGCGACCGTTAGTTATTACATTTCCGCGCACCTTCCAGAAGATGGGCTCCAGGAGAAGCCCAAGCCCGCCCGCCAAGGTATGTACATTTTATGTAATATTTTCCCTAAATTTCGATACCTCGAATATTTCCCCAACATGAATTTTCCCCCTTTTACTATCGATTTAGTAATCTTAAAGATACAATTTTCACCCGACTAATCTGCTATTTTATTTCCAGAGGGTACGCGTCACTCTTCCCGGTGACGTGGTCTACACCCTGGTGGTGCGTCCCAGTCGCTCAGGTCGGTCCAGCCCGGACATTGATGTTCTTGGGCCTGAGACGAGCCAGGCCCCGGCCAGGCCCCCTAGCCCTCCCGCCGTGGCGCTGGGATCCTGGAGGAGACCCGCCTCCCGGAGGGTTCGTTCCATCCGGTCCCCGGAAATCTCGGCGGCCGCGATGGAATTCAGCGGCGCCTATGGTCGGATGCCCAGGTCTGGGGAAGCCCTTTTCCCCAGGAGTCGTCTCGCCCCCCTTCCTAGAGGGGCTCCTCGGGTGATGCCGCGTCCAGCCGGGGCTTCGGACTCGGAGTCCCCGAGCGAAGAGGAAGAGGAAGAGGAAGATCCGGCCTCTCGTCGCCGCCGTGCCGCCACGGGGGACATGGATTGGCGCCACGCAGAGTGGAACTAATCTCTCCACCCTCCGTAGACTTTACCCATTTTTATATTGTGTTTTTTTTGTTTAATACGTTCCACCTGCGTATATGTATATGTGTGTTTTTTTTTTTTTTGAAATATATATTTGAAAAAAAATTAATGGATGGTTTTTCCCCCATTGGAGGATTTGTTTCCCCTGTGTTCGTCCTTCCTCTCCGTTTCCACAGGATTAAACAAGAAAAAATAAATTGGAATTTCTAGGAAAATATTTTTGGTATCGCTTGTTTTTTCCCCTTCTCCCGAGTTACGCGCCCACCCGGGTAACCACCCGGGGAATTACGCAGGACTCCTGTAAGGGCGTCTTCCCCGCCCTTTCTCGTAGGGCGCGGTAACCCATGTAGCCAACGATGGCCAGTAGGGCAAGCGTGCCCACACCATAAGATCCAATCGTATGATATAGCTGCGTGGGAATCGACGAGCTGGGACGCTCCGGCGAATTTAATTCCGTCTTCATCTTGCGTATCTGTACGCTTAGATTTTGTAACTCGCTCGGGCTGTTCACCGCCCGCTCCATTTTAGTATTCATTACTTCCGCCATCATTCGGGGTATTGCTTCTACCTCAGCCGGCAACAGGGTAAGGTTGTAGACAGGCACATAGCCTGCGCCGGTGATCTGCTGACTCCAGCGTTTAACCGTCTCGAGCTTAAAGTCGGCCGCGGTGACGACACACCGTTCGTGCACGGTCAACAGTCCCGCGCCGTCGAGCTGCTCCTGCCTCGCCGGCTTATTGCGACAGCCGATGCTCACCGTCTCTCCACGTGGTGACAAATACAACCACTGTCCGTGTTGCCGCATACCCATTATGAGGGTGTGCGTGAGCTGGATTATTTTCTTCGGGCAACGCTGATCTTGACCTACTACCCCCTCGGTGTAGAGTCGCACACCACAGGGGGCGTCCGTATTTATGGCCAGAGTCGGATATCGTGGCGGAGAAAAGTATTCGTCCCTATCCTTTTTGCAGGTTTCCAGGTCCGACGTCGTCACTCGGAGGTAATGTCGGTTCTCGCGATCCACCACCACGAGATCCTCGGCCGCATCTATGTAATAATACGTGTCGTTTATTCCCCTCCTCGGGAGCGGATACACGTAATTCACGTTGTAGACCGAAGGTCCAACCAACGGAATCTCCAGCAGAAGGGTTATTATCCCTCCCTTCTGGTATGCACGCGGCGTCGCCAGACGTAAAATGGCTGCCGCATTTTCTCGCGTAACTGGACGCGGGAACCCATACCCTGTAGGTAGGTGTGGCAGGGCTTCCATGAGATATCCTGTTAGCGCCGCCGGCGTAACCGTCGAAGCACTTATGGTACCGGAAGCTACACCGGCAAAGAGTTCAGCCATTTTTTCCATATCCCGCAGATAAGTCCCCACGGAGGCCTCGATAAGGGCGAGACTCTCGTCAAAATGCTGACGCTCACTCAGCACCTGGGTACGATTCCGGAAGTACCCGTTTACGGTGCGAACCATAGTATACAATTCCTGCAGGTTCCTCTGCGAGGCTCGCGACGTCTCGTTAAACATCTCCAGTGTCGATTCCACGACCTGCAGCTGCTCCTTCATGGCCCTTTTCAGAGTCCCTTGGGTGTCCTTGATGGAGGCGATCTCCGCATCAATCCGTTCCCCATCCGTTGCGTCCAAGTTGCCGGTAATGGCTTTTGATACGGTGCCTAGACCGTCGATCAGGCCCCGTCGCTTCCGGTTCGGCTCGGCGCCGACAAGGCCCTGTACGACCCCTACATTCTCCTCGATCTTCTCCGACAGACGCACGAGATGCTCCAGCATCTCGGCACAATGGCCGTCCGGGCCACCGTACAATTCGCACTTCAGTCGGACCTCCCCTAGTTGGAAATTAATCTGACTCTCCATGTATGCCAGACTCGAAAGGTTCATCTGAATTGCCACGGTCCAGAGGTTGGTGTGGAGATGCAGCAGACCGATTTTTTCAAAATATAATCCGGGTGCGTCCCGGAAAGGTCGTATCTCGTACAGGTCATCTGAAGCGACGACCACGGCCGGTAGACCTCCCAGTAGACCCACCAGCAGTAATCTAGAATCCCAGTTTTATACCTTGTGAATTTTTCCTTCCACCGGAGCGGAGCCTTGTCGAAGCCGGTGACTATGGGTCTAACTCGGGTTAGACCCGCAGGTAGACCCGCCTATTTCCCATCGTATAACCCCCCCTATTCCTCCACAAAATTTCGGAGGCGATCTACATGCACCTTGACCACCCGTCGCCCTTGGCGAAGGGTGTAGTTGCATGGAGGGTGCTCCTCCACGATGGGGTAGGGTCCGACCCACTTCGGTATTAATTTTGCAGACCGTCCTCGGCGCACGGTCTCGTCACGTAGTAAGACCCGGTCCCCGACTTTGAACTTCCTATCCCTTGCCCTTTGATCATAGTAGACCTTGGCCCGGTCCTTGGAGACCTTCAGGTTGCGGCGTGCTGTAGACCAAGCCGCGCGTAGACGCTCTCTTAATTCCTGCGCGTAATCGTCGTATGCATAGGTGAGCCTGGGTTCCCTTCGAAGGGCTGTTGGTAGCTCGGCGTTTTCCCCGTAGACCAGGTAATGTGGGGTGAATCCCGTCGCCGTGTGGGGTGTCGTATTGTAGGTGAACATGGCATAGGGTAGCCATTCATCCCAGTTCCCCTGATCCTCGTCTACGTAACCCTTAAGGTACTCCGCAAGGGTTCGGTGTGAGCGTTCCAACGCCCCGTTCGACTCAGGGTGATATGCTGTCGTCTGTATCTTTTTTGTACGTAATAACTGGCACACGCCCTTAAATACGGCGCTGAGGAAATTTGTACCCTGGTCGGTAAGGACGGACTCCGGTGCCCCGTACCGACACACCATTTCCTTGGCTAAAGCTCTTGCCACTTCATTGGCCTGTTGCGTTTCCAGCGGTATGGCCACACTGTACTTCGTGAGTAAATTCTGGAAGGTTAGGATGTACTTGTTTCTTCGCTCGGTTTCAGGCAATGACCCTACAATATCCATTGCACATTTTTGAAAGGCCTTGGTCGGGGTGTCCGTTATTACTAGTGGTGCCTTCACCATTGGCCGTGTTTTATTCCTTTGGCACTTGTCACACCGTGCCACATACGCTTCTATGTCCTTCCGCATGCCAGGCTAGGCATACTGTAACCTGATGCGTGCGAGCATCCGAGCCACCCCTTGGTGACCCCCCAAGGGTGCATCGTGGTGCTCATGGAGGATTTCCAATTTTTCCTCTGTGCTTAGGCGGTCTCCGTCTGAGCGTACCGCGTCACACTCTTTCCCGCCGCGCGCGTCAGGCTGACTATCCGCGGGACTATACCCCTGACTGGCCGCGGCTTCCGCTGTAACGCGGGTTGCGGCTCCTTGGCGCTCTCGAGTGCGAGGTTGACCGCTGCCTTTCTTACCGCCGCGGCCGCTCGACTCGCCTGATTCCTTCCTTGCCTGCGAACGTGTCGCCACACACACACGACTCAGCGCGTCGGCGTTAGTATTTTTCTTCCCCGCTTTGTACTGTACGTCGAACTCATGCTCCGATAGTTTTATTTTCCAGCGCATAAGTCTCGACCCGGGATCCTTTACACCGAACAACCATGTTAAGGGCTTGTGGGCTGTTACCACGGTGAACCACGTGCCGTATACGTAAGGGCGAAATTGAGATATTCCCCATACAATTGCCAGCAATTCTTTTTCCGTCGTGGTATAATTTTGCTCCGCCTTATTTAATGTCCGACTGGCGTAGCATATAGGCAAATCCTCCCCGATAGGCCCTTGAGATAATATGGCCCCTATGGCCTTGTCCGACGCGTCCGTGGTGACGACGAAGGGCTTCTCGAAATCCGGGTATTGTAACACCGGCGCGGTTGTCAAGGCCCTTTTTAGGTCCTCCATGGCCTGCTCGTGCCTTGCCGTCCACTCGAATTTATGGTCCTTTTTAGTGAGCTCCGTTAAGGGCTTTGCGACCTTGGAGAAATCCTGGATGAATTTACGGTAGTACCCCGCAAGTCCCAGGAAGGACTGCACTCCCTTTACGTCCTTTGGTGTCGGAAATTCCCGGACGGAGGTCACGAGTGACGGATCGGGTCGTACTCCCTTACTGGAGATCACGTGCCCGAGGTATCGCGTTTCCAGACGCAGAAATCGGCATTTTCCCGGCTGAAGGGCCAGCTTCGCCTCTCGCAGGCGATGAAATACTTCCCGGAGACGACCGTTGTGCTCTATCAAGGTCGCCCCGAAGATCACGATATCGTCCAAGTACACGTAGCATTTCAGCCCTTCGAGCCCTGCCAGTACCGTACTCATCAATCGTTGGAATGTCGGCGGTGCATTCTTCAATCCGAAGGGCATCCGGGTGTACTCAAAGTGTCCCTGCGGTTTAGAAAAGGCTGTCTTTTCCCTATCCCTTTCCGCCATCGGTATCTGATTAAAACCGGATGCAAGATCCAGAGTCGTAAAGTAATGGGCTCGTCCCAGCTGGTCCAATATTTCCGCTATATGCGGCAGCGGGTATGAGTCCCCGATGGTGACCTCATTTAATTTGCGAAAGTCCACCACCACTCCCATTTTTATCTTTCCTGTTGCGTCAGGTTTTTTCGCCACCACGAGTAACGGCGCGTTCCACTGGCTCCGACTCGGTTGAATAATGCCATCCTTAAGCATGCCCTTGGTCTGCTCTTGTACTTCCCTTTTATGGGCCTCGGGTAGTCGATAAGGGTGTACCTTGATAGGTTGTACACCCTCCAAGATCGGGATGCTGTGCTCCACCATTCTGGTGCAGGGTAGCCGATCCCCTTCGAGATGGAATATATCCGCATATTCCTCGCAGACTTCCAACAGCGTGTCTCTTTCCTCCTGGTTGAGGTCAGTGACCTCGATTGCCTGTCGCAATCTCTCCAGCCGCGTGCCACTCGTACTCGCCGCCATATTTACTTTGCACGTAGAGGCAGCGAGCTCGCGGTGCAGCTCGTCTGCTGACGCAATCGACTCGAGTTTCACCACCGGGCGTTCGATGTAAACATACTCCGGTGTGGTGTTTACCAAACTCACCGCGCAGCTGTTACCTTGAGGCGAGGTCATGCACGCCCCCAATATCACCCCCTAGGTGACGTCACATCTCTCGACGACTCCTTCCTGGGAACTTAGGGTCGAGACATACGCGATATTTTCGCTGCGTGGTGGCAAAGCAATTCGTAAGCTTCCATCCACGAGCGGCATGCGGTGTCCCTTGATGCAAATAATTTTACCTCCAAGGATGTCTACGCCCTTTTCCTTAATGAAATCCATCCCAAGAATTCCATGGGTCTGCACGTGAAGATTCTGTGGTATCACGTGAAACCAATGCTTCACAGATCCAGTGGGGGTGACCAGCTCCACAAGGGCGGCATAGAGGGCGCTCAGGGTTCCTCCCCCCAGCCCTCTTAACGACACTCCCGACCTTGCCGCCGGGGTATCGATGGATAACACATTTTCATGAATTAAACTTACGGCTGCCCCAGTATCCGCCTTAAGGGTCAATATCTCCTGCCGACTGGATGGGGATTCTATGTGGAAGTCACTTGCCGATGCATGGGGCCTTGGAGACCCTATCACATATACTTCGACTTCCTTAAGAGGGTCCACCTGCCCCCCTCGTTCCTTCCCACGGAATGAGGCCACCGTTAGTGGACCGGCGGTTGACGTCTCGAGTCCCGACACAGCTCCGACCGTTATGTGACCGTGTAAACGTTGGCCTCCCTTAAGGGCTTCTCCGATGCGGTGACCATGTTGACCCGAAACGTCCCCACAGTTCCTTCCTGCCCCGGATGCACGGCAGCTTCTTCTTTTCGTGACTCGTTTTGCCGCCTTCCATTACTGTTATTATTTTTGTTCCGTTTGTTGTTTTCCTGCTTACGTGCCCGGCAATCCTTCCAGAGATGCCCGGTTTTTTTACAGTAGTTGCACGTAATGCTGGCCACGTGCACGTCCCTCGGTGCCGGTGCTGGGAGACTCTGCCGACCGGCTCGGCATTGTTTTGCCATGTGCCCGGTCTTCTCGCATGTGTAGCAGGCCCTGACAGCCCCCCCTGCCGCACCCTGCGACTGTCGGGGATTTCCTCCCCCGATGCTGGGTCGTGCTGTACCCGGTCGTCCTGTCGTCATTTTTTCAACCTCCATAGCCCCCAACACGGCGTCGTGTAGACCCTGGTAGTTCCGTGACCGGACGATGGTCTGGATTTCCTTCTTAAGCCCGTTTTCGAAATTCATCTGAGCACTTTTCCGAATAGCTTCCCCGATAGCGCGGGCTCCCCGCGCGTCGGCCCCCTCGCACAATTTCTCTATCACTTCGACCGTAAGGGTCTCGACCCTTGTGGCGTAGGTAGAGACATTTTCCTTCGCCTCCTGGCGCAAGGTACAAAATTGATACTGTAGTGACGCGAGCGACTCACGCTTACCGTATAACGCTTCCAATTCCACGCGTAGATCATTAAGGGTCACAATGGTTTTGTGACGCATTTCCCGCGTCGCTCGGTCCTCCAACTTGCTGCTGCGGATTAGAGTGAGTAGGGTAGAGCGCTGCCTCGGCCTCACCATCCCCCATACTGCTTCACAGGACAGCATAAACCCGTCAAGTTTTGCCGGGTCATTACCATCGAACGTCTTTATGTTTCTAAGGGCCGAGGCCATATCCAAATACTCGGCTTCGCCCTCCGATGGCTCCGTTATTCGTGTTTGTCGTTGCACCGGGGGTGGTTGCGGTAGAGGGCTTGTCCGCCTGCGCGTTACCCTTGGCTGCCCTTCCAGGACAAAATCCCTTAAAGTTTCCTCCATCGCGATGAGTCGTTCCCCCACCGAGTCGTCCGCTGGGGCTCGCGCAGCCCGTTCCAGCACCCTTTGTAGCTGGTCGCCTATTCCCTGCAGTTGCTGCTCGAGCCGAGTTAATCGACGGGCTGCAGCATCCTCCTCTAAGGGCTGTTCCTCCTGTCCCTGGATGGAGTTATTATCCTCTTCGTCCACTGCCCCGAGTCCCGTGAATAGGGTCCTCCGTGACGCCCTTAATGCCGGTCCCAACGGCGGATTATCTGGGTTGTACCGGTCTCTAGGCCCCGGTGCCCTATTCCCGCCGGGCGGGTTGGCCTGTTCATGCCGTGTCTCTCGCGCCTGCGACCGCATACGGGCAATCTCGCCCTCCACCATGGCCGGGGTGACCTGATCGGGACGCTCGAACATTCGGACGTTCACGTGTTCGAATCCGGTCCCCCTCCGAGTGTTCACCCCGTACAGCGGGTTTGGCGATATTCGTTGCTCCGGCTGTCCATCCCTTCGTGGGCTTTCGGCCAGAGCCCGTCGGGATTGGTTAGTAATTTCCGACAGGGCATTCCTGATCCCTTCCTCAACCTGAAGGGCCTCTTCCCCTGTCCCAGGGGTGGACTCCCGCCGTCCCGACCGTTCGGCGTCGTGATCGCTTATTTTTTTCATTATTTTTCGTTCCGATATTTCCACTCGATAATTCTATCGCTCAGTGGCGTTTTACCGGCTTCGACAATGCTTTTTTTTTCCGAGAAAAAAAAGAAATTTTAACAAGTAATGTGGAGTCACTTACAGCACGTGCCACATTACGGGATACCTTTTAGTCCGTGACGTATAACCCTTTTGGGGTGCCAGGCTCCCTTTGACCTCTTCCACGTCCCACTTGTTGGCGACGCCCTTCGGGTATCCTGCAGCGATCCTCGAAGGTCTCGGTTGATACCTTCCGTTACCTCCCCTGAGTAACGGGATGTCCACGTCGATCCTTTGATCGCCCTATGGTCCGCCCGAGCACTAGTCGACCCTTGGCTTGCGGAATTCACACACGTTGCCGCACCGTGCGGTGGTTTGAGATTTGGTAATTTTCAGGAGTTTAAAAAATTCACTCTGGAAATCCCACCGCTGCCACCAATGTTATGCCGCAGAATCCCGGTTAGCTATTCCGGGTTCGCGTGAAACTGTTTCTCGGGATTATCCAGTAAAGGGTTGGAACCCACGTGAATTAATGTCACAATTTTATAAAACAATATTTATTCGTAATGGTTTATTTAACAGAGTTCGATGATGATTTATTTAACGAAGTTAAATAATGGTTAATTAACAATGTTTATTCAACTCACGGTTCGGTTAAATAACGGTTCGATGATTTGTTTTATAATTTGGTTATCTATTTATTTAACGCTACTTGAAATTTACCGATTGTGTACACTGTGCGCCTTTGTCGTTCCCTTCACGAGTCCTTCAGGAACGATCTTTCGTATTCAACCGTACTGGTCAGAATTGTAATCAGACTGCCCGGTACCTGCTCTCGATCCTCTATATATTCCTCGAGAGCAGGTGTGTCAGCTTAATATCTAGCGCGAGTTTAATATTTAACATAATCCTGTAAACAATATCTTTCCAAATCCTCGCTTTTTCGTGAGCGGGATTTGGAGCATGTTTTCCTTTTCGTAATTCTCGCCTCGGTATTCTCGAGTCGATGCTCCAGTTACCGAGGCGCTCGCGGTTGCCCAACTGCTGCGTCAGCAGTATCGATGCTCAAATTTCTGCAGAAAATGCAGAAAATTTCAATCTTCAACTTTATGAGGAAGCGATATGGAAATGACAATTTTCAACTTTTTTCAACGTCAACGTAGAGTTTTATGCAAAACGGTTGACCGATTCAGGTTCAGCGCGTAAGAAAATATTCCATCGTCACGTTTCACTTTGTCGAATCTGCGTTTGGCGCGAAAAAATACATGGACGTATGCGCTCCAGAATTTGTTTTTGCCCTTTCGATTTTTATTCCAGTATTCCTAGTGATACCTCTTTACCTAGCTTTTTAATCCCGCCATATCCATCGTCTTGTGTATGTCTTGCTGTAGATCACGATTGGCACCTGGGTTTTTCCGCGATGGCATCGGAAAGCAAAGAAATCGTTGTTTACAAGTGCCTAAAATCACTCATTTTTGTAATTTTGGCTATAAAAATGCCTAGGAAACTTTTTCGTTAGTCGTCGCTCCGGGACTGTAATTCCATGTATTTTTTCACGCTGATCACGAATCTGACACTTATTTTATTCGTAGATGAATATTTGATACGAAAAAAATGCGTCTAAAAAAAAAAAAAAATCATGAAATTCGAAAAATTCAAAATGACATAAACTTTAAACGGTTCGATCGATTTTCCTGAAATTTTCATGGGATCATCGGGTGATGATATTCTACCTGTATACGCGTTTTTAGCCCGATAGCTAAGAAATTGTGAGTGCTAGAGCGCGAACCGACATTTTTGACGAAATAAAAAATGGCGTACAAAAAAAACAATTGAACATTTTTTGACGAAATTTCGACCAAAGGTTGACTGTTGATCACACATGATGTGTGCCAAATTTCAGCTTGATCGGTCAACGCGTTCTCGAGTTATAGCGATTTGAATTTTTCACGTCCGATTTACACACACACACACACACACACACACACACACGCACACGCACACGCGCACGCGCACGCGCACGCGCACGCGCACGCACACGCACACGCACACGCACACGCACACGCACACGCACACGCACACGCACACGCACACGCACACGCACACGCACACGCACACGCACACGCACACGCACACGCACACGCACACGCACACGCACACGCACACGCACTCACACACACACACACACACACATCCGGACATTTTTTTCGAAATGTGATTGTTCAACGTTTTGGAACATTCTGAACATGTTTTCATTAAAATCTCGAATTTTTTTTTTTTGGCCAAAACAAAGCTTCCTCTATGAGGAAGCAAAACGAAACACGTGGGAACTGTCGACCGACGAATCGGAGGACAGCCAAACCGCATATCAGAGAACATACCAATCAGACTCTGACGAATCAATGGAACTAGTAACGGAACGAAAGAAACAAACCCAACAAAAAACGAACCAACCACCAAAAAGGACATAATGAAAATACGGAGCCACAATGGCGACTCTCAAAAAAACGTCCAACCGACACAACGGACGACGAAGAGAGTAAACGACAACCACGCAAACAACATAGAAAACGAGATGATACTGAAACAAAATATAAGTTGTGACGTGATTTTTCGATCACCGTCACATAAATACAAATTAATTAACGTTTTACGGATACGGCTAGCGATTTAGTTCAGTCAACCCGTTATAGTTCTCGATTTACTGCTCCTCGGCTGTCCAGGTACCGTCCAGCTCTCGTTTAAGTAAAGTCCGTTAAGTAACGGTCCAGTTTAGACTTTGCTGATGAGCTAAAGTGTGTGAGAAGCTTTGAGATGAGCTAAAAAGATTCAGTCCAGGTCGGAAGCCTCGGATCTATTCGGTGGAGAGAATCTCGAAGCAGTGAGAAACACGAATAGAGAAGAGCCCGACGAGATTTCGTCGCGAATACGTCAAAGTCCGGTGCAAACCCGGCACTCCGTTTAGGTGATGATGCAGGACGTTGGAGAACAGGCGGAGGTTTTAGTACGGTCCGGGCAAGGTCGGAACACCTTGTGCTGGGTTTTAGTTCAGAGAGAGAGCCTTGTTTTCACGTCCTGAATTAGGAGTAACGATCGCGACGAATCTCGAAATTTACCGCGTTACGATTTCGGTTCTCGCTTAAGTGACGCTCTGGAAAGAGTTCAAGAGGGCAGTAGCTATCGGCTAAGGATCTCGCGATAATCATAACGATTCGTTAGAATATCGTCGTAGGCTTGTCAGTCGGCCGAGAGTCGTCCTCGAGGTTGCTCGGACCTCTCGTGCTACCGGTGTTTACGTTCGGGGCTATTGTCTCGCGCGCTGAGTCGTTCGCTCTCGCTCGCGCTGCCGGAGACTCCGGACTTCGCTCTCGCTTCGGTTCACGTACCTCGCTCGCGCTACCTGTCACGTCGTATGTTCGATTGTCGACTCGCGTAAGCTGTGTTTCGTGCGGATTCGGTTCCGATTTTTACGACCGATTTTTCTGTGCTCGGGATGCGTCTGAAGGATGCTCTTGAGGTGCAGTGAGTGTGGTGAAGTTCCCGAGGCATCGCGAGGTGCAGTTCCCGCTCATTATGGGATTAAAGTACGCTGATCCGGTGAGTCTATCGTTTCGATAATTTTGATCGCGTATCGACCCATTCCCGTTACGCTCGCTCCGACCCCCGGTCAGCTGAGCGCTCCCGATGCACGAGTGTGCGATCCCGTGGCTTGCCAAGCCAACAAATTATTGTTCCCGTTAATTAAGAATTACGGGATTCCGATATTTGAGATTTCGCGTTTTAGATTTCGCGTTACTTTATTGGCGAAGGATCGCGACCCTTCTACCACAACCCGCATCCTGAGCAACCGTGCATTTCCGCAACCGTTCGCTTTCGCGAATGCATCGGCGTTAGTTCTCGTTCCGTTGAGTTCTCGTTTGTGTGATCTCGTTCTTTTTTTGTTCTGTCTTCGTGTATTTCGGTTGCGGAGGTCGGCCTGTTCCACCGACCTCCAGATTAGTCCGGCTTGGCGATTCCGGCGATACAAAAATCGACCCTGCGAAGGTCGGCCGTTCCACCGACCTCCAGTTTAGCCCGGTTGTTAATACCGGCGAAACAAAAATTAACTGGCGCCCACCGGGACGTCGATGCATCCGTAGAAGCGGGCGGCCGAAGGTGACGTTTTCTGAGTTCTCGTTTTCGCGCTTCGCTCCCGTTCGGTTTGAGCTTCGGTTTTCGCGTTTTCGGTTTTGTTTTTTTGTGTTTTGTTGTTCGCATTGAGATCCAGGAAAAATACGTCACAAATGGCGCCCAACGTGGGGCCACGCCAATAAAGTAACAGCTCCCGATATATTTTTTTTTATTATTTTTGGATTTCGCTCCCGATCGAGTAAAATAATTATTTTCTTTTTTTCCCTCGAAGTTTTCGCGTTACCGGGTAACGCGCTCTCGCTGTGGATGTTCGTACGAACCCACGCGCTCCCGATGACGAGCATAGACCGCCAAAATTTTTTTATACTTTTTTATTTTTTTTTATATTTTTCATTTTTTAAAAATATTATTAATTTTTTTTTGTCGTCTCGTCCGTTCTCGGACCCCTGGAAGGTGGAAACATCTTTTGGGGGAAAACATGGTGCTCTCGCTACGCCTCGATGGCAGGTTCCCAGAGATTTTCGTTAATTTCGAATTTTCGAAATCGACGGATTTTCTCACCTGGACGCTCGCGCGTCACACGCGCTGGAGTGGGGGTAGGTACCGCTAGCCGAGCTTCGGCTCTTATCGCGAAGGTTCTCGAATTCGGACAAACAATTTTTTTCCGAAATTCGAGGAATCCCTTCCAGCGCCCCTTTCGCTCTCGCTCGCCGAACTCGGCCATTTCACGATCATATCATCGTGAATAATTGCCGTGAACGGACATTGTGCTCTCGACTTTATTCCGAAGAATTATCCGCTGACTTTGGACTTGGAATTCGCACCGATTTTGTGAGTACCTTGAACCTTTTTCGTGTGGAAATTTCTCCGATCGCCCATCGTTCTCGCAAAGTGCTCTCGTGTTCCGAACTCGAATTAATTTTCGACGTTCGGAATTTATTTCCGCGTTCCGAACTCGGATTCACTTTCGACGTTCGGAATTTACTTCCGATTTTCGGACGCGCATTAACCTTCGCCGTCCGAATTGTTCTCGTGTTCCGAACTCGAATTAATTTTCGGCGTTCGGAATTTATTTCCGTCTTCCGAACTCGAATTTATTTTCGACGTTCGGAATTTATTTCCGATTTTCGGACGCGAATTAAGTTTCGACGTCCGAATTGCTCTCGTATTCCGAACTCGAACTACTTCTCGACGTTCGGAATTTATTCGTGTTCCGAACTCGAACTACTTCTCGACGTTCGGAATTTATTCGTGTTCCGAACTCGAATTAATTTCCGACGTTCGGGATTTACCTTCGATTCTCGGGCGCGAATTAATTTTCGACGTCCGAATTGCTCTCGTATTCCGAACTCGAATTAATTTTCGACGTTCGGAATTGATTTTCGTGTTCCGAACTCGAATTAATTTTCGACGTTCGGAATTCAATTCCGGTTTTCGGACGCGAATTAATATTCGACGTCCGAATCGCTCTCGCATTCCGAACTCGAATTAATTGTCGACGTTCGGAATTGATTCTCGTGTTCCGAACTCGAATTAATTTTCGACGTTCGGAATTTATTTCCGTGTTCCGAACTCGAATTAATTTTCGACGTTCGGAAGTTATTTCCGGTTTTCGGACGCGAATTAATATTCGACGTCCGAATCGCTCTCGTATTCCAAACTTGAACTATTTTTCGACGTTCGGAATTGATTCTCGTGTTCCGAACTCCAATTAATTTTCGACGTTCGGAATTTATCTTCGTGTTCCGAACTCGAATTAATTTTCGACGTTCGGAATTTATTTCCGGTTTTCGGACGCGAATTAATATTCGACGTCCGAATCGCTCTCGTATTCCGAACTCGAATTAATTGTCGACGTTCGGAATTGATTCTCGTGTTCCGAACTCGAATTAATTTTCGACGTTCGGAATTTATTTCCGTGTTCCGAACTCGAATTAATTTTCGACGTTCGGAATTTATTTTCGTGTTCCGAACTCGAATTAATTTTCGACGTTCGGAATTTATTTCCGGTTTTCGGACGCGAATCAGTATTCGACGTCCGAATCGCTCTCGTCTTCCGAACTCGAATTGATTTTCGACGTTCGGAATTGGTTCTCGCGTTCCGGACTCGAATTAATTTTCGACGTTCGGAATTTATTTTCGTGTTCCGAACTCGAATTAATTTTCGACGTTCGGAACTTATTTCCGGTTTTCGGACGCGAATTCATATTCGACGTCCGAATCGCTCTCGTATTCCGAACTCGAATTAATTTTCGACGATCGGAATTTATTTTCGTGTTCCGAACTCGAATTAATTTTCGACGTTCGGAATTTATTTCCGGTTTTCGGACGCGAATCAGTATTCGACGTCCGAATCGCTCTCGTCTTCCGAACTCGAATTGATTTTCGACGTTCGGAATTGGTTCTCGCGTTCCGAACTCGAATTAATTTTCGACGTTCGGAATTTATTTTCGTGTTCCGAACTCGAATTAATTTTCGACGTTCGGAACTTAGTTCCGGTTTTCGGACGCGAATTAATATTCGACGTCCGAATCGCTCTCGCGTTCCGAACTCGAATTAATTTTCGACGTTCGGAATTTATTTTCGTGTTCCGAACTCGAATTAATTTTCGACGTTCGGAACTTATTTCCGGTTTTCGGACGCGAATTAATATTTGACGTCCGAATCGCTCTCGTATTCCGAACTCGAATTAAGTTCGACGTTCGGAATTAATTTTCGTGTTCCGAACTCGAATTAATTTTCGACGTTCGGAGTTTATTCCCGGTTTCGGACGCGAATTAATTTTCGACGTCCGAATTGCTCTCGCATTCCGACCTCGAATTTCTTTTCGACGATCGGAAGTAATTTCCGATTTTCGGACGCGAATCAAGTTTCGACGTCCGAATTGCTCTCGCATCCCGAACTCGAATTTATCTTCGACGTTCGGACTTTACTTCCGATTTTCGGACGCGAATTCATTTTCGACGTCCGAAGTGCTCTCGTACTCCGAGCTCGAATCAGTTTCTGGCGTTCGGAATTGGCTTCCGACCTCCCGAGCGCGGATTAGTTTTCGACGCTCGGATCAATTGTCGATCTCGCTTTCGAACTCGAACTAATGTTCAGAGTTCGAATTACGCCTCGTTCCCGCTTTTCGAACCCGAATTAACTTTCGAGGTTCGGATTAGACTGGGCTCCCGAAAGGATTGTCGAGTGGACGTATTGTCGCTTCGATCCAGCTACCGTTCCCGGAGCGGTCGTCGAGTGGAGTCCTCCGCTCCGACCCCCGTAGGCCCTCGAGTTCAGTCCTCCTGATACTCTTGACGAGGCTGAGTAGGCGATCTTGCAGGGATACGCCGGATTCCCTGCTCGCCTGAGGGAGTGGATCCCCGCCGATCCGCCCCGATTGGATACGGGTCGACAGCGAAGCGTTTGCTGACCGCAGTCAGACCGGATCCCGACGTGAAGCGTGACGGACACGCGAGTGTCCGACCGCGGCCAGCGCTCTCGAAGCTTTTGTTTCGGATAATACCCGATTCAAACGGTTCTCGCCTTTATCGTGTCCTGAGCTCGAATTAATATTCGACCTCAAAGTCGCTCCCGATCGTTGACAAGTTCCGAGTTCGCGCCCATTCGCCGATCTCGGGATACTTCTCGCTCCCGCGAATTACCGATCCCAGCTTAAGGTTCGGTTTCGAGGATCGCTCCCGTTCTCTCCCCCCCCCCCCCCCCCCCCGTGGCTTAGAGCTGAGTCATCGCTCAGCCCGGCACTCCACGTCGCCACGAGATGGCCAACAGGGGAGAAGAGATCCCGTTCGGGAAGGAGGAAGGAAGCTCGTCGGACCTCCCCGACGAGAGTGACGGGGAGCGGACGACGCGCTCGGACCCTCGGGGCCAGCGGCGACTCGCACGACACCGGGACGACCCCAGGACGGGCTCCGGGAAAGAGTCGCGACGGCGCCGCGCCCAGGCATGGGAATTCCCGCCTCCACCCGGAGGCCATAGCCATGCCCCAAGAGGCACGGCGGAGGCCCCAAACGCGGCGCCACCCGTGGTTACCGCGAACGATACCGCAGGCGCACCGCGCGGGACGGGACCGTCCCGGCGCCGCTTGACGGTGCAGCCAGGAGATCTCGGTGGCTCGGATGAAAGCCACTTCTCGCATCGACGTTCCCGATTTCTGTCGCCCCATCGCGCCCTCCAAGAGGTTCGCCGGTGGGAGGCCACGTTTTCGGGAAGCAAAGGGGAGGATGTGGAGGACTTCCTCTCCCTCATCGAGGAAGGTCGTGACCTCGTCCCGATTCGGGACGCCGACCTCCTCAAGACGCTCACGTTCTGCCTGACGGGGGCAGCCCGAGTGTGGTACCGGGACGCCCGCCTCCGGTTACCCGACTGGGAGACTGTGAAGGCCTCGTTCCGCGAACGGTTCTCAGATCCTGACTACCAGATCGCGCTACGGGAAGAGATCTCGCTTAGGACTCAGGGAGATAACGAGTCGGTTCTCGTTTATTTGGGATGCATGAACGGCCTGTTCGCCCGCCTGAGCCCACCATGGACGGAAGGCGAACGGGTTCGATACGCATACCGAAATATGCTACCGCCCTTCAAGATCATGATCTCGTATCATGACCGGCTCACGATGAGGGACCTGGAACGGGAGGCTGGCCGCCGGGAACAGGTGGTACGGGGCTTAAGCACCCGCCAACCCCCGCCAAAGCCAGAGGTTTCCCTCTGCCCCGGGTTCGCGTACCAGGACCCGCGCCGGGCTACGGCCCAGTACTCCCGACGCCCGCACGCAAACGCGCTGCAGGAGCAGGATCCCCTACAGGAGGATGAGCTCTCGCCCGGCGGGTTGGACGATCTACCCGACCTAATGAACGCGCTGATGCCGCGTCGCCCGCCGAATACCGGGGGGAAGCCAACCGGCGCCCCCGCATCCCGGAACGCTGACAGGGGTGCACCCCGCTCGGACCCACCACGGGCCGGAACCCCGAGGGGAACCGGTCCCGGAGGAGCACCCCCGCGGCAGGGGCCCGGGGCACCCCAGGCCCCGATCGCTCCCGCCACACCGGAGGAGAAACACTATTGGAACTGCGACCAGTCTGGCCACCTCCACCGAGAATG
Source organism: Amblyteles armatorius (assembly GCA_933228735.2). Lineage (NCBI taxonomy): Eukaryota > Metazoa > Arthropoda > Insecta > Hymenoptera > Ichneumonidae > Amblyteles > Amblyteles armatorius. Next base: position 4,403,202 of record OW121687.1, on the reverse strand, counting down.
TAAGGCGTCGAGGCGACTGTTCTGCTACCGGTGTGGACTCTCAGGGGTGACGTCCGCCCGTTGCACCTCGTGCAACCGGGGAAACGCGCAGAGAGGCGCGTGAGCCGTTCGCCCGCGCCTCAACGCCGCCAAAGCCTCGCCCCAGAGAAGACCTTCTCGCCATGCCCCCGTATACCGAAGCCCTGTCGCCACGCTACCGTTCGTAAGAAAGGACAGAGGCCGCTACCGAACCTCGACCCCGATCTCGGTGCGTCGGAGCTGGAAGGGGAAACCCAGCCCGACGATATTGTCATCAACGCCGCTGGACGACGGGGCGTTGTTGCATTTCAGGTCGAGGTGGGACTTTACGGGTGAACCGTAAAAGCTCTCGTAGATTCTGGCGCGACCAGGACATTTGTTGGCTCGAGGATTATAGAATTCCTCGCCGGCCTCGGAGTACCGACGAAGCGGATTCCGCCTCGGACCGTGCTGGTCGCAAACAGCCAGGTGGAGACGGTAAGAATGGCTTCGGAGGTACCGACCATCCTACGTGGCCGCCGGACGACAGCTCTCGCCTTACACTTACCCTCGCTCTCGGAAGATCGAATCCTCGGGTTAGATTACTTGCGCTCCGCGAGGATGGTGGTCGATTTCTTCGATGAGTCATGGATTTTCCGTGACGCACCGGAGGAACGATACAGCTTCGTTCCCGAGGGGAAAGGCCCGCGCATCGCAACGTGCTGCGGCCTCCGCACCCCCGATACCGACGAGACGACGCGCTTACGCGAATTCCTCGATGCTCACGTACCGGATATTCCTGCCGACTCGGCCGTCACCTCCCTTGTGGCCCACCACATCGACGTAGGTGACAGTGCCCCGGTGAAGCAGAAGCCGTACCCCGTTACTCCGGTCATCCGCGACATTATGTGGGCGGAGGTTGACCGGATGTTGGCTACCGATATTATCGAGCCCTCCAGTAGTGACTGGGCCAGTCCCGTAGTCATGGTTAAGAAACCGAACGGCAAGTACCCCTTCTGTATTGATTACAGAAAAGTGAACGCCGTTACGAAAAAGGATGCCTACCCCATCCCGAACATGACGGGTATTCTCGACGAGTTGCGACAAGCCAACTACATCTCGACCCTGGACTTAAGCCAAGCCTATTGGCAAGTCCCGATGGATCCCGCTTCCCGTGAGATAACCGCTTTCGTGGTACCAGGCCGAGGCCTGTTCCACTTCAAGCGGATGCCGTATGGCCTCACGAACGCTCCCGCAACGTTCCAGCGCATGCTGGATCGGCTTCTCGGTGCGGAACTGTACCCGCACGTCTTCGTCTATTTAGACGACATCATTATCGTCACCCGAACCTTCGAAGAGCACTTAAAGTGGCTTCGAAAGGTCCTCGAGAAGATCTCGATCGCTGGGCTGGCAATAAACCGCGAAAAGAGCGAGTTTTGCCGCTCGGAAGTACAGTACCTTGGGTTCCTGGTGAACAGCGAGGGTCTCAAGATCGACCCCGCCAAGGTAGCTCCGGTTCTCGATTTTCCGATCCCGCAGAACATCCGACAGCTACGCCGCTTTCTCGGCATGGCGTCGTGGTACCGACGCTTCATAGGGGAGTTCGCCACGATTGCGGAACCTTTGACGCGACTCACGAAAAAGGATCACGCATGGGAATGGGGTCCCGAACAACAACAAGCTCTCGACGAACTGAAGCTGAGGCTTACAAGCTCCCCGACGCTCACATGCCCGGAGTTCTCGCTACCGTTCACGCTACAGACCGACGCCAGCGGGGTCGGCCTGGGGGCCGTCCTGACGCAGGTGATCGAGGGTCACGAGAGAGTCATCGCCTACGCGAGCCGCGCCCTGACTGTCCCCGAGAGGAAATACTCGGTGACAGAACAGGAGTGCCTGGCAGTACTCTGGTCAATACGGAAGTTCCGTTGCTATCTCGAGGGGTATTCTTTCACCGTGGTGACGGACCACAGTAGCCTTCGCTGGCTACACAATTTGAAGAACCCCACAGGTCGACTAGCCCGATGGGCGTTGGAACTGTTGGAGTACGACTTCAACATTGTACATCGCAAGGGCGCGTTGCACCATGTTCCCAACGCGCTGTCGAGAATCCCTGAGGGCCAAACCGAGGCCGCCATGTGCGCCCGGAACACCCAGGACGAATGGTACCGCCGCCGGTTCCGCGACGTCTCGCGGGTACCCGACAAGTTCCCGGATTGGAAGATAGTCGACGACCGACTATACTTCCATCGACCATCAGCTCTCGCCGATCTCGAATTCGAGGATCTTGACGCGTGGAAGTTGGTGCTGCCGCGGGAGCTACGACGCGCCGCTCTCCGAGAGTGCCACGCGTTCCCGCAGGCCGGCCATCTGGGCGTCGATAAGACGTACCGACGCCTGGCCACCACGTATTATTGGCCTGGCATGTTCAAGGACGTAGCCGCTCACGTTCAACAATGTGAGACGTGCCAACGCTGTAAGGTGGAACAGCAAGCTCCCGCAGGCCTCATGGGTCACCGGATGGTTGACGGACCGTGGACAACGGTCGCGACCGACATCATGGGGCCGTTCACGCCGTCGTCCTCGGGTCACGCCTACATTCTCGTGATCCAGGACCTCTATACGAAATGGATCGAGGTTTGCCCTCTCCGAAAGGCGAGCGGGAAGGCCATTTCGAAAGCTATCGACGACTTGATCGTTACTCGCTGGGGCGCACCCCGAGTATTGCTCACGGACAATGGAACCGAGTTTGTGAACCGGGACATTCGTCAGCTTACCGAGCGTGTGGGGATACGGCATCAGACGACTCCCCCGTATCACCCGCAGGCCAACCCTACCGAGCGCGTGAATCGAGTGGTGAAAACCATGATCCGCGCGTTTCTCGCAGGAAATCACCGTGAGTGGGACCACCACTTACATGAGTTCCGGTTCGCGTATAATACCGCGTTCCACAGTTCGCTACAAGCTACCCCGGCTTTTGCGAACTTCGGTCGCGAACCACCCTCAGCCACCTCCTTGCGACGGGAGCTGGAGGGAGATCCCGACATCGTCCCACGTCCTCCAGAGGAGTGGGTGAGGCGAATGGCTCGCCTGGATACCCTCAGGACGGCCTTCGCGCACGCGCTCGACGAGGCCTTCCGGAGGCAGGCCGAGCAATATAACCGCCATCACCGGGATCGGACCTTCGAGGTCGGCGATCTCGTGTGGCGGAGGGCCCACCCGCTCTCGAACGCGGCGAGACATGTGTCCGCTGCGCTGAACGCCCCCTTCGAGGGGCCGTTCATGGTCTCGAAAAAGATATCCCGCGTAGTTTACGAATTATCCGATCTCGATGGGCGATCTATGGGAAAAGCTTCCGTCAAGGACATGAAGCCATACCGACCGCCAGAGGTACCGATCTAATAACCGTTCTGAGGATTTCAGGTCATTATGAATACCGAGAACCACCTTCCCGGAGGCGACGACGACGACGTGATGATCGTGTCCGAGGGGTCGGAGGTCGATTTGTCCGACGAAATGGTACGGACGACCATGACGATGGAGGACCGGAAGGGTCTCTACCTGCGGCCCCCAACAGCGGACCTGATCCAGGCCTGTGCCGCCACGTTCGCCGACCCGGACACCACCGACACGGAGTCGGCAGAGGCGCTGGTGCGGACCATCGGGGAACTGGCCGCGGACCCAGTCCACCCGGAATCCCGGTCGCCGAGCTCGGTCACAACCGATCCGGGCCTGCTCGATGGGTACCGAGGGGTACCGACCCCCGTGCGAGCGCCGCCAGCCGCGCCGTCCGTGATGGACCCGCCGGCAAGGACGTTCGGGGAGGCAGTCCGCCATTCGGCTGACTTCTCGCCCCGATCGCCGAGCCCGGTCCCCATGGACGGACAGCTGCCCGGGTGCTCCGCGTGGGACGTACCCCGGCTGATCCCGATGGAACCTCCTGCGGCTGGAGGTGGACTCTCGAAGGACCCTCGCCGTAAGAGAGGCCCCCGCCGATCCCGCAACCGTCGCCGGCGACAGAGGACAGTGACGGAAGGGACGTCCTCCTCGACGGCAACAGCTCCGACCGCCACGGGCTCCGGACCGGCGACGCCGCCACCCCGGATGGCCCCGCCGACGACGCAGCCGCGGCCACCACGCCGACGGCGCTCCCGCGCGGCGGCACTAGCAGCGCCGATAGCCCCGCAAGCGGCGGCGACACCGACGTCGCCGCGTTCCCGACCGGCGACGAGGACAGCGCCGACGATCCCGCCAGCGCCACGGACATCGCCAACGATCCCGCCAGCGCCACGGGCACTGGAGTCCCGGAGCGAGAGGGCGGCCACTCGAGCCGCGCCGCCGAAGGACAACCGACGGGCAGGAGGACCCGTCCGACCCCTACCGCGCACCATGACGCGGGTTTGTTGGAGCTGCGGGGGCGAGGGCCACTGCTATTCGGATCCCGAGTGCCCGGGCGGCCCGCCGACCCAGACGTTCTGCCGGCGGTGCGGCCGTAAGGGTAAAACCTTGCGGACGTGCCCCGCCTGCAGCCAGCAATGGCGGCAGGAAGGGCCGTACATCTCACGAGCGGGCCGCAACGTCCCCTGGGACGTGCTGAGGGGAGTCCGGCCTGCGAGGCGCAGGCCACGACGGTCGGACCACCTGGAGACCGCCCCTCCCAGGGAACCGACGACGGCTCCGGACCACGAACCTCGCCAGGACCGACCAGCGGTCAACGGTAGCCGGAGGGCCGACGACGGCCGCTCCCAACGGTAAAGGGAGTCCCGTCAAGCTCCCGTACACGGCTTCGGCCGTGGCTCTCGCCTGGTAGACCCCCCAGTCTCGGCGCTCGACAACGGGCTGAGAGAGCAAGTTCCCGCACCTGTCTTCGACCGTAGCTCGCGCTTGGTAGACCTCTCGGTCTCAGCGCTCGGCTAGGGTAGAAGAACAAGTTCCCGCACCTGTCTTCGACCGTAGCTCGCGCTTAGTAGACCTCTCGGTCTCAGCGCTCGGCTAGGGTTAGGAGAACAAGATCCCGCACCCGGCTTCAGCCGTAGTTCCCGAGGATGGAGGTCTCCCCCGGACCTCAGATCTCGACTACTGGACCAAGGGTCCACGCTCTCGCACCTGGCCGAATGGCCGAAGTTCTCGAAAATCAACGGTGGACCAAGGATTCCGCCGATGGAGACAACGCTGCAGGAAGGAGGTAACGTAGACATTTAATTGCTTACGTGTGGTCGTCCTCAAAAGTGTTGTCCCTTTTTTTTTTGCTATATTACCTTCTCGAACCGCGATTGAGACCTTTTCTCTCGTGCCGATCTCGCCTCGCCCTAAATTTAATAGCTCCCGACTGGTAACAGGGTTGAGGGATCGCTGCGACCCAATTATGGGCAGTGATTTTATTAAAGGTTCTCGCGCTGAGAGGCCAGCCCTCGCGCGCCCCGCGCAGCTCATACGCGATGGTACCCATGAGTCCTCGTGCCGAGCCGCAGAAGGAACCAATAGCTACCGATGCCTCCTATACAGGCTTAGATCTCGAATAGTTCCCGCAACCTTTTAGGTTCAAACTCAAGGGAGAAAATCCCGGAGTTCCCGCAGTCTTCGGACTGGCTACCGTTTCGACCCATAGGTCGAAACCACCCCTAAGGGGTGAGGAGTTGTGACGTGATTTTTCGATCACCGTCACAAAAATACAAATTAATTAACGTTTTACGGATACGGCTAGCGATTTAGTTCGGTCAACCCGTTATAGTTCTCGATTTACTGCTCTTCGGCTGTCCAGGTACCGTCCAGCTCTCGTTTAAGTAAAGTCCGTTAAGTAACGGTCCAGTTTAGACTTTGCTGATGAGCTAAAGTGTGTGAGAAGCTTTGAGATAAGCTAAAAAGATTCAGTCCAGGTCGGAAGCCTCGGATCTATTCGGTGGAGAGAATCTCGAAGCAGTGAGAAACACGAATAGAGAAGAGCCCGACGAGATTTCGTCGCGAATACGTCAAAGTCCGGTGCAAACCCGGCACTCCGTTTAGGTGATGATGCAGGACGTTGGAGAACAGGCGGAGGTTTTAGTACGGTCCGGGCAAGGTCGGAACACCTTGTGCTGTGTTTTAGTTCAGAGAAAGAGCCTTGTTTTCACGTCCTGAATTAGGAGTAACGATCGCGACGAATCTCGAAATTTACCGCGTTACGATTTCGGTTCTCGCTTAAGTGACGCTCTGGAAAGAGTTCAAGAGGGCAGTAGCTATCGGCTAAGGATCTCGCGATAATCATAACGATTCGTTAGAATATCGTCGTAGGCTTGTCAGTCGGCCGAGAGTCGTCCTCGAGGTTGCTCGGACCTCTCGTGCTACCGGTGTTTACGTTCGGGGCTATTGTCTCGCGCGCTGAGTCGTTCGCTCTCGCTCGCGCTGCCGGAGACTCCGGCCTTCGCTCTCGCTTCGGTTCGCGTACCTCGCTCGCGCTACCTGTCACGTCGTATGTTCGATTGTCGACTCGCGTAAGCTGTGTTTCGTGCGGATTCGGTTCCGATTTTTACGACCGATTTTTCTGTGCTCGGGATGCGTCTGAAGGATGCTCTTGAGGTGCAGTGAGTGTGGTGAAGTTCCCGAGGCATCGCGAGGTGCAGTTCCCGCTCATTATGGGATTAAAGTACGCTGATCCGGTGAGTCTATCGTTTCGATAATTTTGATCGCGTATCGACCCATTCCCGTTACGCTCGCTCCGACCCCCGGTCAGCTGAGCGCTCCCGATGCACGAGTGTGCGATCCCGTGGCTTGCCAAGCCAAAAAATTATTGTTCCCGTTAATTAAGAATTTCGGGATTCCGATATTTGAGATTTCGCGTTTTAGATTTCGCGTTACTTTATTGGCGAAGGATCGCGACCCTTCTACCACAACCCGCATCCTGAGCAACCGTGCATTTCCGCAACCGTTCGCTTTCGCGAATGCATCGGCGTTAGTTCTCGTTCCGTTGAGTTCTCGTTTGTGTGATCTCGTTCTTTTTTTGTTCTGTCTTCGTGTATTTCGGTTGCGGAGGTCGGCCTGTTCCACCGACCTCCAGATTAGTCCGGCTTGGCGATTCCGGCGATACAAAAATCGACCCTGCGGAGGTCGGCCGTTCCACCGACCTCCAGTTTAGCCCGGTTGTTAATACCGGCGAAACAAAAATTAACTGGCGCCCACCGGGACGTCGATGCATCCGTAGAAGCGGGCGGCCGAAGGTGACGTTTTCTGAGTTCTCGTTTTCGCGCTTCGCTCCCGTTCGGTTTGAGCTTCGGTTTTCGCGTTTTCGGTTTTGTTTTTTTGTGTTTTGTTGTTCGCGTTGAGATCCAGGAAAAATACGTCACAAAGTATACAGATATAGATGATAGTACAACAGAGGAAGAAGAGAAAAACGAGAGGCCAACGAGGCCACAAAAAGCGAAAAGCACAACGAGGCCACAAAAAGAAAAAAGCCCAATGAGGCCACAAAAAACAAAAAGCTCAATGAGGCAACAAAAAGAAAAGAGCCCAACAAGGCCAAATAAAACAGAAAGCTCATCGCAGCTAAACAAAAACGAGTTTCACGAAAAAGTCAGCCCTGATGGGGCAACCGGCTACTTATACGGAGAAAAAAGCGAAAAAAATAACAAAACTTGAAATAAAAACGACAACTCTAAGGCACGAAACAAGGGAAACGAAACGGAATACGAGACAGAATCCGAGACTGAAAATTCCAACAAAAAAGGATTTAAACCGTTGCCGACGAACATCGGAGAATCGTCCAGCGACGAACATAGTGGTAAACCACCCGTTCAACCAACTTTCAGATCACCATCCACGGGTATAAAACGAAAAACAAAGAACTTACAAAAACGACGGAACTAGCATGAAACGATAAGTACCACCGAACTTTCGTTCACCGGATTCTCATAAAACAACAACATGTCAGCGATCAGGGAAACGATTGCTTACACCAGCGAAAAAGCGAACTCGGAAAACGCCAAAAGAACCAACTAGGCGTAGCGAAAGGTTAGCCAACAAAAAAAATCAGAAAGTCCCAAACATCCAGCCTAAAAATGAACCCATTACGAAAGACACAAACGATCTCGAAAATCTGTCACCCGAAATGACAGACCAATATTGGGATTCTAAAATCACATACAGTAACCCTAAAACAAAAGAACAAGTTAAATCGCAACCTAAAAAAGGAACCCAATTTCAACCTCTAGACTCAAAATCCTCAGATTCAGAACCAAAACCATCACCAGAAGTAACAACGGAATACTGGGATTCTAGAGTCTCTTACACTAACAACGACGAACCAGAAACTCTAATCCACCCTACCCCAAAAATACACAATTAGAAAAGTTATCACCGATACCAATGTCACCTGAAATGACTCAGGATTAATGGGATTTGAAAGTCATAGAAATCCCCGATAACACACTAGTAACCGAAAAAATGATTATCCCACAAACCGAGCAACCAATTGCAGGGCCAAGCACTTCCAAACAAACCGAGCAACCAATCGCAGTGCCAAGCACTTCCAAACAAACTGAGCCACCAATCGCCACACCAGGGTGCTCATGGCAAATAGACAACTACACATTAGAACAATCAGTCGCCACAACAGGGTGCTCATGGCAAATTGACGACAGCACACCACCAATGGACATCGAACCAACATTTACATCACCAAGCTGGATCCCACACGAAACAACGGATTACTCGACATCAGACGAATCGCGACCAGCTACACCTCGAAAACCCTCTCGAGCATTAACGAACCGATATCACAATATGTCGCCATCATCAGAGAGTAATTCCGACAACGACTGAATATTCTAACCGTCGCAATACCATCGAAAGCGACTAACACCGTGAGTAACTCCACCATCAACGAGGGGAACCACAATAACAAACGATACACAGATAAGAAACAATATCGTAATAACACAGGAAAACATTCTGGCACAGGAGGACAACATAGCGCACTTCCTGTCAGCCGATGGTGTCATGGACACAATGGTTTCGAAAATACTTGCAGAAAAAGATAAGTTCACCCAATCGGTATTTTTGCAAACTAATCCAGGAATTGGGTATATTTTCATCACACCTGACAAAACGTGACGTTATTTCACGACGATTTGCAAAAATAAATCAACAGACGCAACTAACACACTTACGATTCAAAAATTTCTGGTAACTCTCGTACAGACCCTGGTAAAAAACAAAATCACGTCCCGTCCTCTATCCAAAGAGCCGAAAGTTATTGATACATTTTTGTGGTCTAACATCAAAGGATACTTACGAGTACTCACAATCGACTCAAACATCACTTTTGGGCTATGCGAAGGCCTTATAACCGTCCCGAATCAGGAAAATAGACAAGATATTATCAGAGAGTTACACGGATCTATAGGCGGAGGTCACAAAGGCGTGACAAAAACGTACCAACGCATCCTCTCCCAGTACTACTGGCGAGGATTGAAAAAAGACGTGGAAACGTTTATCTGATACTGCTTTGACTGCCAAAAAAAAAACTCGTCCGGGTAAAAAAACAAAGCTCCGATGATTATCACGGATACACCAGCGCAGCCCTTCGATAAAGTAGCTATCGACATCATAGGCCCGCTGCGCGAAACGAAAAACGGACACACATACATACTGACTGTGCTTGATTTGTTCAGCAAATTTAGTATAGCGGTACCACTGAAACATCAAACGTCGGTAGACGTAGCAGGAGCGCTCTGTAAGACGCTGATATCGACTTTCGGCGCGCCTCGTGCAATACTAACCGACCAAGGCACAAACTTTATATGGGAAATGTTCAGAGATTTTGCGCAGCTGTTTCAAATTAAACAGCATAGAACGACCGCATATCATCCACAATCGAACGGTACGATCGAACGCAGTCACCACGTTCTTGTGGAATACCTAAAACATTTTATCGACAGCAATCGAGACTGGGATGAACTGTTAACGTTCCCAACATTCTCATATAACACCAGTATACATGAAAGCACAGGGTTTACCCCATACAAACTAGTTTTCGGTAGCAAGGCTCGAACTCCCTCTGAGTTCCCGCCACCCGAGAAAACGATGACCTACGACGATTACATGACAAACCTAATGAGATACCTCAAAAAAGTTCAGGAACTCGCTATGGAAAAGGCGATAAGATTCAAAGAACGAACCAAAAAATACCACGATAAAAGAGTCGTAGAACCAAAGTATGAAGTAGGCGAACTCATACTCATAAAAAACGAGCGCAAAACAAGCAAATTCGATAGGGACTGGTTAGGCCCATACCAAATTCTAGAAATTCCAAGCAGACGTAACATAACAATACAATTAGACGATAATACGACCAAAACAATGCACGTCGATAAAATAAAATCGGCAAATGCTGCAGATGCTACGCCGATACCGTAGAAGCGTCCACACCAGACGCCTTCAAAACTACTCCACTGACGAAAAACCCAGGATTATACTCAGAATCCTTAAGCCCACTCCATTCGTACCACACAACATGGACGTTCATCACGCATATAGATACACGCGGATTCACTTCCAGGCAACAACAGATAGAGAAAGACCTCAATGCCGCTAGCGCATTTTGCTACTCCTTACAAGGGCATTGCCTAACAAGAGGACAACTACAGAACGTACAAGCACAACTAAAAAACATCGCTAACGTAGAAGCGACCCTAGAAGAGTTGATCACTTCTATTCAGATAAACTCAACCGGAAAACGTATGAAGCGAACAGCATTAGAATTCATAGGGAAAATTAGTAAAATACTTTTCGGTACCATGGACAGTGATGACGCAGACAGAATAGACTCACAAATAAACGCATTGGCAAACAGCACTGTCGAGTTGGCAGAAATCGTACAAAATCAAACACACATAATCAAATCAGGCTTTAACTTCGCTCAAAAACAAATTACTTCACTAGCGGACAGCGTAAGAGCTGAAATTCGAGAAATAAAACTGGCACAAGCATCACTCCATCACTAACTACACATTATTCAGAGACTCATAACATTCACCAGCTTAGTTGACGAATCACTTATCCAGTACGAAATTGACTTGGAAACGCTAACAAACGCCGTGCTCTTCGCCAAAATGGGTCAAATACACCCAGAAATACTCTCGACCAAAAAAATACTGACTTGCGCAGAAGCAATCCGAAAATCAGCACCAAATACAATATTCCCCATACCACTTAGTACAGAATACGTTCCCGAGTTAACAAAAATAATCGACCTTGTAGCGTTCCATAACGGAGAACGACTCATCTACGTTATAAAAATTCCTCTTCTACATCTAACACCGTGCAAACTGTATCGACACTGATCAGTCCCGGTGCGCCAGCTCTCTGCAGCTAAAGGCGCGAGATTCGCATATATAAAGCCAGCAGTCCAGTACACCGCAGTCTCCGAGGACTTCGGTAGTTATTTTAACTTGAGAAACGAAAACGAATGTAAATTCATAGTCAACTGTTACATCTGTGAACAAAATCACCCAATAGGACGAATCAGCGACGAAACTGAATGCGAGGTACAACTTCTCGTTAATCCACAACTTAGCGATTTGGAGTTGTGCGACATCAGACTAAAAACATTGAATTAAACCTATTGGATAAAAATCCGGAACGCAAACGCATGGCTATTTGCAGCACCAAAGCCAGAAACTCTTTATCTTCTTTGCGATAATCACGAATCGGCCATCGAAACAATATAAAACACCGAAATACTGCAAATCAAACCCACTTGCCAAATAAAAACACGAACAATAACTCCATCAGTAAACTCCATCAGTAGAAATATCATCGACAATCGAAGTAAAATTCACACACCACCAATCCTGAACATTACGGAAATAACACAGAAATCGATCGAAAATATGGAAAACATAGACTACACAGAAATTATGACAGAAACTGAAACACTTACAGGCCTATCAAATTCAGGCTCCATACACGACGATCTGACAAAAAACGCAATGGCATTAAAAACCGTTATAGCCAAAGCACGAGAAATTTCAAAAACACATTACATGAGTAACAGACTCTCTACACTTGAATCCATACTGAAATACAGCGGAATCTCTTTGGGTTCCATTGTGCTGCTACTAGTAGTCGAATGGAAATTCTCCCTTTTTGGCAAAATATCTAGCCTATACGAAATTCTGTCTTGCGTGGCAAAACGTCAAACGACGACAACGCGAAAAGCCACCGCGACTCCCGAACCGACCGTTGTCTACCACAGGCAACCAATACAGTTAATCGAAACCCAAACGCAACCAACTACGGACTGCAGAGAGGTCGCAATCATAACAAATCACCCACCGCAACCAACCCGTAGACCAGTCTATGCGTTGACTTACTACAATCGAGACAACATCCCACAAAAAAACAACGGAAAAAATAATGAAGAAGAACCGCGTTAATAATCATAGATAATAACCGATATATCCATAACCATCTACATATACCCGGTAACCGTATTTTGCCCGTTTCCCTAAAATCCCAATCGAGGTGGCTACAAAACTCGTCTCACTCGGCCTTCAGGGCGCCAGCCGCGAGAGCGGGAGCTCTCGCGACAAAATTTTTATGCTAAGAGCCAAACGAGAGACGAGAGCGACCAGGCGTCGCTCAGCCTTGGGAAATTGGTAGAGGGGGTGGTTCGGTCACCTCCGCGAGGAGGAAACAGAGACTGAGACGAAAATATAGCAACTCCAAAAGATATTTTATTTTAGCGAATATGGGGAGCGTGGTCGAGAATCGACTAGCGTGCACGCAGGTTCCCTCAATAACCCAAAATCTTCACAGCAAAATAATAACAATAATTCGTAATTTGAGTCGATAACATAAATGCGGTAACGGATAATCGGCGACAGACAATGTTCAGCATCTCGACGCTCGCGTACAAACGACTAACGTGGATCGCAGCCACGGTACCTTTCGCAACAGATATTTCTTTACTCAGCCCGATCGCAGCGGGAGTACGCGGAATCTCATAAAACTCGGAAAAGAAAGATATGATAAGAAACTGGAACAAGAAATAAATCGGAAAGAGAAATATCGAGTGAGAAATCGGAAAAGTTAAATTATGAATTAATTGTAAGAAAATTTACCTAAGCGGAAACTAAATTATGGACTCGCACCAGGCGCAAACTATAGGATTAAACAAAAGATTAAACGAGAACCTTCCAGGCAAATTATATAACGGAAACTATATGAAATTGGAAAACATGGAATTTACTGATTTTTCCCCGAGAACAAATTCCGCGTTTCACGCGCGGAGGCGTGCCGTCCCCACGATAACGAGTCAAGTTTGCTCTATTCTAGCTCTAGCCTTAAACCGAACACGTACGACGATCTCACCGGTTTCGTTGCAGTTGCGGGAGCTTCTCGAGTTGTCGTCGGCCAGAAGTCCCACTTCGCGCATGGCAAGATGTCGGCATTCTCGCGAGACGTTAAGCACGGATCGGCAGTGGTCACGACGTCCTTCCTTCTCGGGAGCCTACGATTGAGTCCCCGAGAGAAGTAACGCTCTCGCGATCGCGGGTCCTTTTGCCCCCCACCCTATGCCTGTATTCGTTTCGCCCTCTGCTCTATTTGTCCGAGCTCCCCGAATTACGGAAATCTCGCGCGGTTCTTTGAATTTCCTCGCGTTCGTGGTGACGTGAACGCGAGGGGTTGACTACGCTCGTGGTGGGAGGTGAATCCACGAACGTCGTTGTGCGCAGACACGGGAACTTCGGTGAGTCGAGCGAGGTGATGGCATAGCGACGAGCCGGACGCTGTAGATCTCGGTAGCTGGTGGCTCGTCGTGTCAAGGCGGCTTTGGAGGGTGGAGGGCCCGTTGTCGGTAACGTCGCGCGCTACCTCGGTAGCGGCGCGGCTGAACGGCGGGCGACGTGTCGGGGTGCTGGTCGTGTGTGACTGTGGCAAGGTCGGTAGCTAGGCTCCAGCCTGCTGACTGGGGCTGGCGGCGGCGACTTCGGTAGCAAGGCTCCAGCCTGCTGACTGTCGCTAGGAGGCGTCGAGATATCCTTGCGGCGGTTATGACCGCCGTACGCTCGAGAGAATGGATCGGAAAAATAAAACAAGACCCAAAATTAATAGTGGGAACGGTTCGCTCGCGATTGACCCTGTCTGTTTGCCTGGAAGGGACTCCTCCCGGGAGAAAGAATGCCGCCGGCCGTTCCGATACACGCGAGAGCCGGAGATTTGGCTCTTTTTGTGGCAGGAGCAGAAAAGCCCCCTCACAACCCTTACTAATGGGAAATTAACCACGCACACACTATTCTCTTATCTTATCACAATATACAAGTAATTTTAACCTCATCATGCACGGCTTAAAAGTATTGCTTTTAATACCATTATTTTGTCACTTATTATTTCAACGAATACATACATACCTGACAGATAAAACAAACAAAAACAACAGCAATAATGGACGGTCAGCCATCAGCATCAGCATCCATCCTGAATGCAAAAATTGAATGCCCCCTCTGCCCGAAGAAGATGAAGGCGAGTAAGCTGGCCGACCATACGGCCAGATGTTATGTAGAGCTGCAAAAGCGGTCGGCAAATTTGGGATCGCGGCATGCAGGATGCCCGATATGTTGCTGCGTACTCCCAGCAAACCGACTGACGGCGCACATTGATAAATGCCCCACCTATTTGCTGAAGCTACAATTATTCGATCAGCAACAGTATTACAACCAACAACAAGAAGCAGAACAACAACAACCCACACCAGATTACACACCGCACACACCCGAGGGATCACCACCACCGCTGGAAAAAGAAGACACAGAAGAAGAAAACACAGAAGAAGAAAACACAGAAGAAGAAAACACACAAGAAGAAAACACAGAAGAAGATGCAGAACCCAAAGACACAAAAAACATAGATACTGAAAACACAAACGATACAAACGAAAAAACAGACGAGACGAACGAAAAACCAAACGGAAACGGAACCAACGACAACAAAAACGAAACGCATTTCGACCCAAGAAAACTGACCTTTGAACAAGGTATTGAGTGGATTAATATCCAAGAGCTTGAGGGCTTACGAAAAATTAAAAACTTGGCTCAAACCAACATTTTCCTCGCGGAATTGAACAAAGAAAAGAGGAACCTTTTTAAGCCACCAACAAAACTCCTCAACACCAGAACACCAAAATAAAAAAATTTACGACTACCATGACGAACGACAATAACGAAACTACATTAAATCATACACACAACCATTACACCTTTAAATCTTAATAAACGATCACACATATATGATACAACATATAATAATCATATAAATATATACAATAGGCATAAACGCGACATGCGTCGCGCAGCGTCGGTAGAGGATAACGGGAAACAAAAGAACCCCACGTAACGTTTTGTTTCATTTTTTTTCTCTTCATTTATAAAAACAAATTATCATTTTGGTCGTTTTCTTTCTTTTTTCAATTTTTTTTTTATTTTTGTAAATTTGCTACGACCAATGTGTATGCAACGCTTTTTTTTACTATAAATATTCGTGTTAATCATTTTACCCTCTTCTAGAAATAACTTCCATCTTCTACCAACAAAACCACTCCAAATAACATGTCTAACCCACTAATCAGAACTTAGAATGTTACAGGCACTACAACCATCAAAATTCCAAAATTATAACCAAAACTTCGAAAAAGGAATATTAGGACAACAGAATATTTATACCAATAAACAATGGACAACCAGGAAGGAGGAGCCGAAATCTACCAAATACGGACAAATTTGACAAATGGAATAAATATTTTAGGAAAACCAAACTTGGAACTCTAGCAACCGAACGAAACAGGACAACATTTTAATTTTTCTTAACCATTTTTAACACCAAATTAAAACCCATCCAATTTAACTAAACCATTCCCACTAACACAAGCAACTAAACGTTTACTCAGTTACAGATATCAACAACCACAAACTATTTAAAAAACCACAGGAGTGTACCGCAAATCAACTTCAGAACCAAAGGATAATCCTCCAAACGAATCCAAACAACAACCAGGAGTTTTACGTCTTCAACAATTAACAACCAGGAGCTTTACTTCTTCAATAATCAACAATCAACAATTATGAACAAATAACAACCAAAACACACATTCGAAAAACATTACACAACCTACACAAAAATGAAAATATTTTAGAAAAACAACAAAAACCAAAATGACTTTCTTTTTCAATTATATCGAGTTACACTTAACAGATTATGTCAAATGTAAAAATCATAATATCCGATGCGGGGGCATCGTTTCCTCCCAGAGGGGGAGTGTAACGGCGGCAGCCTAACGATTTAACCGTTCGACTTTAATATTTATTCGAGGCTATCGATACAGAGCGTTTCCGTTCGATACGCTCTTTAAAGAAGCCCTTACGGCTATCGCGTATCCGAACCGCCGCGAGCGACCACTTATCTAATAGACTAAACACTCTGCGATTCATTGTTCCTTTGTCAAGCCAGCGCGAAGCCTTCGGCTTAACGCCCGCTTCATCAGTTCAGCTCCGACCGACACTGCGAACGGTACTCTTCGAACTATACCAATTACACTCTCCGACTAATAAAGACTAGCATTTTTCATAGATTATCTTCTTTGACTCAGTTATTTAATTGCAGTGCCTGACCCAAACGACCATCCGTCACACAAATGTATAAATTTTTTCACGATCTATCAATTGCGATCGAAATTACAACTGGAGCTGTAGACCTATCGGTAATATTTTTGTCTTTTTAACTTCTCGGATGATAGATTTTTCTAATTTAATGGGCGTCGCCTTTGCACACCTGGCAACCGCTATACTACGCCCCGTGACTGCCGTTCATGGTGACAGGTAGCCATCGGCACGTAGCCATGGCGGGCTGTTTGCCTCGAACTGTCATATACATATAAATAAAACTTCACATAGCAGTTTATGATGTATGTACAGTGAAAATGAAACAGTGATGATGACCATTCCTATCTATGCATATATATAAATAAAGAAAATAATAAGTGATTGGTTTTTATAAGGTAATACAAAATCTCTTGATAGATTTGTATTCATTATAGGATTGTAGGAATGTTATGAGACTCCCCGTTCCAGGAGTCTAGTGCTATACTACCAAAAAATGCTCTCGACAAATCGCATTCGCATGTAACAAAGGCGCGAAATGTTACTGCAATGCTGCTTGTAGAGTCGAAAGCCAAAAAAAAATTACGTGATGTATTTCATTCTCATGAGATAAAGACATGATATTTCATGCCTTTCTCTCATGAGCTATTGATCATGATACATGTCGATACACGTCAATACACGTCAATACACGTCGATACACGTCGATACACGTCGATACACGTCGATACACGCCGATACACGCCGATACACGCCGATACACGCCGATGCACGCCGATACACGCCGATACACGCCTATACACGCCGATACACGCCGATACACGCCGATACACGCCGATGCACGCCGATACACGCCGATACACGCCGATACACGCCGATACACGCCGATACACGCCGATACGCGCCGATACGCGCCGATACGCGCCGATACGCGCCGATACGCGCCGATACGCGCCGATGCGCGCCGATACGCGCCGATACGCGCCGATACGCGCCGATACACGCCGATACACGCCGATACACGCCGATACACGCCGATACACGCCGATACACGCCGATACACGCCGATACACGTCGATACGTGTCGTTGAATTAAAAAAAAAGCTTGTGACGTACGGGCGTTGTTCACGTCGAAAATAACCCCGCCGCGGGAAGCGCGCCGAGTTTATATTTTTCTTTGGGATCGTTTCCGGTCCGTCCCATACAGGACGCCTGTCGATACCCCGTGCAGGTCGTTAAATAATTCACGCGGTATCGTTGATAAATCCGTGTTTAATTATATAAAAGAATATTATACGTTACTATCGCTACAAGGTTAGGCCGGCAAGCACTCACTCTACAATCGCACACACGGAATCACACACTCTCTTTCCCTCTCTTTACACTTTTCACTCCTTTCCTCTCACTCTCTCTCGTACCGTAACCACACTCTTAACCTACACGACAATATTGTTCGTGGCGCGAATGAATACTCTTATGAACTAACACGAACAGGCTCACCACCGCGGCGAGTAACACTTTTCAGGCTCCTTACGGCCCTCGCGATTTCTGCGCATTCTAATGGACCGGGGTGTTCTCTCAAGATTTACTTTACTCCTGCGGGTGCTGATCGAGGAGCCTACCGAAGTTCAAGCTCACGCTTTCACTGTATCTTCGGGACTGATTTCCCCGGCTCGTGCATCCGTCGATCTCTCGACCGTCGGATGTCGAGCCGGGGAGGATTTCTGCAACACAGCGAAATTGCACCTCGTTTGAGCGGAGGCGAGAGGAGACATTCGTATGTCCCCTCGAGCCCCCGACTCTCAGGAAAAATATCGCGCGACCCGCGTCGCATAGAATAACGCCGCGGTTGGCGCGATACAAAAAGAATTAATACGGGGAATTAAATACTGAAAAGGTAACGGAATACATCCTGTGCATTCCGACACCTTGACAGTCGATCCCGCGCTGACGAGCCCGAACGTGCCATTTCGCGGGTTCTGTCGCAAACCGCGCAGGAAAATTAAGAAATAAAAATCGTTGCTGCGCGGAACGTGACAGCTTGTCCGGCCATTTTTCGAGAACATCAATCTACATTAAGTTTTTTTTACCATTCATGGTGTTTTTGTACTTCTCAAGTTTTGTTATAGTTTAAATTATTCACGCGACATGTACTCTGATACGAAGCGCAGAGCGCGATGTGTACTCTGATCAAGAGCGCCCAGCGCGACGTGTATGTGACTGCGTTCGAAAGTATCCCTCAGACATTTTCCGGAGGGTTTTTGGGGCTAAGCCCAGCAACGTGCCCCTGGCGCCCGAGGAGCGCAGCAGGGGTTATTGATTGCACTATATGAACATACATGACCATATATACAGTTATATATAGTCATGCATGATCATAAATGAGATAATACATATCTATATACACTAATATATGATTATGTACAATTATAAATCAAGGCACATACAAGGTACATAGAAAATAAAAGTATTCTATATAATCATATATACGCATGATTATATAGAATATTTTTCCCCGGGTGGCTGCACATGAAAACTAATACCTTTAGTTTACGCAGGTAAGTTTAATAAAGCAACTATCAAACTACAACTAGTTAACTCATCCTCGATGTATGCATAAATATAAATTTGATCGTATGATATTCCACAGGCAATTTTAGTCATGTGAAACCCATTTCGCAAATTCTGGATTGTTGCGCAAGAGGGCACCGATCCTATATAATTTGTGGTGCACATCCAAAAATGACACATATGTTTTGTACACATTTTGGTAGTGCACAATTTATTAACCACATTTCAATTGTGGCACAATTTTTTTGTCCACGACTACATTCTACTCAAAAAGCACGTTTCTTTTGCTATTTGGTGCCCTAGCATTATTGTTTACATTGTTACAGTGCATTTATTCTGATTGATCATATCTGATCATACTTGGACAAATCTGATCAGATATGGTCACATCTAATAAGACATTATTCTGGTGACCATAGATAAACAGATCTGATCAGATATGATCATTTCTGACACGAGAATTTTGTGAAAAAATAGATTTTAATTATGGGTTTTCCAGTGGAACAACATTACCGTTACCGTAGTTGCAATAGCTACACAGAGTTTCACACTTGACATATGTCGAAATAAGGCAATGATACTTCAAAATATTTAAAGAGCTGTGTATTTTAACAGACATATAAAATAGTAACTTAACATTGAAAATACAACTGTCACATTGGAAGTATAGGAAAGGTTATGCAGTTGCAGCTTAACTAAAATACGTCGTACTGTTCATGACGTATTGAAGCAGTCTATAAAAATATCGGTAGTTTATTTGAATCTGACAAATATAATAACAAAATAAAAAGTTAGTTACCGAATTTGTGCGAGAAAAACGAAAGTAAAAAACAAATTTTTAGTGTCTGACTTTCTCGCTCGTCTGCTCCGGGTGAGCCTGTTTCGCAAGCACGTTTAACCGAAAAGGGAATTTGAATCTCACCACCTACCCGTTCCACTGTGTGAGACGACACTACAGATATCCATCCATCCAATGTCTTACGTGTTACGCGGTCACGGTACTCCATCAGAGCTACAATCTGATCTTCACTGTTTCGAAGAACGATGTAAGCATTATAAAAACAGTTTTCACTTTTCCCGAGTCAATTAATTTTGCGTTATGAGACATAAGTATGTAGAGATCCATTAATTTAAAAAAAAAAAATGTTTTTGTCAATATAAACAATGCAACATTATTAATTATGTACGTAAGCATTAGCAAGAAACACGATATGTTACGATTCGGTTATAAAAAATTGTACACATTTTATTTCTGTAAAACATAAAATATTGTAAACTAAATAACATTGAGTTAACGTCACAAATACAATTTGTTACAGTCGAACCTGAGGTTTTGGTATATTAAAATACGTTTAACATTAAACCGGTATGTCAAAAGACAATGAGACGCCAGAATAATTTGATTGGAATTGCGACGTCCGCTAAAATATCAGATGGGTCTTGCGAACTATCGGTCGATTGCACGTTTATAGTATCGGACGCGATGTAAACAAAGTAACGGCGAGCACGGCCGTTTTGCCCTTCAATTTGCCCTTCTTTTCGCTAAGCTCGTGTCTCTTTCTCTTTTTTTTTGTCGGATTTATGCCGCTTGGCCAAGTTCCGTACGTATCCCCGTGTTTTGGTGGCAGAAGAGAAACATCGACATTCACATCGCGAGCTTCATTGACGGTTGGGCGGGACAGAGAAGGGAAGCTATGATTTCAAGCAAATGTAATTGTTACTTCGAAAGAAATTATAGTTTTTATATCTTGTAGCGCTTTTCCCGGATGGACAATACCTACACCCAAACTCCCACGATCTTTCCCCTTAATTTTCCCCTCAATCAGGGATGGGCGACAGGTACGTCGATACGCACCGGGGAAAAATCGACAAAAGAACCTTCCCGGTTTCGCTGCGGTCTTCTCGATGGCAGAGTGGCTGGATTAGTGACTACCGTTCGGACAACACAAGAATGGATAACATCAAAATAAATTGCACAAATACCGAAGTACGGGAACCAAAGACCCGAGTTTATTAATTAAAGAACGAAGCTAATGAGGGAAAAAACCGGAGAACCCGGAGTAAAACCCTCGTCCCGAAAATTCAAGAACAATTTACAAAATAGATCTCACAGATCAAATAGCCAAAGAATATTCCCGACTTACGGGACTCGCTCGCTTCGACGCTCACACACATACACTCACATACACAGACGGTCGCGCTCTCCCGAATCTCCTTATTATCTCATGCGTGATTGTTCAAACCCAAAATTCACACCCACACAGCGCGGCACAAGTTCCGGCGCTCCCATTCACCTCACCCGATTAATCGCGGCGTTTTAAGCATTCACCTGGCGCGTTCGACGCGGCAATAATTAACTCACACACGCACCCGGAATCACGCGCTCGGAAGTTCGCAAACGACGACTCGACAATCAGCATGTGACTCGACTCTACCAATTTTCCCCAAAAGAAAACCCTCACGACGGCCTTGAGTAAGGCCGGGTACGGTTTCCCGGTCCGTCCACGCGGCGCAAAACCAAAACAAAATTACCCGTACACGACGTCACGCACACCTGCCGAAACTCGGCGGTCCCGTTCCCTCCGGCCCGCCCGAACAAAGCACGCCGTCGGCATTACAAAATTAATTTTCCCTCGCACAGGATTACAATAAATTCACACACAAAATCTCGCCGTTCGAATACAAAAGAAACCCTTGGACAGAGAGCTCACTGTAACGAGAGACAGCACGACCAGGAACTGTCCAGATACTCGGCCGTAGGACTTCGGGTTCTTCCGTCCTTCCTTCTTTCCTCAAAAATATTTCCCGGTACTCGTAGCTGTCGATCGATCCGCTCGCTCGGACTCACAACGGAGAAGTGCCCCGAGTATCGACGCTCGATCGCTCTCGTTACCGCCCGCCTACCCCCCTGCCTAATCGCCACGACAATTCGGACCTTTCGGGGTCCCGCTCGGCCCTATTCGGCACGCTCGAGCGCTTCGCCTTATCGACCCGTGCATCGACTATCGCGTGCTGAAGATCCTATTCACCCGAAGGCCAAATCGTTTCCGCAATTTTAATAAGCGTAAAACGGAGGCCCCAGAGGTACTCAATTCCCCCTGCCGGAAAACTCCCGGTGAATCTTCTCTTGCACAGCCCGAGACCCCAGACGGCTGTGCAACGACTTCGATGCTGCGATGCATCCGGTGAAATGCGACAATCCGCATCGTCCTGCCATCTACGATTCCGACAGCAGGAAGGTAGGACTCACGAGCTCGATCGGGATTCCAACAATTGACTCAGGACGTGTTGCACTTCGTACGAGGGTGCAAGGACGCAGAGGAGAGGAAACCAAAGTTTTCATGCACATGAAATAGTCTGATAATTTTTTTTTTTTTAATATCAATACTTTCGAATTATTTATTTCTCGACGGTGACCCTTGTTAATAATCACTCTCAAAATTGAATATGAACAACAAAAGAAATGACATATTTTTTATGACCTTTTTGAGACATTATTATTTTTAACAAATGCTAAAATTGTTATCCTGATACTGTAACGTATCACTTTTTGGAGGCTTACAGCTCTCTGCTCCAAAAGCGTCGCTATTTGAGTTCTTTGCTCACTTCTTAATTTTTGTGAGGGCAGGCGCTGTAAAAATAAAAATTCAAGGGACCCAAAAATTGATTCTAAATGTCAATTAAATATTCTGGCTTTATTGATACAAATCTTATTCTTGTATTGATCTTATCTCTAATAGAACAGTTTATCTCCGCAACCAAAATCAAAGAATGTATGAAGAGAAAGAATGGAAATGAAAGGGTTAAATGAGACAGACGGCAGCAGTCTCTCCCGTCCCCGAGAGAAGTCGCCGACGCTGTATATTTAGAGGAAAAGGGTTAACAGACGGCGGCAGTTACTCCCGTCCCCGAGAGAAGTCGCCGACGCTGTATTTTAGGTAAAGGGTTAACAGACGGCGGCAGTTACTCCCGTCCCCGAGAGAAGTCGCCGACGCTGTATTTTAGGTAAAGGGGTAATCAAGACAGCAGCAGTTATCTCTGTCCCCAGAGAAAGTCGCCGATGCTTGTCGGGAAAGAATCTCGGTAGTGATCGGAGTCACTATTCGCCCAAGAGTACCACTCTGTGCGTCTGGGCCTCCTTTTATATCGGAGCGCCGGGTGCGCACGGCCCGAATCTGCATCCCCTTCCATCTCGTTTCCCGCGATCACACGCGGCTGACGCAACACCGGCGTGCTAGGCGCGTGCTCCGAAATGCTTGTTGAGTCTCGGGGTAAGACAGGCCGCCCCCGGCTGCCGACTCCCCGGGTATCAGCCTCTCGCTTGAGCGCTCTACGTTGCCGACATGCTTGGGCTTCTCGCGATCCTCGTCGCTGCTCCGATTCTCGGTGGTGCTCGAAAAGGTTTTTGGAGGCGAGCGGACCTTGAGTACCGTCTCAATACATAAAAACATGCTGATGCATAAAATTCAATTGAACTGTAGGGAGTTATACATTTTCTTAGCATGATGCAATATGTTTCACGACACTGTTATTTGTTACTTATTAGAAACCTTTTTTTTGTGATACCGACGAAGAGCTAAAATGAGTGGCATTAATAAAAGAGTCTCGGCAGTTGTCACGGCGCATGTTCTTATCTCACGCTGCTACCGCTACGGTCCATCAGAGGTAAATACCCCTTTGCCGTAATTACAATGGCTACACAGCTAGCTTGATCAAGTCGAACTTAAGCAATGTTACTTCATATTATTTAAAGATCTGTATACTTTAACAGACATTTAAAATACGATTTTTCACATTGACAGGATATCAAAGGCTTTGTAGTCGCAGCTCAATCTAAATACTTCCCATGGCTCATGAAGTATTAAAGCAATCTATAAAAATACCAGTAGTTTATATGAATCTGACAGATACAATGATAAAAATCAAAAGTCGGTTAGTTGGATTCATATTAGAAGTAACGAGAGCAAAATGAAATTTTTAGCGGCTATCTTTCCGCTCGTCTGCGGCCGGCGCACCGGTGTCGCTGGCGACGTTTGTTCAAAGGGAAACTAGGATCCCTACTCCTACCCTTTTTACTGTGCGAAACGTCACTATGATTATCCATTCGTCGAGTGTCTTACGTCTTATGCGGTCACGCTGTACAATCCGACGTATATTCCGTTCTTCGCTGTTTCAATATTATTTCACTATTTATTATTGATTTTTTACTACATTTATTGTTTTATTATTAGTTATTTCATTATCATTGTAGTTATAAGTTTTACATTATCATTATAGTTATTTCTTGTGTGTTATTATTATTTTGTATGGTATAATATTCTGAGTGTTGTTTTTTTAGTGTTTATATTTTTTTCGTGTTTAATCTCCGTTGAGTTTTTTTTTGTGTTCGGTGGACTTCTTTGGTTTTCGAATTTGCTTTGCGCAATTATTTAAACATGCCTCGGCCACGTAGAACTCAGCGACGACGGCGTCAAAAACGAATACCATTGATCGATAGAATCAAAAACGGGAGGATTTACCAAAAAAGTGGAATGTCTCGCGACGGAAGAACGATGTAAGTACATAAAAATTAGTTTGCATTTCTCCCGAGGCAATTAATGTTTTGCGGTGTTAAACAGAGGGATATAGAGGTCCATCAATTTCAAGAAAAAAAGTGTTTTCTTTGTTATTATAGCAATTGCCTTATTATTAATTGTGCGCAAGGATTATTGTGTAAAAATATGGTCCGTTTCGAATATAAGAAATTGAAGATATTTTAGGTTTGAAAACAAAATATTGTTAATCAAATATTATTTAATTAAAGTCACTACTACAATTGATTATATTCGGTGCTGAGGTTTTTTACAAGATAACACTTTCTCAAAGAATGGATACAAAAATATTTTGTAAATTAAAATTCATTTAGCTCAAAAGAGATTGTGCTTTCGAAACGAAATGGAAAGGTCTGCATGGATTTCAAAAGACAATGAGACGCTGGAATACTTTGTTTTGAACTACGCTATGCATAAAAATATGTCTCCCGAACTCTCGGTGGATTACAACTGTATTAGTATCGAGTGCGATGTAAACAAAGTGACGGCGAGCGCTGAGTTCTGCCCTTCCGTACTTGTGTGGTAGTAGAGTACCATCGGGACTCAAACCGTGACCTTCATTTTCGGTTGGGCGGGACAGAGGAGGCCAGCTATGCTTTCAAGCAAATTCAATCGTTAGCAAAAAAATTGTTCATTTTTTATCTGCAGACTTCAAAGGTTGTAACTTGTAAAAAGTAGGCAGATTTTAATTGTAATAGAAATGTGTATTTTTAAATAGTTTTTTTTAAACGATTATAGCATGTAGAAGAAGGAAGGTTTCAACCGTTGCAATGAAGATAGTTCTGAAATATTTTACGCGTTGAGCTCTGCAATGACTAATTTGAGAGTAACTAGGCCAACAAATTATTAGTCGGAGAGCTCAATGCATTACATATTTAAGTTCTATTCTAATCGTGGCTTTCAAAGCTGTGCGCTGCCATTCCTTCCTCTACGTGCTGTAAGGGCTCGAAAAATTCAACTGTCATTATATTTTTCAGTGTCCATGACAAAATAATATTATTAACTAGCCAGCGACACTGAAGAATGTAATAATTACTGCATTTTTTAAACTCTCATAGCATGTAGCAGAAGGAATGGGAGCCTAAGGCTTCAAAGACTACGATGTTGATAGTACTTGAATATGTGCTGCGATGAGCTCTCCGGATAATAGTTTCAGAGTGAAAGGACCAAAAAACTATTAGTCGGAGAGCTCATCGCAGCACATATTCAAGTACTATCAACATTGTAGTCTTTGAAACCTTACGGTGCTATTCCTTCTGCTATATACTGTGAGAGTTTAAAAATGCAGTAATTATTACATTATTTAGTGTCGCTGACAAGTTAATAATGTTGCTCCCCGGATAGGGTAGTGGCGCCCTATTAAGGGCCAACAATATATTAATAGAATATTAATATATTATTGTACATTTTTGGGCAACAATATAATGTTATACTATATTCGTAGAATAGTATAATATTATAAAATAGTCGTGATAATATATCGTAGTATATTATAGTATTGTAGTATACATTCCAGTTCGGACCCGAAACATTCCAGCGGTGTCCGAAAATTGGAGCAACTCCGGTTGCACAATATCGAGGTATGCAGCGACACGCGATGAGCGCGCGTCGCTGCAACGAGGCCGACCAAAAACCTGAGTCAGCCGTTGAACAATCACGGGCGGCTCGGTAATTAGAGCATCGACTCGAGAATTACCGAGTCACATATGTCGAAATAAAAACATGCTCCAAATCCCGTTCTCAAAGAAGCGAGGGTTTGGAATGGAAAACTGTTTACCGAAATAAAGTAAACCATAAACATGTAAACAATATCAAGCTGACGTACTTGCTCTCTTGTCCATACTTAAGGGATCGAGAGCAGGCACTCATCAGTCTCTTCGGAACCCCTGATTCCTACGGTTGACTACAGATACACCATACGAGCAAAGCTCAAACGCGATAAGTGGGTTGTGCGAATATTAGACCCCTATCGCGAAGGATTAACGCACGACAGACGGTAATCCAATCGGTGTATCAAAAGTACAAATTGTACTACGATTGGTAATTCAAAAGGACAGACGTAAGCACAAATATAGCTTTAACGAATAAACTAAAGTATCAACGGATAACATATAAATAGAACAATATCCATACAGTGGAATAATCGAGCATTAACGGTAAAGCATTGAAATATAACCAAGCAAATTAACCAAGCATTAATAGCTAACTTGATAAAGTATTAAGTGAGCATTAATATCAAGGGATAAAATAACGTCAAGTAGAACGTTAATCGGACATTAAAGCGAACGTCAGTCGAAGGTTCTCGGTAGACATTGTTATATAAGAGATATAACAATGTCACCCTGGTAAACCCCTGATAATATTGACATAATATTAAACACATTAAATATAGTAACATTGTCAAACAATCTCCGATAATATTAACATATTGTTAAACCTATTAAATTTATTGCTAAACAAACATTGTAAAATACTGTCTAAATAAATAATACGTTTGTACTTCACTTGGGTTCCAACCCTTTACTGAGCGCATCCCCAACCTTACGAGCCAACGGCTCGCGCACAGAACCCAGATTAAATACCTGAGTTTCTGCGGCATAACAATGATATTATTTTGTCATCGACACTGAAGAATGTAATTACAGTTGAAATTTTTGAGCCCTTACAGCATGTAGAGAAATGAATGGCAGCGCAAGGATTTGAATGTTGCGATGAAAATAGTCCTTATATATATGTGATGCATTGGGCTATCCGATAAACAGTTCTAGAGGGTCTGAGCCAAAAACTATTCATCGGAGAGCTCAATGCAGAAGAGATTTAATTACTATCTTCATCATAACATTCCAAACCTTGTCTTGTCATTCCTTCCTCTATGTGCTGTAAGGGCTCAAAAAATTCAACTGTCATTATATTCTTCAGTGTCCATGACAAAATAATATTATTAACTAGTCAGCGACACTGAAGAATGTAATAATTAGTGGATCTCGCCAGTAGATTAAAACTAGTCGGAGAGCCGTTAACAGATTGTAGCATTATGAAAAAATTTTAATGACTTTGCCACCTTCGTACTAGAGTTTGATAGAAGCTTGGAAGTCGACGAGCCAAGAAGAACGCACGCTGTCGAATCTTACTGCTCGACTCACGATGGGTGAGCTCCGATGGAAAGACAACGGGGACGGCAGCGACAACGCCTTTCCTATGAAGGCGAACCAGCGACGAGGTGTGAAGGCCAAAAAACCTGGAGTATGCTACAACTATCGAAAAGCAGGACACTGGAAAAAAGACTGCCGAAGGAAAGAAAAGACAGCGAACCAGAGTGAGACGGACCCCGGACAACAAGCGAAGGGCAGCGCTTTCGTCACAGCAACGGTAACACAGCACACGGATTGTGCTCGACGAAGGTTTTGGCAGGTTGGTTTCTCGACTCCGGAGCTAGCCAACACATGAGCCCGACGCGTAGTTGGTTCGTCAACTACACCGAGCTCGCAGTGCCAATACAAGTACGCGTTGGCAACGGCGAAACAATTTTGGCAAAAGACAGAGGCGATATGAACATTTTATCCTACGACGGAGACCAGTGGCGAGAACATCACTTGTCCCCCGTTCTGCATGTACCGGACCTGCGCTATAATCTTATGTCTATGTATTCTGCTCTAGATAAAGTGCTGAAATTCGAGTCCGATAACCGGCAATGTTGGTTGAAGAATGGAGAGGACATGGTCGCAGTGGGAGATCGCCATGAAGATCTTTGTAAAATGCGGTTTCGGATATGCAACGAGGAGACGCCCCCAAACCGACAAGAGCAAGGAGACAACGTCACGAAAAGAGACTCGCTGTGAGTCTGGCACGAGCGTCTGGTCCACCAAAATATCCAGCACGTTCGACGCGTGCTAAAAGGGTGGAACATCGATACGAAACAGGAAGAGCATTGGGACTGCGACGGATGCGCCCAAGGAAAAATGAGCCGGAAGCCGTTCCCGATTAGCAAAACGAAGACTAAAGCTCCAGGGGAATTGATACACGCTGATCTCTGCGGGCCGATGGAGAGTCCATCCGTCGGAAATTCGAGGTATTTCTTGTTATTTAAAGACGATTTTCCTCATTATAAATTCGCCTTCTTCCTAAATCAAAATCCGAAGTGAAAACACGTTTTGAAGGACTATTGAAGAAACTCGAAACCCAACTCAACCGAAGAATAAAAGTTCTGAGAACAGACAATGGGTTGGAGTTTGCCAACAACGACATGCGGGAGATCATGAGACGATACGGCATCAAACACGAGACGGGCGCAGCGTACACGCCGGAACAAAACGGGGCAATCGAACGGGAGAATCGGACCATCGTCGAGGCGGCACGCAGCATGATCTACGCGAAGCAGTTGGATATCAAACTGTGGGCAGAAGCTGTAAACACAGCCACTTACGTACTCAATCTTACGGGGCCAAGCGGTACAAAGCACAAAACTCCACACGAACTTTGGTTCGGGGAAAAAACGGAGAAAAAGGAGTACAGAATCTTTGGAACAGAAGTGTGGACTCACGTCCCACACCAAGCACAAACGTCAAAAGTGGAGCGCCAAGGCGAAAAAAGGCATTTTCGTGGGTTATGATGACAACACGAAGGGCTATGGCATCTGGTTCCCCGCGCAAGAAAAGGTCGATACTCATCGAGACGTCAAATTCACTTCGAAGGAAAACATCGAGAACAAAAAACAAGGAAAAGAATATGCGACAATTCGCACGAAGAACGACGTCGGCGAAGATGAAGGATCGGACGACGAGGGAGCATCGGTAAGCGGCGATCAGCCCGGAGAAAATTCGATCGACGGTTACATGACGAATGAAGGAGAGCTAGGAGCGCCTGAGCAACAACACGCAGCAGTAGATCCTCCGGACGCAACAGGTCATCGCGGAGAAAATTGTGATCAGCCGAGTACTTCGGGGGAAAAACGGCAATTGCGCGATCGAGCAAACCTACGCCCACCGCAACGATATGCGGATTACGACCTCGATGGCGGGGACGTTTTCGTCGCCGAGAAAGAAGAAACGAGAGATTACCAAGAAGCAATAAAAGACGCAGACAGCGCAAATTGGAAAAATGCGATGGACGACGAGATGGCATCATTGCACGAAAACGCGACGTGGGACCCGGTTCACCCTCCGGAAGGTGCAAAAGTCCTGCCGAATCGCTGGGTCTTTCGACGAAAACCGGCCATCGGCAACCGAAAAGAACGTTTCAAAGCAAGACTCGTAGTCAAAGGCTTCTCACAGAGACCGGGAATTGATTACGAAGAAACTTTCAGTCCGGTGGTGAAATTTGGATCGATCCGAACGATTCTCGCGGTCGCAGCAATGTCGAATATGCAACTCATGCAATTCGACGTAAAAACAGCGTATCTCAACGGTGACCTCGACGAGGAGATATACATGGAACAGCCAAAGGGGTACGAAGACGGATCGGGAAGAATCTACAAACTACGAAAGGTGCTGTACGGGTTAAAACAATCCGCCAGGAGCTGGAACCGAAAATTCGTGGACTGCCTTAAAAGATTCAACTTAACCGCGACTTCGGAAGATCCGTGCGTGTTCGTTTCGCACGATAACAACGACATTTTAATACTTGCGATTTACACAGATGACGGTTTAATTGCTTCGACGAGCTCGAGCAAAATTACGAGTTTGTTACAGCACTTATCGACAGCGCTACGGATAATCGCGTCACCTTTGAGCGCCTTCTTGGGGATGAAGATCGAGCAATACGAAGATGGGTCGATTTTTGCCAATCAAGCAGCGCACGCCCAGAGGGTCCTGGACCGCTTCCGGATGGACGACGCGAACTTCCTCGCGATTCCGGCCGATCAGCATATCAACCTGAGCTTGGAAGATCCAAGCCGTGACGATGAAGTTGTCAATGTTCCCTACAAGGAAGCGGTGGGGAGCCTGCTGTTTTTGCAACTGTCACGAGGTCGGACATCGCGTACTCAGTCAGCGCGGCGAGTCAGTACGCAGAAGCACCGAGGAAACTGCACCGGAACGCCGTAAAAAGAATCTTAAAATATGTAAAGGGTACGGTGACCCACGGTATCTGGTTTCCGGGAGAACGCGAGAAATTTCGAGTGAACGCTCATAGCGACGCGGACTTCGCCGGCGACAAGCGAACGAGAAAATCGACAAGCGGCTTTGTTGTAAAGATCGCAGACGCCACAGTCGTGTGGGGCTCGCAAAAACAAAAAACGGTCGCGTTATCTACTATAGAATCCGAGTATATCGCGGCAAGCCAAACGAGTAAAGAGTTGCTCTGGACAGATAGACTGCTTAATTCAGTAGTCAAGAGTAAAGTAGAAGTTCCTGTGATACATGTAGATAATCAGAGCGCGATAAACTTTGTTGAAAATCCGCAGATATCTCGCAACTCGAAACACATCGAAGTACATTATCACTTCGTGAAAGACCATTACGAGCGTAAAGACTTCACAATAGAGTACGTAAATACTAACGAGCAGATAGCCGACATACTGACGAAACCGCTCAGTAAATCGAGATTCGAATATTTGCGACCAAAAGTAAATGTGATAAGTAAACAGGAGGCTGCGGCCATATCAGTCCAAAGTGTCAGTGTTGGAAATATAGATTAAACCCGGTTTGGGCCTACATGCCGGCAGAGTACGACACGAGCGCTTAGTACGTAGCTAACGTGCGAAAAGTACATCATGACAATTATTTTTCTTTTCTGGTTTTATTTCCGTTTTGATACTTTTACTCTTTTCCGGCCTCTCGAACGAAGCACACCTGTTTCAATAAATCTTCTTTGAGTTCTGTTATATCGGCGACTTTATTTCTCCGAATCTGCCATCCTGCTCCACAACCTTAAAATCAACAAATTTTTTGAGCCCTTACAGCACACAGAGGAAGGAATGACAAGGCAAGGTTTGGAATATTATGATGAAGATAGTAATTAAATATCTTCTGCGTTCAGCTCTCCGATAAATAGTTTTTGGCTCAGACCCTCTAGAACTATTAATCGGATAGCTCAATGCATCACATATATAAAGAGTATTTTCATCGCAATATTCAAAACCTTGCGCTGCCATTTATTTCTCTACATGCTGTGAGGGCTCAAAAATTTCAACTGTAATTACATTCTTCAGTGTCCATGACAAAATAATATTATTAACTAGTCAGCGACACTGAAGGATGCAATAATTACTGCATTTTTTAAACTCTCATAGCATGCAGCAGAAGAAATGGCACCGTACGGTTTCAAAGACTACGATGTTGATAGTATTTGAATATGTGCAGTGATGAGCTCTCCGACTAATAATAGTTTTTTGGTCCTTTCACTCTGAAACTATTATCCGGAGAACCCATCGCAACACATATTCAAGTAATATCAACATCGTAGTCTTTAAAACGTTACGGTGCCATTCATTCTGCTGCATGCTATGAGAGTTTAAAAAATGCAGTAATCATTACATTTTTCAGTGTCGCTGACTAGTGAATAATATTATTTTATCATGGACACTGAAGAATGTAATTATAGTTTAATTTTTTGAGCCCTTATAGCACATAGAGGAAGGAATGACAGGGCAAGGTTTGGAATGTTTTGATGAAGATAGTAATTAAATATCTTCTCGGATGTTACCCAACACCCGTAAAGGGTAGCGGGTAACTCGGTTGAGTGTCAACCGAGCGCGTCTCCAGGTGGCGGGTAGGAGGGACCAGGGCTCGGGGACCTCTGCAGCCTGGGGACCGGGCCGCCATGCGACGACCAGTAACCGAGGCAGGAGGTCTCAAGGAAACTGGCCTGCGAGTGCTATAGGGAACCCGGCCGGGGTGAAAGCTGACCGGAGGAACAAAAGCCCTGCCGGGGACCAACTTCCTGAATCCTAAGGTGTAAGCTCATCGTGTCGACGGGATGCATGGCACTTGGGAGGCAATGTCTCGAACGATGCTCTGTGGGTACCAGGCGCCACCTACTTATATTTAAGTCGCCTTGCCTACGCAACAGGCTCTGCGTAGGTCGACTACCCTTTCCTGTTTACTCGTGGGACACAAATGAATGAACCACGTACTGCTTACACAAAAAGAATCTGTTGGTGCCAAGACCTCGCAAGAGGGACTGGCACTTGAGTTGGTGGACGATTGTTCCGTCGGGGCCCGGCGTGTTGGGGGAGCGCAAGCTCAACCGACCCCTGTGGAACCGATGGATAGGAACGCTTGCAAGGAGAAAGGGACAGAGGACTCAGCGCCAGTCGAGACCTCCGAGCCCTTACAGGAAAAGCGACGCAGAGCCGGGCGCAGCGGCACAGCAAGGAGAAGGGCCTGGAAGAGCCGCCAGGCTATTCTAGCCCTCTCCGAGCATGGCCACAGCGACCAGCCGGCGGCGGGTAACGGCGGAGCTGCACCAGCTGAACCTCACGGGACAACTGGCAGCAGCCTGGTTGTATGCGCGAACACGGACATGCGGGGGACGGATGTTGCTACCATGCTTCGATGGGCACCGTTGGGAACAGGGAGCCATGTGGGTGACCTGCTCTGACGACACGGCGAAAGCGTGGCTGAAGGCTATTGTCCTGATGCTCAAACCATGGGAGGACGCCTCACTCCAGGTTATGGAGAGAGACGGCCTCCCCAGACTTAAAAAGACCTCTGCGGTTTTCTTCGGAACACAGAAGGAAACCGAGGTGCTTTTTAGGAGGCTGAAGCGCCAGAACACGGCCCTGAACACCGACATATGGCGGGTTTGGGACCGGCGGGAGGTGAACGGCAACGTTCACTTCACTCTGAGCGTGGACACTTCATCCATGGAGTCTCTGGCCAGGGTCGACAACGCTCCCCACTGTGGACTGGGGCGGGCTCGCTTCGGCGATGCCCCGAACAAGACCGGCGGGAGAGCCACTGCCGGCACCGAGGCCGGAGTTTCCGAGGACTCGGAACCCAGGTCGGGTCCGAAACCGGTGGCTGGACTTGCTGAGAGGACCGAAGTACCGAGTACAACGGCCCCAGCAACCAGGGTGACCAGCGCGGGTGCCCCTCTATTGAGGGCGCCTGTGCTGCCACCCACCAACACCATGGCTCCCGCAAAGGTTAATATGCCTAGCGCGGAGAAATATCCACCTTCTTATTGGAGGAAGGAGCAGGGACGGACTGCAGGGGGCTCGGGGGTCACAACCCGCGGGACCCTGGCGGTCGGGCGCACTCCGTTCCAACCAGTAAGTAGGAAAGGAACGAGGGGCAGGCCCACTATGGCGAGCATGGCGTTCAAGGCGGGACTGGCGGGGAAGGGGCAAGGCACCCAGCGGACGCTGGACCTCACCACGCCAAGGACCTCTGAGCCGCCAGCCACGACTGTAGTGGGGCCAGCGGACGCGGCCGAGGGGGAGGCAGAGCGCGATGGCTGAACATCGGTCTCTTCCCCCTCGAATCCTCCATGCCCAGACCCCCCAACCCCGAACCCACCCAGTTCCCACATCCTTTCCCCTTCCCTTCCCCACTTTGCTAAGAGAGAGATCGAACCTGCAGCGTCGATAGCTGTGGATAGTATCAGGTTCTTCCAAATCAATCTGCAACACTGCAAAGCGGCCACGGCTGTTTTAAGTCGGGACCTAGCAGTGGAGCAGACAGACATAGCCCTTATACAGGAACCCTGGATTAACGGGGGACTGATTGAGAGTATTAATAGGAATCTGGGCTCACTTATCCACGCGGAGGTGGAGCTGGGACCGAGGGCCTGCATCTTCATCAACAAGATGCATAGCGCCCCGAAGTTGAACCAGTTCTGCACCAGGGATTTGGCAGCGGCCAAGATTTCAATAAATGTTGAGGGCAGGCGGACCGAGTTGGTAATCTGCTCCGCATACCTACCTTATGACTTAGCGGTACCTCCGCCTACAAACGAGCTCGCGGCCCTAGTAGACTACACAAGGGCCAGCGGACTAAAATTAATCATCGGTTGCGACGCGAACTCACACCACACGGTGTGGGAAAGCTCCGACATCAATTCAAGAGGCGCTGCACTACTGGAGTACCTCTCCACTACTAGGCTAGAGATTCTCAACAGGGGATCCAAGCCAACTTTTATCACCTGACGCAGACAGGAGGTCTTAGACCTGACCCTGGCTGTACCGGAGGTGGCACGTGGCGTCCTGGACTGGCGGGTGAGGGAGGAGGTAACCCTCTCCGACCGCCGTCTGATCAGGTTCAGTTTACTGGGGAATGCAGCGCTACGCCCTCCAGACTCTTACAGGAACCCCAAAGCCATCGACTGGACTGCCCACGGGGCGGAGCTGGACGGGAAGCTTGCGGGGGGCCGGGAGACGCCGGGGACGAAAGGGGGCATCGGGCGGGAAGTAAGTTTCTTACGAAACGCTATGATCAACTCCTACGAGGCAGCATGCCCTCTTAAAAACAGGTCCAGCAGGAAGAACGTGATGTGGTGGAACCGTGACCTAACCAGGACACGGGCTCGCTCCCGGAAGCTGCTGAACAAAGCTTTAAAAACGAACACGGGCTCTGACTGGGACTCCTACCGGGAGGCCCAACAGGCTTACAAGAAACTAATCAGGAGTTCCAAAGCGGTTTCCTGGCGCGAGTTCTGTAGTGAGATCGAGGCCCTACCCCTAGTGGCCAGACTGCGCAGAATCTTTGCATCGGGTCCTTCGACTCGGCTCGACGGTCTTGTTCTCCCCGATGGGAGAACTACGTCGAGTCAGGAGGAGACCCTGGCCCACCTGTTTGAGGTTCACTTCCCTGGATCGGTTCTTACTGAACCGGGAGAACCCACAGCCACGGCGGACGCACCCGTAGGGGCGGCCGCCCGGGACTGGGCTACGGCAGCGAAAGTTGTCACATCCGCGAAAATCAGATGAGCCATAGATACCTTCGACCGGTACAAAAGCCCTGGGGTCGATGGGATCTTCCCCGCCCTCTTGCTGGAGGCTGGAGAGGGCCTCATCAAACACCTTCAACGTATCTACCGCGGATGTCTCGCGCTGTACTACGTTCCATCTGCTTGGAGGGAGGTCAGGGTCATCTTTATTCCCAAACCAGAGAAGGACACCTATGACCGAGCCAAGTCTTTTAGACCCATCGGTCGGACGTCTTTCCTCCTGAAAACGCTAGAGAGACTCGTTGATAGGTCCCTAAGCGAAAGGGCGCTTATCGAAAGACCAGTGCACCATTCCCAGCACGCTTACCAGGTGGGCAAATCCGTGGAAACAACGCTCCACCATACCGTCAAGGTACTGGAGAGGGCCGTGCAAATGGGTAGGTCTGTCCTGGGCGTGTTTATTGACATCGAAGGAGCGTTCGATAATACCTCCTTCCTCTCTATTTGCGAAGCAGCCAGGGGATTCGGGGTGAAGGACTTCGTCATCGACTGGATCCACTGCATGCTTAACACCAGGTCCGTCACCGCAGGTCTTAGGGAGTCATCCGCGAGTGCGCTCGTCAAGAAGGGCTGCCCGCAGGGAGGAGTAACCTCTCCGATCCCGTGGGTGATGGTCATTGACGGGCTTCTTGCGGAACTCGAGAGGCTAGGGGTGACGGTGGTAGGCTACGCAGATGACGTGGCGTTGCTGGTCATCGGCACCCACCCGGGGGAGATGTCGTGGAAGATGCAACGAGCATTGGACCACGTACAAACATGGTGCACATCGAAGAGCTTGAGGGTCAACCCGAGCAAAACGGAGATGGTGCTATTCACAAATAGAAGGAAACTCAAAATGAGCCCCCCTTCCATTTTTGGCACGGAGCTCAGCTTTTCTACAGAGGTACGCTACGTTGGCGTCACCCTGGATAGCAAGCTTCTATGGAGAAGCCACATCGCCAGACAGACCCGGAAAGCTACATCAACTTTCTGGGCTTGTCGCAGGATGTTCAACTCGACTTGGGGACTAAAACCGGCTGTGGTGAAATGGATTCACACAGCCATCATAGAGCCCCAGGTAACATACGCGTCAGTAGTTTGGTGGCCAGCGTTGCAGCGGGAAACCAATAGGAAGACGCTTAACAAGGTCTACAGGCTCGCACTGCTGGGGATCACAGGAGCGCTTCGGACAACTTCTACCCTGGCACTGCGGGCGCTTCTGGACATAGCGCTCCTAGACATCGTGGCTAAGGCCAAAGCGATGGGTGCAGCCGTACGGCTAAAGTTTGGAGGAAAGTGGAAGAGAGCGTGCAGGGGACACGCGTCGCTGCTAAACGGCAACAGGGATCTCGAGGAGGTCCTAGCTCTAGGCGGTGACCGCAGTAGTGATACATAGCGGATTCTAAGCCTAGGGATCTATCCCGACATTTACCGACACTTTTTAGCCTAGACTCGAACCACTCAGCTCAGACTCGAACCACTTGGGCGGTGGGTGGCAGGGCTGGTCCGCGGTGGGTGGTGTGGGGGAGGGAGGGGGGATTTTTCTTTTTGCATGAATCGGCGAGCGATGTGCAGTGGGTGGTGAGTGGGGGGGGGGGGTGATTTTTCTTTTTGCATGAATCGGCGAGCGATGTGCAGTGGGTGGTGAGGAGGTGGGTGGTGGGTGGTGGGTGGGTGATGGGAGAGGGGCGGGGGGGGTGGGTGATTGGGCGGTTAAATTTGTATCTCTTTCTTTGGAATGTATCGCTCGGTGACCCTAGAACAGCTGTCAATTATCACCTATAATATAAACATTAATAAATAAACACATCCGAGTTGAACTCAAATTTTCGTCAAGCGGTTGTTTAGGCTGTTGTACCCCGGGTCAACGCCCGATTATTCGGGGAATGCGCTTACTCAATAACCGCGGTATGCAACGGGCACACGACGCATTGCGAAAGACGGAAGAAGCGAGCGCGCGACGTATTTCGAAACATGGAAGTAACAAATAGCATTTAAAAAATTAGCAAGTAATTAGCCGAGTCAGCTATTGGGAAATATCGGAAACGCGAAAGCAATAATTGTTTAAACAATTGCAAAATAGCTGACATTGTAAAAATTAAGCTGACATGCCTACTCTTACCCCTATATAAGAGACCACGAGCAGGCATTCAGCAGTCTGATTTTAATCTGAACAACGTTACGGTTAGTTAGTTATACCGTAAAACATACTCTCTTCGGAAGGAAGATAAGCGTACAGAGTGTACTACACAACTATTGGTAAATAATCTTGCTTAAACTATTGTAATTAATATTGATATAATAAATCGTGCTTTTATAATTCACTTGGGTTTTAACCCTTTACTGGATAAATCCCGAAACCTTAGAGCTAACAGCTCCCGCAGTACTCAGAGTAGCTAACTGAGCTTCTGCGGATATAACATTGGTGGCAGCGGTGGGATATCCAGAGTGAATTATTAAAATAAAATTACTAAACCCACGATTAAAAATAACAAGCAATCGCTAAAACCAAGTTGTGAAATCTCCGCGTAGTGCGGTAAATTGCGACTCTCCACGAGAGAGAGAGTTCCGCGAACCAAGGTCGAGCATCGTCGACAAGAGTTCGGGCGGACCACGAAGGCAACCAGGGCCAACGTGGGCATCCCGTTATTCAAGAGAGATAACGGAAGGGAGTCTCCGCGGATCACTGCAGGATCCACGGAGAACGTCGCCAGACGCTGGGACGTATAAAAGGGAGCCTAGAACCCCGAGGGTTAGACGTCAACAACAGAAGGGCATCCCGTAATGTGGAAGGTTAACGCACTGTAAGTGACTTCCATTATCTTACGTAACAAACAAAGAAACGCGCAGCCTTGTCGGAACCGGTGCACCCGCTACCGAGTACCTAGGAAAATTTAGTGGAATACTTAGCTCGCGCACCGGTCGAAATGAGTACGCACAGCACGCCACAAGGACATCCGGGGCACGAACAGGATCCGGGGGCTGACGCGCTGCGAGCCGCGGGAAGCCTTGAACGGGTTCTGGGGGAAATCGCGGACCAATCCCGACAGGGACCCAGCGACAGCCCTCTCAGGGACTTGCTGCGGGAACGGGAGGGCACCGCGAACCCGATGGTCTGGGTGAACACCCAGA
Organism: Amblyteles armatorius; assembly: GCA_933228735.2. Lineage (NCBI taxonomy): Eukaryota > Metazoa > Arthropoda > Insecta > Hymenoptera > Ichneumonidae > Amblyteles > Amblyteles armatorius. Next base: position 4,364,420 of record OW121687.1, on the reverse strand, counting down.
GAGGATCTTCGTTCGGGGATAGAACCGGATGGGAGGACGTCAACGTACGCATGTTCGCACCAAGGCAGGGTGAAGTTACCCCGGCCATGGTTACCGACGAAATTAACCGTATGCGGAGCGCGCAGCGTGGACCGGCAGCCCCCAACTGGGACATTGAAAATGGAGTACTGGGGTCTGCGGAGGAGGTAGGCCAAGGGATACCGAACTTCGCCCAGCCAGCCTCCCAAAAGGCCCGTCGGACCCTCTTCCCCACGCTCCAGCCCGTGGACGAGGGGGAAGAGTCTGACGATCCCTCGCAAGGGCGCAACCGGACCGATGCTGAGGATGCGCTGGGGCAACGGGTCGCTCAACTGGAACAGCTGATTCAGGAAATGTGCACGCAGATGGCCAAAGAGCGATCGGCGGTAACGCTTCAGTCAGCAAAGCACGCGCATGAAGATTCCACGACCGAGCGACTCACAGCCATGGAAGAAACGATGAGGAATTTTGTCCTGGAGGGCCAGGGTGGCCGACAAAGGGGACACGCACACGAAAGCACCACGGCCGAGCGACTCACGGCAATGGACCAAACCCTGAGGGATTTCATCCTGAAGGGCCAAAAGGGGGGGCGCAGGGATGCCACCCCCCCAAAACATTCGCCACCTCGTCACCAAAGTAGGGTGACGATGGCGGATGAGGATGGACCGGAATACTTGGACCTCGGTTCCGCCCTTCGGAACATTAAAACGTTCGATGGGAACGATGCAACCAAACTCGACGGCTTCATATTATCCTGCGAAGCCGTATGGGGCATGGTAAAACCCAGACAACGGTCCACTCTTCTCTCGTTAATACGGAGCAGCAAATTAGAGGATCGAGCGACGCGGGAAATGCGTCACAAGACGATCCTAACATTAGACGATCTACGCACCGAGCTGGAAGCATTGTACGGGAAACGCGAGTCTCTCGCCTCCCTGCAATACCAATTTTGCACGCTACGTCAAGACGCAAAGGAAAACGTCTCGGCGTATGCTACACGGGTGGAAACCCTCACAGTAGAGGTCATCGAAAAACTGTGCGAAGGAGCCGACCAACGTGGCGCCCGTGCCATAGGCGAGGCAATCCGAAAAAGCGCACAGATGAATTTCGAAAACGGGCTAAAAAAGGAAATTCAGACCATCGTTCGCTCCCGCAATTACCAAGGTCTACACGACTCCGTCGTGGGGGCCATTGAGGTCGAAAAAATGACCTTAGGGCGGCCGGGAGGGCCACGCCCCAACGGGGGCGGCAACGGCGGAGGCAACGCTCGACAATCACAAGGCGCGGCAGGGGAGAAAAGGGGCGCCTGCTACACCTGCGGGAAAGCAGGGCATCTGGCAAAAAATTACCGATCTGGAAGACAGAGTCTCCCGGCCCCTACGCAGAAGGAAGTCAACGTCGCGAGCGTCACGTGCAATTATTGCAAAAAAACCGGTCACTTATGGAAGGATTGCCGCTCACGTAAGCAGGCTGAAAATAAGAAAAATAAAAATAATAACAATAAAAAATCCGCCGAGCCGAGGAAGGAACAACCCGGCGGACAGGCAACACAGGAGGGGACCGTAGGGGCGTTCCGCGTCGACACCGTCACAGCCACGAACCGGCCCTTAAGGGGGGCCAATATCTACACAATCGAGGCCACATCGTCGCCGGTAGCCCGGGCACCGATTACAGGACTGCTGACAGTGGCATCGTTTCGAGGGAAAAATCACAGAGTGCCGAACGAGCAACTTAAGAAGGTCAGCGTCTATGAGATTCGGTCGCCGGGGCCACACGCATCGGCCAGCGACTTTTACATTAAATCTCCGTCTAGTATCGGGGGCATACTGACACTGAAGGCCGACACCGGGGCCCAGGTGAGCCTAATACACGAAGACGTACTTCGACACGACACGCCCGCCGAAAAAACGGCTATCGAACTTACAGGACTCGGGGGTGGCTCGCTGAACGCGTACTACGCCGCCCTCGTTGTGCTCGATACACCGAACGGGTCTGTGAAACACTGGTTTCACGTAATACCCCGCGATTTCCACATACATACGCAGGGCCTCCTCGGTATGGACTTCATTAGGGAAAAACAGGTCGACATACTCAAAGGAGAAACCATAAGGATCAAAGGGCACTGCATGCCTCTCGTGGACGGAAGTTTGAGCATAACTTTGCCGCCACGGAGTGAGAGCATTGCGTGTGTACCAACACTAAGCACCGACGAAGGAATCGTTGAGCGACGCAACGTTACCGAGGGCATTATACTCGGAGCATGTGTGACCTCGCCTCAAGGCCACAGCTGTGTAGTAAGCCTAGTAAACACAACGGCGGAATACGTCTGCATCAAGCGACCCGCCGTGACACTCGAGCCGCTGGCCTCAGCAGAGGAACTGCCCGGCGCGCCCGCCACCACGACTCGCGGAATCTGCACCGTCAGCGCGGGAGCGAGCAGCACGCGACTCGAGAAGCTACGAAAAGAAATTGACACCTCACACCTCAACCAGGAGGAAGCGAGCTCGTTAAAGGAGATATGCGACGAGTTCGCAGATATGTTCCATCTCGAAGGGGACCAGCTGCCCTGTACCAACATGGTGGAGCACAGCATCCCCCTCGAGCCCGGGGCGCGACCTGTAAAAGTACATCCTTACCGCTTACCGGAAGCACATAAAAGGGAAGTACAGGAACAAATGAAGGGGATGTTAAAGGACGGCATTATCCAACCTAGTCGGAGTCAATGGAATGCGCCGTTATTAGTCGTCGCGAAAAAGCCTGACGCCACGGGAAAAATAAAAATGCGCGTAGTCGTGGACTTCCGCAAACTGAACGAAGTCACCGTCGGCGACTCATACCCGCTACCGCATATCGCGGAAATATTAGACCGGCTGGGTCGAGCGCATTATTTTACGACGCTCGACCTTGCCTCCGGATTCCACCAAATTCCGATGGCAGAAGAGGACAGGGAGAAAACGGCATTCTCCACACCTCAAGGGCATTTCGAGTACACACGTATGCCTTTCGGCCTAAAAAATGCGCCGCCGACCTTCCAACGGTTGATGAGCGCAGTACTCGCAGGGCTCGAAGGCCTCAAATGCTACGTATACCTCGACGACATAGTCATATTCGGAGCCAATCTATCAGAACATACCGAACGGCTCCGCGAGGTATTCGGACGCTTAAGAGAAGCGAAATTGGCCCTTCAACCGGCTAAATGCCGATTCCTGCGATTGGAAACGCGCTACCTCGGGCACATAATTTCGAGCGAAGGAGTATGCCCGGATCCAGCTCTAGTGACCTCTGTACGGAATTTTCCGACTCCCCGAGATGCCAAGGGCGTGCAGTCCTTCCTAGGACTGGCAGGATACAACCGTAAATTTATCCAAGACTTCTCGAAGGTCGCCAAGCCCTTAACGGAGCTAACGAAAAAAGATGTTAAATTCGAATGGATGGCGAAGCACGAACAGGCCATGGAGGACCTGAAACGCGCCCTTACGACCGCCCCCGTGCTCCAGTATCCGGACTTCGAGAAGCCCTTTGTGGTTACCACTGACGCCTCGGACAAGGCCATCGGGGCCATATTATCGCAGGGGCCAATAGGCGAGGATCTACCAATCTGCTACGCCAGCCGAACGCTAAATAAAGCCGAGCAAAATTACACGACTACGGAAAAAGAACTTTTGGCAATCGTATGGGGAATTGCACAATTTCGCCCATACGTATACGGCACTCGGTTCACCGTAGTAACCAATCATAAACCACTAACGTGGCTATTCAGTGTCAAAGACCCTGGGTCGAGACTCATGCGCTGGAAAATAAAATTATCGGAGCATGAGTTCGACGTGCAGTATAAGGCGGGTAAGCAAAATACCAACGCGGATGCACTCAGCCGCATATGTGTGGTAACACGGTCACACGCACACAAGGCGACCGAGCAAGTATGCAGCAACACGGACAGCGACGGCGAGACTCGCCCGCACGAAGCAACGGTCAGCCAGGAATACGAGTCCGCGGACGGTCAGCCCGACGCGCCGCGCGAAAAGGAGTACGAAGAAAACGGGTCAGACAGCAACTGTCCCAGCGAGGAGGAAAAAATCAAGACACTCCACGAGCATCACGATGCGCCTCTCGAGGGGCATCAAGGAGTCACGCGAATGCTTGCAAGAATAAAATTAAGATACTCCTGGCCTGGAATGCGAAAAGATATAGAAGCGTATGTGGGCCGCTGTGACAAGTGCCAGCGCAATAAAATTCGTCCGGCAACAAAGGCGCCGTTAGTCATCACCGACACACCGACTCGGGCCTTCCAAAAATGCGCCATGGACATCGTAGGCCCACTACCGGAAACAGAAGCGAGAAATAAATATATTCTCACGTTCCAGGACTTGCTGACGAAATACAGCGTAGCCATACCGCTGAAAAATCAGCAAGCAAACGAGGTTGCGAAAGCATTCGCGAAAGAAATAATATGTCGGTACGGGACACCTGAAACCATCCTTACCGACCAAGGCACGAATTTTCTGAGCGCAATCTTTAAGGGGGTATGCAAGTTACTGCGTATAGAAAAAATACAAACAACAGCATACCACCCCGAGTCGAATGGGGCCCTCGAACGCTCGCACAGGACGCTCGCCGAATACCTCAAGGGGTATATCGATGAAGACCAAGGAAATTGGGACGAATGGCTACCTTACGCCATGTTTACATATAACACGACGCCCCACACGGCGACTGGATTTACGCCGCACTGCCTGATCTACGGCGACAACGCAGAGCTACCAACGTCCTTGAAAAGGGAACCCAGGCCCACATACGCGTAAGACGATTATGTGCAAGAACTACGGGAACGTTTACGCGCGGCCTGGTCTACGGCGCACGACAACCTGAAAGCAGCAAAAGGAAAAGCTAAGGAACAGTACGACCGGAAGGCAAAGGAAATAAAATTCAAGGTCGGAGACCGTGTATTATTACACGACGAAACCGTGCGTCGGGGACGCTCAGCAAAATTAACCCCGAAGTGGATCGGACCGTATCCCATCGAGGAGGTACACCCGCCGTGCAACTACACCCTCCGCCAGGGACGACGGACGGTAAAAGTGCATGTAGACCGTCTAAGAAACTACGTGGACGAATAGAAAAAAAAAAAAAACCCTACGGGACGGTCACCGGGTTTCGACAAGGCTTCGCAATAGGAAAGAACGGAAAAGATAAATAAATGAATAAAAAAATTCCAGGTTACTGGTGGTAAGCGCGCTGGCCGCGGCTCATCTCTCGGACCGGCCATACACAATTCAACAATTCAAAAACGCCCCAGGGCTCTACTTCGAAAAAATCGGAACACTATATCCATACACCGACGTCTGGACACTGGCCATACGCATGAATCTAAAAAACATGGCCTTTATGGAGCTACGGATAAAAGCCCAGCTCGACGAGGTCCGGACGAAGTGTGAAAAATTCGGGAGCCCGGACGGACATTGCGCTGAGATGCTGGAACACCTCGTACGACTCTCTGAAAAAATAGAGGAAAATGTGGGGGTTGTGCAGGATCTCATCGGAGTAAAACCGAGCCGCAAACGCCGAGGATTAATCAACGGACTCGGAACGGTGCTGAAGGCCATAACCGGCAACATGGACGCCGACGATGGGGAACGGCTCGAAGCAGAAATCGCGACCCTCCGCGATACACAGGATACGCTAAAGGAAGGCATGAAAAAACAACTGCAGGTCGTAGAAACAACGATCGAAATGTTCAACGAAACCTCGCAAGCGTCACAAAGAAATCTACAAAAATTGTTCACCATGGTGCACACCGTAGACGGTTATTTCCAAAACCGAACCGACGCATTACGCGACAGACAACACTTCGACGAAAGCCTGACGTTAATCGAAGCCTCTGTCGAAGCATACCTGCGAGAGGTAGATAAAATGACAAAATTATTCTCCGAGGTGGCATCCGGCACAGTGAGTGCCTCAACCGTGACCCCAGCCACACTCACGAAATACCTGACGGAGGCATTGCCACATCTACCAAGAGGACACAGCTTCCCGCGTCCCATCGCGCGACCTAACGCGGCAGCCATACTCCGCCTGGCAACGGCTCGAGCTTACCGGAAAGAGGGAGTGGTAACGCTCATCCTGGAAATTCCCCTTATTGGATCGTCCGAATACAACCTAAATTACGAGTATCCCCTCCCGCGGAGGGGAAGCAACAACACATACTATTACATAGATACCACGGAGGATCTCGTGGTAGTAGACCGGAAGAACCGGCAATACATTCGGATGACGGAACGCGACCTCAAAGCCTGCAAGACCGCCGACGACAAATATTACTGCAAACCCCGGCACCCCGTCATGGCGATCACCGAAGACGCGCCATGCAGCATACGATTATACATCGAGGGTGCGGTAGGTCACGGACAACCGTGTCCGAAGAAAATCATATTCCTCACACATACTGTCGTGATGGGTATGCGTCAGCCAGGGCAATGGCTGTACATAGCGCCGAGCGAAGAGACGGCGAGCATCGGCTGCCAAGGAAAGCCGACGCAGCAGGAAATATTACATGGCGCGGGGCTAGTGACCCTCCAGGAACGATGCACGGTCACCACAGCGGCCTTCAAGCTCGAGACGGTGCGGCGATGGAAGCAGCGGATAAACGACACCTGCTATGTGCCGAGCTACAACCTTACCCTGCTCCCCGCCGAGGCAGAAGAAATACCGAAGACGATACGCGAAAGCCGGAAAACAACGCTCGAGCACGCAGCAACCAATCCGCGAGAATTAAACGAAGTCGGCACTCAAATAAGGAATATGCAAGAAAACCTGGACCGAACCACCACGCACGAAACGAGGAATCCCACGTCGCTATACCACGTGGTAGGACAATATTCCGTAAGTGCGGTCGCCCTCTTCGCACTTGCCGGCTATATTATCATTAATGCCCTGTGTCGAAGGGCGAAACCAGAGGCCATACGCCTGCCCCGTGCCGCTTAACCTAATCTCGCCGAATAAAAAGGGAATTAACGGGAAAACACACAAAATACATTAAAATATATTTATTTCCCCGAAAAACATAAAATATATATATACAAAAAAAGGGGAAATATAAATCCCAACGAAGGGAAGCGAGACTCGGTGGTCAGTACCACTCAGCCCGACGCCAATCCATCTCGCCCCGCTCGGCACGCCATATCCGCGATATCGGATCCTCGTCGTCCTCGACCTCCGACTCCGAGTCCGAGGCACCCCCCAGCCGATAGCCCGACCCGAGACCCTGGACCGGCCACACATCGGATACCGGTTGGGAAGGAGTAACGACGCCAAAGTCGACACCGAATGTCAAGCCGCCGTCCCAGGGGATCAGCGTACCCGACTGCGGCCCAAAATCCCCAGTGGTGGGCGGAGGCGAGTCCTCGTTGACGAACGAATCGGTCTCCGAGAACAAATCCTCGTCAAGGAGATCCGAAAACGAATCGCCGTCGAGGAGATCGGAAAATGAATCCCCGTCGACGAGATCGGACAGCGAATCCTCGTCCGAAGAAACAGAGGATGACCGGAAGGAACCTCCATCGGCAGAAGATTCCCCATCGGAAACCAGGTCGATGACCTCCGGCTCAGGGGAAACTGCCGACTCAGTACCAACGTCCCCCACGACCTCGACGATCTCAACCTCCGGGCTCGGTGAACGACCGGGCGCAGCCTCCGGGCTCTCCTCCGGGCTGTAGGATGCCTCCCAACAGCATAGTGCAACACGCCTCCTCTGAAAAAAAAAGAGGAGAAACGGAGATTTCAAAATCGCCCAAAGCAAAAGTCCCGGTTACAAAAAAAAAAAAAAAAAAAAATTGTCTAAGAGACTTACCTTATACGCTGGTGGATCCATAACGACAGAACGAATTGAAGCCGATAGTAGTCGTAGTCACAATGCACGGAAAAATTGCGAAACGCCCAGCTAATATAGGCACGAAACGTCGTGCTAAGCACTTCACCGGACATCCACCCGCCATCGTCAGCAACTTCGGGGGCCGCTTCCACGCTACACTGGCCGCGCATATTCCACCGTTTAATAAATAACCCAAGAAAAGCCTAAAAACGCGGGGCACGGGGTACATTAAAAAATAAATCTCGCCGGAGACGAGACGAAAAGAAATTGTAAATTTCTTTTCCTCCTTAGGGGAGAGGGATGTTGTACCCCGGGTCAACGCCCGATTATTCGGGGAATGCGCTTACTCAATAATCGCGGTATGCAACGGGCACACGACGCATTGCGAAAGACGGAAGAAGCGAGCGCGCGACGTATTTCGAAACACGGAAGTAACAAATAGCATTTAAGAAATTAGCAAGTAATTAGCCGAGTCAGCTATTGGGAAATATCGGAAACGCGAAAGCAATAATTGTTTAAACAATTGCAAAATAGCTGACATTGTAAAAATTAAGCTGACATGCCTACTCTTACCCCTATATAAGAGACCACGAGCAGGCATTCAGCAGTCTGATTTTAATCTGAACAACGTTACGGTTAGTTAGTTATACCGTAAAACATACTCTCTTCGGAAGGAAGATAAGCGTACAGAGTGTACTACACAACTATTGGTAAATAATCTTGAATAAACTATTGTAATTAATATTGATATAATAAATCGTGCTTTTATAATTCACTTGGGTTTTAACCCTTTACTGGATAAATCCCGAAACCTTAGAGCTAACAGCTCCCGCAGTACTCAGAGTAGCTAACTGAGCTTCTGCGGATATAACAAGGCGATAATATATATATACATACACTTCAAATATCTTGGGCCACTTGTCACTCTTGAAATTTATTAGTGCGATAAACATTTATAAACAAATGTTGAATAGAACAGTTATGCCTAATGAATGCATGATGAGTCAGACCCTTGTTCGTCGTGAGACGCGGAGCTTCGTGAGTCAGACCCTTATTTTTAAAATTTTTTATAGGGGGAAAGGGTTCTTAAGTAAACAAACATCGTCACATCGAATATTCAACGCTTTATATCGTTGTGTGTTTATAATATTGAGTGTGTAAGACTCGAGAGTCGTGAGACGTGGAGCTCATTTCTTAACTCGAAGGCAAGATGAATTCAATCGATGGTGTACTCGCGGTTCATAATATTAAAAATCCGTGGGAATTAACGAAGGCTGAGCTGAAAAATATCACGAAACCTCAGCTTTTGCGGCATTGGAGCAAGCAAATTCATCATCTATGGGATCGGCTGCCCGTGCATCTCCATGCGGATGTTGAACTAGCTTCATACTTGCCCTGTATCGAGCATTGGAATACGTCTGATATGCGAACGCATCTCGATGGACCAGCACCTCGTCGTCGAGAATGTGAGAAGTGTATATGGAAAGCTGCGATGAATGCAAAGATAACAAGAGGGTGTCAAAGTGTTGACGACGAAAAAAATAACAAAGTTTGTTTAAGAACAAAAGGCGGAACTTATTGATGGGGCTGTTGGCATTTTGGGGAGGGGTGAAGCCCGAAAATTGGTGGGGATTATGAGAGGGGATTAAGCCTGAAAAAATCGGATGCTGCAAGTTTTACTCAGATCAAACCAGAACGTAGTGCAAGACAGACGTGTGGAGCTCAAAGAACGTATCCGACTGCTTTTTGAACACATCGAAGAAGTTAAAAGTTTGATTCGTACAAGAGAAGGCCTACATCTCTGCGCGCAAGAAATTTCGAGGCTTCGCATATCATCGAGGGTCCACATATCAACGAAAAATGGATTTCTCTGCTATCAACGCGGTGGGCAAGATCGCGGAATTCCTTCCAACGAGGAAGCTGAAAGACTGGGAGGTGCAGCTGGACCATCCAATCACTCACATCAAATTCGTAGAAACGAAATACGGCAAGAGAATCGTCGTCGAGAGGGGCAACGAATTCGCCACATTCCTTCCTGCCAGACTTGTGCCAGCTCTCGACGAGCATAAAGAACAATTTAAAAAAATTGTGAAAGCTGCACAGGCAGGAGAACTCTACATGAACTATTACGGTGGAAGATATAATAGTGTCGAATTCAAAAGCCTGTGAACCGATGATGACGATGTACAGAAAAACGAAAATGTAGCAGCAACAGCAGCAGCAGCCGTATGCGATTCAAGCTGCTAGATTTGTGACAATTTTCGACAGTGATGACGATGAACTGTTTCACAACGTGTGTGCGTGCATTGAAACAAAAAAAAAATCTTTGATCACGAGTTGGGGGCTTCGTTATATATTTGTGAAAGCCCCTAACTATATATATCCTGTTGCCAAAAGGTTTCCACTAATTATTTCCCTATAAGTTTATAATTTACTGCCCGAAAAGGGAGAAGACAGTAGCAACTAACAAATATTGTGTTTTAACGAAAAGAACTACTTTTTTTTCGTCTCTCTCTAACCAGGGTACCAACACCTAAAGAGAATGGCATTAAATTACTTTATTATTCAACATTTTCAACCTACAAACAGCAAAAAAAGAAATGTCTCGATCTCCGCACGCGGTAGAATGGGCGGAGCTACGAAAGAGAAGATCGAATAAAACTCTCAGCCCGAAGGAACATCTACCGATACGAATACACACCAAGGTGACTCCTTGTCTCATTCCAGGCACTAGCAGACTCTATTGTTACTGGAAAATCGCAATGTACATCGATTTAGCCCAGAAGAACATCGAATTGTACGTCCCGCCTGAATGGAGATGGCCGACTCCCGAAAGACTGGAGAGTTTGGTAGGAAAACTACGCCATAATCCGTACGAAAAAGTCGTGTTGGGTCGAACCAGATACACTTGGGCAATAGACATCTTCTTACCTTCACGTCAAGTCTACACCACCATCCCGATAAACGGAAGGAATGGACGGCCGAATTTTGCAGAGGTGGTTCCGTATTAGAATACACCCAGGTTCAAACACGAGAAGGAACGATTGGCAATAACTGTAAATAGTACACCGCTTCTACCTTCTTTAGGGATGGGAAGAGTGGTGTGTTATTGGCAAATGCGTTTGCCACGAACCTTGCAACCAAGACGATTACGTATGGGTCCCGCCAGAGTGGAGACGATTGACCGACAAAACACGACGCATGTGGACACGAAAGTTCGCCGCTAATCCAGACCAACACATCGTACTAGGCGAGACGCATTACTCTTGGATGCACGATACAATCGTGCCTCATGGACAAAATCCCGATAGCATTGAATACCTGGGAGAAGGGAGGTACGACGACGCGGAGTCACCCGAAGAGGAGGCATCTTTCGAACTACCCTGTTCGCCACCACGGACTCCGGGTAACAGGGACCCACAACTACAGGAGCTGCGACTCTCTCGCTTGATGAACACTTTCATCAACCAATACAGCGACCCAATCACGCCCCTCGGAGAAATCGAAGACCCAATACGTATGGACAACAGAGATGGCAGAATAGGTTACGAAAAACCAAGAGAATTGAAAACTCGGGTATAAGGGAGTATGTAAATTTTCTCAATTTTTCCCATTATTTCAAATAATTCGGAAAATTAAAAAAAGAAAACGCACAGTAATATTAACTATATAAAATCACAAGGAATTCTGAGCAAAATATGAGAAAATATATTTAACAAAAAAAGAGAGAAAAAAACGATGAAAAGAAAGAAAAAAAAACAATACGTATATATATATATATATTGTGACGTGGCACGTCGCAAGCACCTTCCGCTGCCTGGCTCGAAGGCCCGCCACTCACCTAGGGAAATAAACTAGATTTAACACTTACAATTTAAGGAACAGCATTAAACATTGTTAACCCCCCCCCCCCCCGACTAACCCTCATCCCCTGCTACCCCACCAGCCCTCCTACTCACTCACCGAAGCCATCGCCAGCCCTCCGACGCCCCCACCGAAGACCCACCGAAGACTCATCGCAGCCATCGAAGACCCATCGCAGCCATCGAAGTCCATCGAAGACCACCCTGGATGGGATTCAACCCCTGCGCAGCCTGACCGACCTCGAACGACCTAAACGGCCCAAGAAATTGAAACACAGGCAGACCTCCCCGGCACTAACCTGAAAAATCACCTGGCAGCCCTGGAAGCCAGTCCGTCGTCGCCACGGACCGGGAAAAATTCCGACGAGTCGGATCATCCTTCCCGACTCGTCCACCGACACAGAAAAGCCCGGCCACACCCTCTCGGCTCGAAATGCCGAGTGTAAACCGACGAGGTGTGTCGTCCGGGCAAACACTAAAACTCGGCAGGCGAACTGTCAAACGCGATATTTCGCCAACGCGCCGCACGGGATCGCCACCTCCCGGCGTCGAGAATTGCTCATCAATCGATGAGCCAATCGATAACGAGGATGCGCGCGCCGAACATCGCGACGAGCCTTCCGTCGCGACGAAATATTCGCACGGCCGCGCGACCAATCCCGACGCCCACCGACAGTCAGTCCCGGATTCAGCCAATTAGAAACCGTCACCGGTGCCGCTCACGTGCGAGACCGACCCTAAGGTCGGAGAAGAAGCCGGAAGCAGCGAGGCTGTCTTTACTTCGAGCCAAGGCGTGTGAAAGAGCGAGTGTGTGTGACAGGCGAGAGTGGAGAAAATTATTATAAGGACTATTTAAGACGACCCGGCTATCCCCTCTGCGAACTCTGACTCCTTCCCGGAGAGTACCGACCACCCAGCGACGCCCAGGACACGATTTGGACCATTTTCCGGAGAATATAACGACCAGGCCAACCACGGATTATCGAAAGGATCATTGAGAGAATATCGGAGACGTTTGTAACCGATAGTGCGATTGACCAGGTTGAGTGAGTAGTGCATAAGTTTTTCCCCGCCCGCACTTTTCTCGATTTTCCCTATTCCCCCCCCCCCCCCCCCCCCCCCCCCTAAAAAGTTACCCGAACCCCCTTTTGTAATTTTAAGCCGTTTTTGTACAATTTTTGCGATCGCCGAGTGCCGGCTGCCACGTGCACCGCCATCTTTAATTTATTCAAACAAGTGCGCGTGAGTGGTGGTATTCGCGACGTTATCCAGAGTGTGAAATATTTATTATTAGTTTCTTCCCACCCCCGAGACGCAACATTGCACATTTTTACCCGTTTTTTTTTATTATTGTAATTTTCATCCGTTTTTTTTTGTGCCGAGGTAATACATTCAAGAAGCCCTGGACAGTGCCCTCGGCCTTGAGAAGTCTCATCCCCTCTCCCCCCCCCCATTTCCTTGGCTAGCCGTGTAGATTTAACGATCTCTTTTCTTTTTTTTTCTTCTTTTCTTATTTTCCTTTTTTTGTGTTACGGTGCTACACCGCGAAAGTAGCTGGCGCCCAAGCCCAACTGACATTATTTGAGTTTCGTTCTTTTTGGTTTGATCTAATTCCACGTTTTTTTTTGTGTAGAATTTTTACCGGCCAGCCCCCCATTTTTCCCTGCGATTGACCCTTACTAAATTCCTTCCCGGCGATTATTTTAGAGTAACTATTTTTTTCTATTTTCCGATTATTTTAGAGTAACTATTTTTTTCCTATTTTCCGATTATTTTTACGATTTTGATCATTGATTATTTTTTCCATTTTCTAATTCTTTAATTTCACCTTTTACTTGTTTTATATTATTTAGTTTTCGAGCCCTATTTATTATTGTTATTGCCGTCATTAAAAGCTACGACATTACCACATATTTTGCTACACAAAAGTTGGTCCATTATTTTGCCCGTTTCCACCCTCCTATATTCCCCCGATTGACCCGAAGCCTCGGGAGAATAAACGAATCCAGCGTCACAATATATATATATATATATAAAGTAAAAGGGAGATAATAATGGTAAAACACATAAATACATATGCCCCAAGTAAAATAACAATTACTAGGGAGGTGGAGAAAATTAATTGACAATCGTGTTTCATCAAATTAATGGTTAAAGGATAATTTATGATTCACAGACAATGGTCTAATACAAGCTAAAGGTTAGGAGGAAAGGTATCTGTTGATACCTAAAACAACCAGGGTAAAAAAAAAATCGGAGGGGATCGGCACTGTCTGCCAGTAGAACAACTAGTGCCGCTTCCTCTGGACAGATTCGCAGTGGTAACTACCGACGATGTACGTCTCCACATGCACAGAATGCAGCACCCCTGATGTCGCAATCTAGGATCCATACAAGAAGATCTGAACCAGCGAACCAGTTCTCCGAGTTCCTAACTCGATACTCCTGATCGACGAGAACGTCAGGAGCATCAACAACATACCACTTTCCTATAAGTATCATTAAGTAAAAACAAAAAAAAATACGTATCATGAATTATTCGTTCAGAACGAGACGCAAGGACAATATTAATCGCATTTATTTAGATATACACATACTCTAAAATAAGTGGTTTTCTCTATATATAATAACTCAGGAATAGATTAAAGGTCGAATCAACTAAACATAAATAATCAGGAAAATCATTTCAATTTAAACGCACAATTAGAGAGATACAAAAAAAGGGAGATAAAAATTCCATTAAAAAAAAAATGAGGACCGCTCGGAAAATGAGCCGATTATTCGGATTCTTCTAATAATCGTCTTAAAAGAGGGGGATGTGTTACGTCCAGCGTGACGAATACATTTTCTTTATTATTTTTCCTCACACTAATACTGGACTCAGAAAATAAAATAAAAAGAAGGGACAAAAATCGGTCGGATAACCCGAAATAGTAGAAAGCTAGATAAATGACTCGTTTCTGCCAAAGCACCAACTTAATGAACTCAGCCGGTACATTCGATAGGGACAAAAGGCTGGTCAAACGTGGCCGTCAAAAATCTAACGGCATGGTCAAACAGATCTGGATAAATTGTAGAAAAGGAAGGCCGTCAAAAATGGTCATAAAAAAAATGGCTGGCGGTCATAACCGCCAGCGCCGCCCTTTTTTGGGACGAGTAAAAGGCCAACCCGCTTGAGATACCTCGCGACCGTGTCAGGTGCGAGTATCGACTAAATACTCACAGATCTCAAGGATCGTTAGATCTTCTGTAACATCGCCGGGGAACTGTTTGGGGGCCCACAGTGATCTGCCGTGGGGCCGGATCCCCACCTAAGCCAGTCGATTCGACCGGTTACCCGCAGCTTCATGGAAGCCCTTAGGGTTTCCAGCTATCGATAATTCCGATTCACAAAGCTTAGCGCCTGAAGGCCATGAGATTAGAAAGTCACGTTATGGTAGAAATGAATTACCGCACCCTTTTTCTCAAAACCATGAGAGAGAATTTTTGCAACCATGTTTTATAATGACTATTACAATAAAGGCAATCTAAAGGTGCCTCCAAACAAAAAAATTAAGATGAGGAAAATAACATAGACAGATCTATAATTAAAAATATTCCGAATCCAGGTCTTGGAGGATTAAAGGCAATTAGGGAATAGATAATAATTTAAACAGCACAAAGAAATAATTCCTGATTATTTTTGGTTTAGGATAAATAGGAATAAACAAACTATTTTTAGCAACTTTAGTAGATTCAACAATTAGTTAATATTAAAAGTAACCAACACTCATAGAATAAGTTTCAAATTTTTAGAACGTTTTCGAACAAATTACTTGAGTTGCCAGGCGGCAAAATCGCCGGCACGGCACCGCAGGGAGCCTCGCTCCCCTCAACCGGTTCTCGATAGGCGAGTTAAATTTTGTTAAAAATCTAAGTAATCACTAATAATCATCTTATAATTTTTAATTTTTTGTGAATTACGGAATTTAGTTATTTAACACCCATTTGGTCGTGAAGGAGATCCGAAGTATTCCCGTCCCAAGTGGAGAATTAAAACAAGGGACTAATAGTCCCTCGATGGTTAATAAAGAAAAGAGAAAACTAATGAGTCCGAACGTGGGACTAGAATACTGTCGGTAATCTATGGGTTAGCCTAAGAAAAGGACAAAATATGAACATGTATGTAAATATACAGCGAGGACCAGGTGAAACTAGACGGCCAAAAGAGCGCATGCGCATGGAGTGAAGGTTCTCATCGGCTTTGCTTGCCAGTTAACGCAGGCAAACGATCCAGCCGTGCCGTTGATCAATGAGTGGGGGTCCGAAGGATCCCTTTTCGGCAGGTACTCGACCACACTCGAGCGCAACGTAAAGCCGAATCGTTTCGATCAGCGATCTACGGGCGCACCAATGTGTTTTGGCGAATGCCACGAAATCTTAATATCGGGTACAAAAAAAATTGTATCGAAATGTTGATACGAATAAATTGTCATGCAACTCGATAACCGACATCGATGAAAACTGATGAAAATATCGATGACATTTTGGAATCGAAATGATGCAAGAAATGTAGGGAAAAAAGTAACAAAACAAGCGATTATGATTTTTTATTTATTAAACATTAACAAAAAAAATGGTATTAAAATTGTATTTTTACGATTTGGAATTATTTTTTCTTCTTAAGAATTGTACTTTTGGGCAAGTTCGACTCCTACGTCAATACACACACAAACCGGGTCGTTATGCAATTCGATTACGGACATCGTTGAAAGGTTTGCCAGTACGAAAAGTGGCACAAGATTTTTTTCAACTCAAGATGATACAAAAAAAGTTCGAAAAATAGTGCGACATCATTATAATTCTTTGTTTATTTATAAAACATTAACAAAAAGAAAAAGAAAAATGTAAGGTTTATTTTTTTATTCAGATATTATTTTTTCCGTAGCCTCTGAATCATTTAGAGGAAGAAATATCTTCTGATACTGTTAGATAGAAGCAACCCTTTCGTCGATGCACGCGTAGAGAGGGTGGCTTTGCAAGTCTTACGTAGATTACTTCGGAAGTCTTGCTCCTGCCACAAAGATGAAGAGGAACTTAGTAAAAACGTAGTAGGAAAAATGTATGGAATCGAACCACACCGGTGAAATAGATTTTCCATTCCTTTCATTCCTTCCTTCCTTTTTTTAAACAAATAAACAATAGTTATTTCGAACACCGGTTAGTTTTTTGCGTCGAGATCCATGTCTCCGATTAAATGGTACCGTTTTGAGAAGAAAAGGTCTCTTGGTATTTTCGGCTAGGAGCTACCCTTTCGCGGTTATCCGCTCCGAGAGGGTGGCTCTTGCAGCTCCCACGCAGATTACTTCGAAAGTCTTGCTCCTACGGCAAAGATGAAGAGAAACTTTTTTACCCAGAAAAATGTATGTCAACCCATACCAGTAAAATTGTTATTTTTTGTTCCTTGCTTTTTTAAACAAATGAATAATTATTATTTCGAACACCAATTAGTTCTTTGCGTCGAGATTCATCTCTCTGCTTTAAATGCACCACGCTCTCGGCGCAGATAACAACGAAAGGGTTATTCCTAGCCAAAAACACCAGGAGACCTTTTCTTCTTAAAACGGTGCCACTTAATCAGAGATCTGGATTTCGGCGCAAAAAACTGACCGGTGTTCGAAATAACTATTGTTTATTTGTTTAAAAAAAGCAGGGAACAACAATTGAAAATTTCACCTGCGAGGTTCGATTCCACACATTTTTCCGGGTAAAAAAGTGTTTCTTCATCATTGCCGTAGGAGCAAAACTTTCGAAGTAATCAGCGTGGGAGTTGGACGAGCCACCTTCTCGGCGCGGATGACGGCGAAAGGGTTACTCCTAGCCGAAAACACCAAGAGACCTTTTCTTCTTAAAACGGTGCCATTTAATAAGGGATATGGATCTCGACGTAAAAAACTAATCGGTGTCCGAAATAACGATTGTTTATTTGTTTAAAAAAAGCAAGGAACAAAAAATAAGAATTTTACTGGTATGGTTCGATTCCATAGATTTTTCTTGGTAAAAAAGTTTTTCTTCATCTTTGCCGTCGGAGCAAGACTTCCAAAGTAATGTGCCTGGGAGTTGCACAGCCACCCCCTCGACGCGTGTATCGACGAAAGGGTTGCTTCCGATAGCATTTGTTGGTAACGTTTAAGAAAAAAAAAAACGTAGCATAACCCCATAGATTTTTTTCTATGGGGTCACATGAAGTGCCGACTCTACGAAACTCCCATCGAAAACGAGGCAGAATTACGGCAACGAATCCGGGACATTCTGGCGGACATTACAGCTCAGCAAATCGCGAACTCGATCCATGAGGTGTATGATCGCTTAGGGTATTGTACAGCAGCAGAAGGAGCCCATTTTGAATGTCTGTTATAAGATCACGGGCGAAAATCACAGTCTTCGAACTTTTACATCGTGTTATTTATTCATAAATATTTTAAATGATTACATTTATTTATCACGTTCATGCGAATTTACCACTGTTATTATCAATAAAAAATTATTACCATGTTGCCAAAATTGAATTTTCGTCTCTGTATCACTTGTTAACTCCATTAAGATTCACTGTAATCCCATTAGAGCGAATGATGTACCATAAACCTGTTAGAGCGAACGATTCTTTTAACGTAGATTTTTTTTTTCAGTATTACCCATGTGATATTTCGATTCACCGGTGTTCAACATTTCGAACACTTCTCTGAATATGAAAATTCAGAGTAAATTAAACTGAGAACTAGATAATTATTCGATGCCAATTACTGAGTATTATTTACTCCAATAACCCTGCTGCTTACGTAGCCGCATGGCATCACGCGTCTTCGTAGCGTGGCTTTCCCCCACCATCACTCTCTCACTGGTCCCCTCCGATGCCGCATGGGGACCCGATCGCCGCCGAGTTGAGACGCACTGCCGAGCGAAGGCCGCAGCCAATCATATTTCAGATATCCTCTCCCCACGGTTTTTCGGCCGTCTAGTTTCACCTGGTCCTCGCTGTATGTATGTATATTCAATCCAATTATTAAGTTAGCAAAAGGAACAATTCCTGAAATGAATCGACACGTGTAGACTACTATCATCTAGAAACACTCACACCTTCTTAAAAACGTTCACCGAAAATATGTAGGAAGAAATCAATGTTAGGAAAAGCCATCTCTTGGTCCACCCCATAAAAATCCCGCGGCTCACCACCGCATCGTCAAAGGAACAACGCGGGCGGCTTTGGCGAGATGCACGAAAGCCGCGACGTTCGGCGAAACGATGTTAGCGGCGGCTTTTGATTACGGCAAGCACGATAGCGTTCGATGTCGGTCCCGAATTAAAAAGAGGTCTCAGGACATAAATTCATAGCCAAACGGACTTGCGATAGGCCTTGAACGCGACTCCCTTCACTGAGGGAAATGATGAGTCAAACATCGAGACCTGCACCATCTCCCTGAATACCTAAAGTTAAGCACCGATCGACGAAACAGAAAACCCGTCTCTCCACAAATCACCCCTTTTTTCTTCATCCTTGCCTCCCTTCCGCCCTAGCAACTATTTTTAATGACATTTCCAGGAAAAGCACACATGATCAGGGGATTACTCCCACTTATTTTAACCTAGAAAAGGGTATAAAAGGCCCAAAAATCCTGTACTCAGGGCGCAGTCACCATCATCCGATCGAGGAAGTTAACGTCGCTCGTTCGCCAGTTACCATCATCCGTTCGGCCCAGTTGTCGTCGTTCGTTCGTTTACGTTTTCGATTAACAAAATTGTCCTTGTTCAATCACGCATCGTATTTTAATTCAATCACCGGAAGCTAAGGAAACATTTTTTTGGTCCGAACCCCAGGTTCGAGAATCATTGTTTGTGTTACGTCCCGATGAGCAATCTTCACTCCATCTCGGTCAAGGAGAGTTTACGCCCTCCCTTTACACGTTATTCGGAGATGACGCTTTATCGAGGTTTTGGCCTTGTTTTGAACCTAACCTATCGGAAAATAATTCGGGATAGGGCCTAGAGTGTATGTATTTGATACTAAGGAAATTTTATTCACGGTTAAAAGTTGAAATTGATTAGATTTTAAGTCACGATTTTAAACTGGACAAGAAAATTCCGGAATCTGACTCTTTCTACCGAATGGAACACGGTACGCAGCTATCTCACTCTCACGCGTCTCGCTCGACGCACGGCTCGCGACGATTCGCTATCACACTCACTCACTGTTTTCTCCTGACCTATCCTAATACTTTCACGCGCACTACTATAGCTGAAATAAAATTGACCAACACGAATATATATTGTCCAAGAAAATATTCTAACCTTTCAGGTGACTGAACAAACATTGATAAATAGACATCGACAATTAAATATCCAGAAGAAATGAATGTTTGAGATGTAGATGATAAATTTTCCCAACTTACGATGTGATTTAAATGGTTTTACCTCAGAATGAATGGTCGAACGATTCGATTGATGAATGTAGAATAACGATATCAAAATGGAACGTCCTTCCCAATCTGGATGAATATTCGAATCAGAATCGAATGATGATGATTGATTTCCGAAAATAACGTCCTTCCAAAATGCCGAATACTCGAATCAGAATCGAGTGATGATGATGATCGACTCCGGAAATGAACGTCTTGATATCGATGGAATAATTCAGAAAGATATGAATTGTTTATTCAAGTCGGTTAAAATGAATACTAGCTCGAAAATTTTGCGAATTGATTTACAAGTTCTTTGTTAATGGCTCTGAGTACAATATAGGATTGAAGTCTTTGCTCCGGACGCGAAGAAGTCGAAGAAGTAGTGACAATAACCCCGAATGGGCGGTGGGCGCGCGAATAAATAACCTCGGTGCCGGACACCCCCGCGTCACCGCTGTCATACCTGCGCCTCGTCTCCCCACTCTCATCACCTGATTCCTTTCTTTGACTGTCTAATTAAATATTACCAATTTCGTAGGTTCACAACAATTTTGACATCTTAATTTGTCATTACTTAAATTTTATCGCGGATTTTATAAACATACAAATTTGAATGAAAGTTGTACGACCTTTCATTGCGAAGTTAACATTTGTTGACACACATTTTTATTCTAATATTTATCTAATTATTTTCCTGATTTTCGGCGTTAACGGTTTACATTTCTTCCCTATTTCCATAATTTTCTATATTTTTACTTATTATTTGCTATTTGATTATTTATTGGTTATTTATTGTTTTTATATTTATTTCCTTTTCTTAATTTTTATTTAATTTCTTTATTCAATGATATTATGACGATATGGCTTAATTTTCTTCCCCTACTTCTTGATTCTATTTTATTTCCCGATTCTATTATTAATTATTTCCAAAATGCTATGTCAATTCCGTGTATTCGTCCCTTAAACCTGATTTCTATTTATTCTTCTATTTACTATTTCAACTATGATACTCCTGGACTATAACGATGATCTAGCATTCATCGATATTCACTGTCCAGGAGGTGCTGCACTCATTACGCCCGACGGTCGCTCCCAGCATCGTGCCCATCGTGACACGCGCCGTACAAGCAGGCCTATGTTCGACAACTGCGAGGAGCACTCCGCCGATATCCTTATCTGCATTCTTGCGCCTCAGGTTACCGACTCTCATGCGGTTGACTTGCTTCGTACAGTCACCTCTGTACATCAATCAACCTGTCGCACCTGAAGGCTAATTATTTTTACCAAATGGATGATTTCGCCATTTGGTATTTTATTTATTTATTGATACTTCAAATTCAACAAATGAAACAATGGCAATTTCTCCAATGTTTATTTCTAGCGATTTAATATATTTCAGATATTTGTTTAATTATGTTCGAAATATTTCGGGAAAATTCACAGGACGTAACATTTGATTTATTTTGTACCTTTTCGTGAATTATTTAATTCGAAATAAAATCCATTCGTACCAACGAAATCATCGGAAGTTCTACGAATTATTCCAATATCGACGAAAACCAGCAGTGAAAAACGTAAGCCACATACATTTTATTTTACTCATCATAATCTTTTCTTCTCTACGTTTATCGGTCATTTCCAGTGCATGCATTTATTAATTTGTCCTTTCCTAACCCATTCGTCAGTTTCCTGGAGTAAGCCCACCGTCAAACAGACTTTCAATCACCTCTCAAGTTGAAGTGAACATTTTTATCACTTTAAATTCTCCGGAAACCGTAATTCGAATAAAAGAGGGATTAGGAGTTCAGAAAGTACCCTATGACCTTAGAAACGACAGGCAATCCTAGGGCCCTATCCCAAGCAATTTTCCGCAAAGTAAGGCTTAAAAATGGGCAGTTGTTACCGCGATTAATACCAGGTGTGGTAAAGATCGATTCTCATCGTTCTGACCAGAGAGTGTTAATGGAAACGGGACAACAATTGCGTAAAAACTTAACGAAATAAAACGATCGACAGTTTCGACCTAACAAGGGCATGCATACACCGCGCTTGAGGATAATATTTTCAATTCAGTTAGTGAACTTGCTGAACAACTGCAAAGTATTTTCGGTAGTTCAAAAACAGTTAACCAATACCGAGGTGAATTGGGGAACATTATCAAAGCCAAAAATGAGCACATAATTAACTGCATTAGTCGTATTAAAGATCCCCATTCCATAATTAAAGATTTGGAAATCGAGACTGCCGGGGCAATTTCCCAAACGAAACTTGCTTCCCTCAATGCCGATACTTTAGAGTGCTTCGTCAGGGGATTACCACCCGATTTTCGGTGCCGGTTGAAGCTCGAAGGGTACACTTCTCTTGAAAACGCTTTCTCCAAGGCAATAAAAGTCGAAAAGGACATGGAAAGGGATCGTACCTATTTAAATGACCCTCGCGCAGAAGCACATCTAGTTACTGCGAATGTAAGAACTATCGCTTCAACCGAAAGACCTGAATGCACTCATTGCAACAAAAAAGGTAATCTCTCAGAAAATTGCTGGAGTAAATTCTCGGAAAAACGTCTTCCGCGTAATGCCGAAACTCAAAGAACTCGGGATCGAAATTCTAATACAAGTGAGGAAAAGAATGATTCCTGGTCGGAGAAACCTCATCCACAGTGTAATTATTGTGATAAGCTAGGTCACACCGAAGAAAGATGTTTTAAAAAACAAAACGATGATAAGCGGAACGATTCGGGAAATGCGGAAGCCTGTTCGGCAATAGACGTAAGCCGAAACAATGGGACCTGGGAACCCCAGGTTCACACAATCCAGATCGAAGAGAATCGAACGTCCGGACCGTCAATGTCCGATTAAAAAAACATAGCTTTGTTACGTCCTGTATATTTTTAGTCAAATTCACTGACGCAACTGGTCGAAAAGTCGATAAATGTTCAATAATAAAATAATGAATTTACAAGGAATTCAGAGACAATTTTAAGTCAAATAATACTGACAAGTAACCACTAAAAGGTGATTTTGCATGAGAAATAATTAACAGTAGCGCATTTAAATCGCCAGATGATTCTATCCAGTGGTCGGCATGAGAACAATCAGATGGGTAAAAATATTAAAACAATGGAGCTATTGGACCCGCTAGCAAGGGTCATCGACAGTGAGAATACCTCGGGTCCATACCCATTGTCTTAATTAAAGCGCAAAAGGTAATGTGAATCTTTCTTATGCGACGGCGACATGAAAAGAGACGACACCTTATCGCTCTAACACGCAGAGCGAGGCGGTGCACGTACGCATACAGCGGTGCAGCCAAAGAATTGGTGTACCTGTCTCGAAGCGATTGATTAGCAGATTTACCGACAGCGCTAACGAGTGCAGCACCTCTCGGAGGATAATTATTCAAGGGTTATGGGAAATTATAATGATTTATTGTCGATGTTAAATTCATTTGACTCGAATATTTATGGGAAAAGACCAGTAAACAAATAGCCAAATACCAATGCAATAGAGTCAAGCTTGATAATTCGTTTGGGTCAATTCGTCTGTGTAAATTATTGTAAACAAATTATAAAATGTTATCATAATGGGAGAAAATATTTTATAAATTAAAAATTATGGTTTGTCATAGTTTAAGCAAAGTAAGATAATTATCCTTTAAAAATCCGGAATATTTAAACAAATTTTATTCAACTAAAAAGATAACTTGGGATAGAAACATCATAGAAATTTCATTCAAATTTCTAAATTCTTGTTATTTAAATTAGAAATTATTAAGGAAACCTGTTTATCCGGGAATTCATTGTAAAGACCAACTTCGTAAAAATATTGATGTAAGCAACGTACGATGTCAAAAACCGATCGATAATCATCGTGGAAGGGGACCAGCCGATCAGTCGGTAGTTCACTGGACATCGGTGGATGCAGCGGGGAGTTGAGTGGCAAGGGGTCCCCCCGATGAAAACAATAAAAGCAGCTCCGCTAAGGGTGGAACGAGTCACTTGTCGAGACACTAGCGTTCCGGTGTAACATCACTAATTATCACAACCAAATCATTTATAATCAAATATACCGGAGTTTTACCAATAATTCGTTCCATTATTCCATCCTTCAACTTAATCAACATTTATTCACTGAACTCGACATCTTTCGTTCATTCCATCAATCATCTGAAACAATAAAAGGAAGGAAGGAAGGAAGAGGAATTCCGAATCCAACTTTCGATAAATCCAACCGACGCAAATTTAAATTGAACCATCGTAAGTCATTGGAATATTGCATCTTCATTCATTTTGTTTTATTTTCATCTTTCTCTGACGAATGTTTAATTTTATTTGTTACCTTTATTTAACTGAGTATTTTAAATAATTCGGGGTACTTAATGTTCAATCCGTGATTTGGTTAACTTAATGAGAGATGGATTAAACTAAGGAGCTTCATCGATTTTTCTTCGAGGACATCTGTCCATTGTGTTAGAATATCGAACCCACCAGTCCGCGATAACGCTAGCCTTGACTCACTGTCGGGCATCGCAGCGGACCACGCGTCATCGGGAGTTTTGTTTCACGGCCTTCCCACGGTATGCGAGGTCCACACGGAGTGTCATATCAGTTCGACGTAGTAAACATCGTAGTACGCGCCGAGTAGAATTAAATACCGAGCCATAGTAAACACCGTATGATTTCTTTCGACCTATAATCTTTCGGCATGCATTCTTAGCCCATCCCTGAATACATTTCCGAAAGGATAGATTCGAAACTAGGCATTGTCCTGATAAAGCGTCACATGCGATAAACGTGTAAAAGGGAGAGAAATCTCCTTGACCGTAGATGCAGGAAAATGCTGATCAGGACGTAACATAAAAATTGGGGGCTCGTCCGGGATATTAAAAGTTTGTGTGCCGAAAATAAATAAATAAATAAACACTTTCAGATGAAGTAAAAATGAAGTCATAAATAAACAAATTAATAAAACGGTGAATTTAATTATGAGATTAAAAAAAAAAAAAAAAAGTATAAATGCCTTTTACAAGATCTAAAGGAAAAGTTTCTGATAAGTGTCTAAGTATATATCCGGGAGATAAAAAAGTATAAAATCAAAAGCTTCAACGAAATTGTCGGAAATAAAAAGTAAACAGTCAGAATCTACGGATACGTCAGAGTTAAATGAAGAAAATTTCATGGTTTTTGATGATTTGCCAATTGGTGATCAACAAGATAATGTAGAGCCTTGTTCATCCGGAACAAAAATAAACGAGTGAGTTGATTCTGAATTATGTGAATCGGAAGATATAATTGCTAGTGGAAAACAGATTAATGTAGAAAATCGAATTGACGTGCTTGAGCAGGGGTTGAAAAAAGCGCAAAGTGAATCCTCGCTATTGAGTCTTGACATTTCTCGATTGGCAAATAACTTGGCCAATGTCAATATTACACCGAGTGTCAGATTTGTTTCGGGAATAAATGCAACATCAACGCATCGTTTGAGATCTTGTTCGGTGGATAGTCCGATTAGACAAAAATCCGGTATAAAATCGTGTATAAAAGTAGGTTCGATAAGAACGAAAAGTGCTTTGTGTGTTCGTACTGGGGAACAAAATAAGGAAAATGGTGAATTATTCGAGAATAAGGATAAGAATTCGAATGGAGTAAATGATGAAGTTGCATCTGAATTTAGTGACGAAGAGGAAAATAGTAATTCAGAAACGGAACAAGCAGAAATTGCAGCAGTATCTGCCGCTAATTTAATATCTTTTAAATCTTGTGTCAATACAGTACCAACACAAAGACACTTACAACACGTTTTCGCGATCTGTAAAGAGACACGTCCGTCTATTAGAATTGTATCAAACGAGATAGTCAAAAATCTCTTCAAAAATATGAATTCCATAGGGGAATTAAATCGACAGGGGAACGGAGAAAATAATGGTGGAAATAATGCAGGGGGAAGTGATGGGAATAATAATAGCGGAAGTAGTGATGTAGGTGATCATGGTAACAGAGAAAATGGTGGAGGGAGGAATGGGACAATACCAAGGGTATTTCAAAACAAAGGAGTATGGAAAACAGCTGTTAAAATAATTCCCGAATTTGATGGAAAGAAATCAAAATTAGGTCCGTATCTTCAAGGTTTGGATAATGCCATAAAAGAGGTGGGACCAGAGTTTGAAGCAGAGGTAATGAGAGCCGCAAGAAGTAGATTGGTTGGTGAAATCTGGGAAGATATTAACGACATAAATTTTGATAAACTCAATAGTTATATAGAATATTTACAACGAAGATATGATCCTCCAAAAGATATAGTTCAACTCACGGGAGAATTGGGAAATACTATACAATTACACGATGAAAATGTATATGATTTTGCAAGGAAAATAAGACGGTGTGTTAGAAAAATGAAGGAGTCAAAACATTACGATGAGGGATATTTGAGTGCGGAAGGAAAGAGGTTAATAGAGGAAATGGCAATTAATAGTTTCAAACGGGGATTAAAATCAGAAATAAAAGGTCAAATGAAAAATGAGCAAAATTCACTCGAAGAGGCTATAAATGAAGCGTTAGATATAGAATTGGAAATATCTGAGAGTGGCAAATTAAGACAATTAATAGAGCCTACAAAGAAGGTTGGTATAAAATTTGTTGAGCCCACTGAGGAAGTTACTATGGCACCATTTACCGAGACACAGAAAACAACGAATTGTCAATTTTGTAAAAATCAAGGACATTCTGCTAATCAATGTCCTAAAATATCCGAAAAAGATGTAATCGATATTTGTCAGTATTGTAATAAACGGGGGCATACGGCAGATAAATGTAGAGGTGCGGGATGTATTATTTGCGGTCGAAAAGGACATTGGGCTGAAATTTGCGATCAGAAAGAACAAAGTGAAAGTGACAGAGCGTTCAACGAACGACAAAATCGACAACCGAGTCAACAAAATTATCGATCAAATCAAAATTTGGGAAATTTAAATTCTAATAATTTTTACAATGGACGTCAAAATCACAATTATAATCCGAATTTTAATCAGAATTCACGAGCAAATTATAATCAAAATTCAAATTTTAATTCAAATCAAAATTTTAATCCCAATCAAAATCGAAACTTCAATTCAGGTTTTAATCAAAATCGAAATTTTAATCAAAATTATAATCGCCATCAAAATTATCCAAATCGAAATTTCAACTCAAATTATGGCCAAAATCGTAATTTCAATCCAAATTTTAATCAGAATCAGAATTATAATCGAAATCGAAATTTCAATCCAAATTATAATCAAAATCGAAATTTTGACTCGGATGTAAATCGAAATAATAATCAAATGTCAAACGATAGAGGTGCAATGTCTTATGCGCAGGCGGCTAATCAACCCTCTCAGTCAAATAATGCTAATGTGATTTGCTATTATTGTGGAATCAGGGGCCATGTAGTTTACGAATGTCCCCAACGTTTACAAAATAATAACGGACGAGAGACGATGCAGGGAAACGAGAGTGGCCAGCCAGTGAAGGGTGCGCCGGCAGAGGCCAAAACGAGTTCGCACCCAATGTATGCCATACGGTCTGTACCTCGCCAATAGACGAGCAATGCCGAATAATTGATGTATTTTTAGTCAGACCAGAAAAAGGTATTATCCCTTCTACGATTCAATTAAACAGTAATGACCTTCAAAACCCTGTTATTATGCTATTGGATACAGGTGCCGGTAAAAACGTGTTAAAAGAAAAATGTTTGAACGAAAATAATACCATATACAGAGATGAGATTTTGAGGCTCAGCGGAATAACGGATGAATTTGTTTATACAATGGGATATATCATAATCGAAACTTTGGGACGAGTATATCATATAGTGGGTAATAATTTTCCTACCCAACAAGATGGAATTTTGTCGAATGATTATTTTCGCGAAAATTTGGTTAAAATAGATTACGAAAATAGTGTGCTTAAAGTTCGTGACAAAGAAATATACTTTTTTACCCGAGAAAGTATGATTTTTCCTCCAAAAACTAAAAAGGTTTTTTATGTAAGGATAAAGGATGATACAGTTCGTGAAGGATTTTTGCCTCCGATTGATTTAGGTGAGGGAATAATTGTGGAACAAGGTCTTGTACAGAATATCAATAGTAAGTGCTTTATTAACATTACTAACAATCAGGATGAGCACATTGAAATATTGATCCCTAGCATGAAATTGTCCAAAGATTGTGTCGAAACTGAGGAAATAGCGGTGATAGAGAAAGGAATAATATCAAATGGGGAAATATATGTAATCGCTGAAAATAAAGAAAATAAAATAGGTGTAGCTGAAGAAAATCCTGGAAGTGTCAAGAGTAATGTAAGGTTGGAAGATAAAAATGAGGAATTAAAACCGATAAAAAAAATTGAGGAAACCGAACAAGTTAATGAGTCAGGATGTATAAAAATACCGTACGAAACATTTCAAACAGCTGTAGGAAGAGTTAAGAAGGAAATGGAAAAAGGAAAAGATTTAAATCAAGAAAATTCAAGTTCAAACGAGGTAGTGATAGAAAGTGAGGAATTAAGTCGGACAATTGTTGCAAAAGAAGGAATAAGTATAAAGGAAACTTCAGACAAAAATAAAGATAGTGAAAATTTAATGGAGATATCGAATGAGGAATTCAAGCCAAGGGTAAAAGAAATTGACAATTTGAAAGAAAACAAGAAGCAACAAAGACATGTTGATGAAAAGAAAGAAACAATAGAGAATGTCCAAACATACGAGATTTGTGATCCCTTGATAGGAGTTCGATTTTATAAGTTAGAGAAATATTTATGTGTCAATGTTAAACTCCAAGATCAGATGCGATTATCTAAAGTTTTAAAATTGCTGAGATTGACTGGATTGGATGAACAAGAAACAAATGCCGTACACGAAATTATTAAATATGGAACAGACCGATTCCACATACCTGGAGAAAGATTGGAAGCTACAAATGTAATAACACACCGAATACCAACTACCGACGATTTTCCGGTTCATTCTAAACAATATCGATTCCCTGAAGTTCATAAAGACGAGATTAAAAGACAAATTGCAGAATTTCTTGAAGCCGGATATATTAGACAATCGACATCTCCATATAATACACCTGTGTGGGTGGTACCGAAGAAATTAGATTCACAGGGAAATAAAAAGTGAAGAGTAGTTTTGGACTTCAGACAGTTAAATGAGAAGACGATTGGGGATGCTTATCCTTTACCTAACATTGTAGATATATTGGATCAGTTGGGTGGAGCTCAATACTTTTCGGTTTTCGATTTAGCCTCGGGATTTTATCAGATAAAAATGCATCCAGATGATTTTCATAAAACTGCGTTTACAACTCCGTACGGACATTACGAATATGTTCGAATGCCAATGGGATTAAAGAACGCGCCTCCTACGTTTCAACGAGCGATGGATATAGTTTTAATGGGTTTACAAGGTCAAGAATTGTTTGTTTACTTAGACGATATCGTGGTTTATGCGAAAACTTTGGAAGAACATAACGATAAATGCAAACAGTTAATAGATAGGCTAAGGGAAGCCAACATGACTTTACAACCGGATAAGTGTGAGTTTTTGAAAAAGGAAGTTGGATATTTGGGACATGTAATTAGTCGAGATGGTTTAAAACTTGATCCGAAAAAAATAGAAGCAGTCAGACATTTTCCAAAACCGACTAACGCAAAGAAAATTCGTCAATTTTTGGGATTAACAGGGTATTACCGTAGATTTATCGAGGGATACGCAAAATTAGCAAAACCATTAACTAATCTTTTGAAAGATAACAACCCTTTGTGTGGAAAAATAGCCAAGAAGAGGCATTCGAAGAACTTAAGGAAAAACTTTGTACCGAACCAGTTTTGATATCCCCAGATTTTTTAAAACCTTTTGTTGTAACAACCGACGCTTCGGGTTACGCGATCGGAGGTATTTTATCACAAGGGCCTATAGGAAAAGATAGACCAATAGCTTATGCCTCACGTACACTCAACGACGCTGAAACAAAATATGACACATACGAGAAGGAAGCTTTGGCAATTGTCTATAGCGTTTTGCATTTTAGACCATATTTATACGGGAAAAGGTTCACGTTGGTAACTGATCATAAACCTTTAGTATGGTTTAGAAGTTGCAAGGATGGAAACACACGTGTCCTCAGATGGAGATTGAAATTGGCAGAGTACGAATATGATGTAGTGTATAAAACGGGACAGACAAATGTAAATGCTGATGCTTTATCTCGGAATCCAGTTGCAAGTAAAAATAGTAAGGTGGAGGAGGAAATATTTATAACGAAGGTTGAAGCTCGGACAGAATGGACGGATGACGAAATGTGGAGATTTTTGGAAGAGGGTAGCAAAGAAAAAGATGGTGTAAGCGACGAGGAAATAAAAGAAGAAGAGGAGGATCCGGAGGAGTTATGGAAGGAGAGTTTAAAAATAATGGAGTTGCAAGAAAATAATAAAGTCAATTCAATATCGGAATCATTAGAAAGTGAAGTTCAGCATTTTCATATCGATCATTCATCAGTCAACACTAGTGGAAAGGAGGATTCAGTGGAAGAAGAAATACTAGTCGACAACGGGGAAAAAGGAAAGAAGATCGAACGAGGAGCAAAGCGGAAAGCACTCGAGAAAATCAAGGCTACTTTTCAGAAAGGTAAACAGGAAAAAGGAAGAGTACAAGAAGTCAAGAAAGTACACAAGAAGAAAAAGGTGAAAAATAAAAGGAACGTTCGACCAATACAAAGTACTACACAAGAAGATACTACGGAAGATGATGATTTTGAGGATGAACCCATAAAAAGGCCTTATAAAAAGAAGAAAAATCGTAAGAATGTAGAGTCAGACGGGGAAGAAAATGTACAATCGAAAAGGAAAAAGAAAATCGTCCCAATTCAAAACTCAGAAGATGAAGAATCCTCGCAGGAGTCAGCTCGGAGCGACACTGATGAAACGGACGACGAAAATAAAAACGAAGACAAAGACGAAAACAGTGACAATAGCGAACAGTCTGAATTAGAACTTGAAAATTCCATATCGCGAAATGTTATTGCATCGAGAGAAATTTTCTTTACTCGTAAAGATTCACTTATTTATTTTCTAAATTTAAAAGGAGAACCATTTGATACAGGATCTCAAAAATTAGTTGACAGAAATGAATTACCTTATTTTCCGAATCTTGCACTGGGAGTGGTTAGTGCAATAAAACGAGGGAACAGATATCATATAGCTTTGCCCGTAAGTGACGATTCTGGGGAAGGAGGTTCCTTAATATTAAACCATATAAAAGAGGCTATAGATAGTTTACGGAATTTCGCGGAACAAAAGAAAATACAAAGTGTTAGCATTTCTAATTCCGATGCTGTTGGAAACGTTCCGTGGGATGCGATTGCAAGTGAACTACGATTGAAATTTTTAAACAGTCCGGTAAAAGTAATAGTGTGTCATGGAATTATTCGATATCCGAGTAAAATAGAGCGGGAAGGAATAATACAAGAAATGCATGGATCAGCTGTGGGAGGACACAGAGGAGTAACGAAAACATTTAATAGAATTCGACATCGTTTTTATTGGGAAAGGATGAAAAGTGATATCGAACGGTTCATACAGCAGTGTTTACCATGTCAGTTAAAAAAATGTGTCAGAGTGAAGACGAAGCAACCTATGGTTATTACTGACACTCCAGGAATAGCTTTCGACAAGGTTGCTATGGAAATAGTAGGGCCTTTGCCACGAACTAAACGAGGAAATGAATATATTCTTACAATACAGGATCAATTGACAAAATTCTGTTTGGCATTCCCGATTCCAAATGCCACATCGATTATGATTGCGGATACAATGGTAAAATATCACATTAGTATCTTCGGAGCACCTAGGAGTATATTAACCGATCAAGGACGAAATTTTCTTAGCAATCTAATTAAACGAGTTGCAAAAAGGTTTAAAATAAAGAGAATTCGAACTACTGCTTTCCATCCTCAGTCGAATGGTTCCTTAGAACGATCACATCACGCACTTGGGGAATATTTGAAACAATACGTCGATAAAAAGTTCGAATTGGATGAATGGGTTGAATTAGCTATTTTTAATTACAATACTAGTGTCCATGAAGGCACCAAACATACACCGTACGAACTCGTTTTCGGGAAATTAGCAAGAACGCCATCGAGTGAGCCTTTACAAATGGAAGATAGATTGCCTACTTACGAGGATTACCTGGTGAAGTTAGTGACGCAATTGCATGAAATTCGAAAAATCGCGCGAGAAAATTTAATAAAGGCAAAAATAAAGTCTAAAAATCGGTACGATAAAAATCTTAATGTTAGGCAATTTAAAGTGGGAGATTATGCATTTTTGAAAAATGGACCAAAACCAAAGAAATTGGAGAATCAACACACAGGACCTTTTGAGATAATTGAAGTAAAAGGCAATCAAAATGTCAAAATAAAGACCAATAAGAAACCAATGGTTGTCCATGCCAATCGTTTGAGATACTCTCACATTAAACCTCGATTGAATTTAAAAAAAAATATATATATATAAACAAAATAAAATTAAAATAATAATAATAATTAATATTTAAAAAAAAAAATATATATATACATAAATTTCAGTCGAAAAATTAAATCTACTATTACAGACAAAATGCAAGGAAGAAATAAATCCATAGCTGGAGAGAGATTGAGATGGCAACGAGTGACGGGGATAGCAACAAATTGGCCGAGGGAATGCGATGCGAGAAATTAACAGATGGGGGGAGAAGTTAATTCAGAGGATAATACCGAAACGAATGATCCGGTTGATAATCATCCAACGACTAATGAAGGAGAGGAAAACCTATCGATAGGTGTTGCATTGGAAAACTTACGAAGAAATTGCGCTGAGCGTGTAAGATACACTCGAAGGAATGAGTTACATTGGAAAGCGACTGCGATTAGATTGGGAAGAAATCAAATACTGGACATGCAAATGGAAATAATAGGACATGACAGTACAGTAGGAGATGATGATTTCTTTATGTATTGGGGCAAACTTAGAGATATAATGCGAGAATTTAATGTTGAAATAAGTCGCGAAACGAACAAGGGACAGAATGAATACGGAGTGTGTTATGTGGTGCATTATCAGGATGCTGAACCATTTGTGTGTATTGAGGTGGGAAAACAGAAAGAGGAGATTTATCTGAAAGGTTTAGGTCAGGTATTAATTAATATTCGTCGATACTTGGTAGAGAAACTCCGCGAAACGTTTAAAGAGTATAGAGGAGAGGAGTAAAATTAACTGATGAATATATGAATCGTCATTTCATTTTGAAAAGAAAAATAAATAAATCGATAAATGAATAAATGAATAAGTAAATAAATTTAAAAAAAAATGTATAAAATAAAATTTAAAAAAATAAAAAAATAAAGGGTATAGTAAGTGAAATTTGAAGTTTCCGTTTACAGGAAAAAATAAAATAAAAATGTCAGGCCAGGAGAAAGCTACTGCTCGACTGGAGCGTATGTACGGCAAGGGAGCTATCTACGTTAATGTATGGGTTACCCGGAGTACATCGGAATATACGCACAAGGTTCAAGCTATATTGGGAAGATGGAAAGATGTAGGAGTCGGCAACAACGAGGAGGAAGCTACCCAGGCTGCTGCTGAAGCTCTCATAGAGAGAATAAGTGATAGCATAACACCGGAGCTTAATAAAAATGATGATCTTGAGAAAATAAACGAACAGTTGGTTAAACGACTGAAAAAATTGCAGCTTGCGTTGAAAGAATTTGGAATAGAGGCGATAGATAGAATAGCAGACAGAATTCGTGATAATCAAGGAAAAATCAGTCCATTTGAAACTATCGAGTTGGTTGGAGAAGCTGTTGAGATGCTTGCAAAATTCGGAACAACGGTGATTACGAAAATACTTCAGAGAGAAAAGGAAGTGGGCGTAAGCATAACGATAGATTCTGAAAATGATATTGCTGTTACCGTGGTGGAGTTTGACGAAGATGAGAATGTAGCTCAATTAGAAGCTCTGGTGCATGCTCTATATATTGTAAGGGGACGGTTACTTGCACAAATGAGGGAAATAAAGCAGGCAGACGCGATCGTGAAAGAGCATGAGGAGAGGGTAGCACAAAGGAAACAGAATTGGCAATGTCAACGAAGAAATAATTGAGTTAAAAAAAAAAAAAAAAGGGTATCTATTTTAGTTTGGGGTAAATATTTGTTTTGGCAAATCATGGTTTATATATGTCCTTTGAAGAAATAGAATGTAGAAATATGTTAATAAATAAATTTTTTTTGAGAAGTTTGCAAACTATAAAATACTAATAGATTGTTTGGGGTAGAATTTATACGTACGAATTAGGATATGGTAAGAATAATCAAGTATACAGATAAATGCAATCACATAAATAAAAAAAAAAAAAGAAAGATAATTAAGGTGGCACAAATAATCAAAATGTTCTAGTGCATCAAGAACACCTCATCTTTGTAACCAGCAATATTATGGTTTGTTATCAATAAAATCGTCATTCATTCAAATAATATTGTTTTGTTTTGTTGAACAGATGTGTCGGAGGGAGTTGTTATAAGCGGTGATATGGGTATTTCTTCTACCCACGACTTCCCCAGGGATGATCGGATATGAGTGTGGGTCGCCATCTTCTAATGTCACAACTCTGTCACTTCTGGACGTGGACGAGTGTGATATTTCCTCATCATCGTTGAACATTTCTTCAGTTCATATCCAGTTGGTACAGATTAATGAATATGGAACTGTGCACGTTCATCAGTGTAAAATTGAAATAGATTGGGACGTTCGGAAATGTGGTATGTTCTCACACACAAGTGACGTTGCTAATGGAAAGGCTTCATACATTTTCGAAGTTTCTCGTGATGCATGCATGCAAATGCATGAAGTTGGATCTTTCCGATTGGACAATGCAGTCGTCATGGGAATCGGTAGTAATCAGAGTTTGAGTTATCCGATTACTTTGGCTGGACATTTGGAAGTAGATGGAAGTGGCAGAGGTGCCTTTTATTCGGATCCTTTTGGAAGTTGGAACGATGTAGTGGTTCTGTCCACGATAAAAATTACTTTGAGAGATTATTATGCATCGGTTGCTTTAAAATCAAACAAAGTATATTTGAGATCGGGAGTGCGGTGCGAATTAAATAAGGGACAATGTATGGACATTGAAGGTGGACACACATTTTGGAATTCAGTTCCAACCGATGAATGTGGTGAAAGTGCGTATGGAATACTTTATAGTGGAATGGCGGAAAAAGTGATTGATAAGGATGCCGACACTGTATATACTGTAACGAGTTCGGACATTATTTTCGCCCTTGTTTCTCGTTCATCTATTGATGCATGTGGACAAACTCTTATTCGAACGGAGCATCCTAGACTACTTATCTATGAGGTGAAAAATGGACAAAAGATTATGCTAAAGAAAAGGATTGATGAGGTTAATATGGACATATACGCATACGCTAATTCAAAATTCGTGTATGTTGAGAGACATGTTCAAACTCACATTCAACAAGTTTATACTGATCTCTTAACGCAAAAGTGTGAATTGGAACGGGAAATGTTGAAAAATCGTTTGGCTATAGCTACTCAAGCACCAGACGAGTTCGCTTATCATTTAATGAAGGGACCTGGATATATGGCAGTAGTTTCAGGGGAAGTAGTACATATCGTAAAATGTGTTGCAGTAGAGGTGAAAGTTAGACACTTAGAAGAATGTTATACGCATCTACCAGTAATTAGAGGAAATAATAGTTATTTCTTGGCTCGGAGAACGCATATATTAATGGGAACAGGATTACAAATTACATGTAATCGAATGGTTCCGCCAATGTATTTTATAGACGAAGAATGGTATGGAATGATGCCTGGACCGACGCTTGTCTATCCTCCCGGAACCATGAAACCTAGTACTAAATCGACATGGAAATATAGCAGAATAAAATCACTAGCAACTAGCGGAATATATACATCAGCGGAGTTAGAACAATTGAGGGAATATATCATGTTTCCGGCAGAAAGACCAGCCATGATAAATTCAGTAGTAAGAGGAATGATGGGAAAATCGACTGTAAAACAAGGGGAATGGTTCATTAAATTATTTGATGGGCCAGAATTAGAAAAGATAATGGAAAATGCTTGGAAGAAAATGTGGGATAATTTTATTGCTTTCGGCCATATTAGTGCTGGACTTATCGGGGTAATTATGATAGGCCGAGCTATAAAGTTAATAGTTGACACAATCATACACGGTTATGCTTTACATACAGTGTATGGTTGGTCGCTATTTTTAATAGGGGCAGTTTGGGATTCGGTAACAGGACTTTTGTTGCATTTAAAGAATGGATCAAAATCTTCAGGAGAAAAACCAAAAGATGTAGATGTAGAGTTAGGGCAAGTAGAAATATCGGAACAAGAAGAATCAGGAGAAGAAGGAGTGGGAGAGGCAAATGAACATGTAAACGAAGGGAGAAATGATAGAGCAGTTCAGACAGCTGGAGGAGGTGTAGTTCGAGTATATCCTAGACTTAGTTAAGGGAATAAAATGAAAAAATTTAAAAAAAATAAAAAAATTAAAAAAAATGTGGGGTAATAGCATTAGTGTATAAATACGGGATTGATATTATCTACTTAAGGGAATAAGAAATTATATTATCGGCAGTATGAGGGGTAATGAGAGCGCGGAATTATCGGCAAGGCGAGAAGGTAAAGAGAGAGACAGGAAAGGAAAACGAGAGAGAAAGAGAAAGTGAAAGAATGGGCCTCAGCGAAGCGATAAGAATATTGATCGCTACGCGGGCCGGAGACATTCCTTGAGGAATGCATCGCGAGCGTATTTAATAAAATAAAATAAGTAGCTCCAACCACTGTTACTTAAAACTAGGAGAAGCTAAAATAAGTTGGGAAGCAAAAGGGAGACCGGAAAGTCGAAAAGGAAAAAAAAATAATAATAATAATAATAATAATAATAATAATAATAATAGTAATAATAATAATAATAATAATAATAATAATAATAATAATAATAATAATCCCGTGTCGGGTTGCTGGTCCCGCATCAGGCGCCTCCCCAGGTGGCGGATAGGGGAACGCCTTCCAGATATGGAGGGTACCGAGACGGCTCGGGGCGGACCAAAACCAGCTACACAGACACAAATACACAAACACCTACACAAACACGCCCGGGTGACATGCCGGTGACGCGAATCTCCCTCAGGAGCACCCTATAAACGGGTCACCCTGAGGTCATGAGCTCGGGGATCCCTATTAACGGGGTCCACCGTAAAGCGAATGGCTGGGACCCCTATAAACGGGCTCTCCCAACGATGAGGAACGTACCGGTAGGTCACCAATCGCACGGGCACTCACATACACGCACACTTACACACAGGGGCACACCACACACAGACGGACGGGATCTCAGGGGCCGTGCTGCGTTCCGGCACGGTTCGGGGAGTCGCGCCCCCGAGAGACCCTAGCAGACAGGAACATAAGATGGACAATGCACAAGCAAAACGAAAAACTACCTCAGGTGGTAACCCCAGTACAGGGGCAATCCACCCAGGGCTGCGACCGGATGAAAGCTCCGGTGGCCCATGGCAGCGGCATGGATTCTGAGGGCCGCAGAATGTGCAAGGAATCGACGACGACGACAACGAAAAGGACCACGGACAAGACAGGTAAAACAGACACGACGAGCCTGAACCTGCTCGGCAGGGGAAGGACGGCCAGTGTGTCGAGCGCGGGTAGCGGAGTAAGCCATTCCTCGGCTAGCTCCGCCCTAAGCGAGACACAACGGACGGAACTGGCAGACGTAACAATACGGAACGACCCGGACGTGACCGAGTTACTGACGCTGATACGGGCGACGGCAACAGAAATGGCAAAGGCAGCCGCTGTGCAAAAGAATATGCACATGACTGTCAAGACTGGAATCAAGACGATTCTTGAGGCAGCCGACGCGGCGCTGCATAAGTACGCGAAGGCAGCCACAAGAAGACACGTCACCGAGTACGAACAGACGGACACGGAAACGGAGACCAAAGACCGAGAGACCCAACGGACGAAGCGGAAACGTGCGGCGACCGCGACCCCCCCAGAGTCGTCGCAGAAACGACCTCCGGGAGTGGAAGCGGCCGAAGCCTGGCAGACATACACAAACAAAAGGACAAAAAAAATGGCACGGAAAGACGAATCGAACGAGACGTACGCGACGATCACGACGAAAGCGACGAAAGCGACGAAAGCGACGAAAGCGACGAAAGCGACGAAAGCGACGAAAGCGACGAACGCGACGAACGCGACGAACGCGACGAACGCGACAAACGCGACGAACGCGAACGCCCGGGCTCGAAAGCGCAAGTCGGCACCCAGGCAACGGGGGACGGCGGTACTTGTCAAGCCCGGGAAAGACAGTACGTACTCGGACATTGTACGAAAAATACGGACGACCGTTGACCCGACGAAGAGTCACGTGCAGGTGACGACTCTGAGGAAGACGAAGAACGGTCTGTGTCTTCTGAAGATACAGACCGACCCAGACAAACGAGACGACTTCAGTCGCGTCATCCAGGACGCAGTCGGAGACGCAGGCAGCGTCAGGACCACGACCTCCAGGGTACAACTGGAGATCATGGACCTGGACTGCGTTACGACCGCGGATGACGTCAGACAAGCCCTGCAACGGGAGACGGGACGAGACGCGGACTTCTCCGTCCATATCTTCGGTCCGAACCGCGCCGAGCAGTACATGGCGGTCTGCGACCTCGAATCGCGGGAAGCCAATGGGCTGCTCCGGCGGGGCCGGATCGGGATCGGATGGGTGCATTGCCGCGTCCGAGAACGACTGACAGTAACGAGATGCTACAAGTGTCTGGGCTACGGACACGTCAGGGCAAACTGTACGAACAAGGACCGGACTAAAAGCTGCAAGAAATGCGGCGAAACGGGACATTACGCAACGGACTGCAAAAACAGACCGGCCTGCCCTCTGTGCGCCGACGCGGGGCACGAGGACGCGGCGCACCCCGCGGGATCCGGGAGGTGCGCGGTGTTCCGGGCTGCGCTGGAGGAGTGCAGGAAGCAGGCCGGAAGACGAACAGAATAGTTCAGGGAAACCTGAACCGGAGCAGGACAGCAGACATGCTACTGCCACAGATAGCAGACGAACACGACGCGGACATCCTGATTCTGTGCGAGCCTTACAGGATAAGGACGACACAGACATGGATTACGAACGAGACGGAGACAGCAGCTATCTGGGTGAGGGGCGCAGCCCGAGCTCGGATGACAAACCGCGGTGTGGGTGACGATTACGTCTGGGCTACGGTCGGCGCTGTCACTTACGTCAGCGTCTACCTGACACCCAACTGCACTGCGGCGGAGTTCGAGGAAAAGGTGGCGCTCCTCGAGGACGGAATCAGGGATCTGCCTGGAGATATCGTGGTCGCGGGGGACCTCAATGCGAGGGCGATCGAGTGGGGCATGACAGAGACGAACAGACGGGGACGGTTGCTACTGGAGATGGCCGCGAGGCTAGATCTAGTGGTGGCTAACACGGGAAACACACCGACGTACAGGAGACCGGGATTTGGAAACTCCATCCCGGACGTAACGATGACATCGGACCGACTACTGACACGGATGAGGCGATGGCGGGTGATCGAAGACTATACGGCCAGCGATCACCAGTACATCACCTTCGAAGTGACAGAAAGGACAGTAACGACAAGGACAAGGATCCATCACCCCCCGCGGTGGAACACAAACAAACTGGACGTACGAAAATTCACGGAGGAGCTGGTGGCAGCACCAGCTCCGATAACGGAAGTCCCCCTGGAGCTGATTGGCCGGCAAAGGGTGGAAAGACTGGCGGACGAAACAGCCAAACTGGCGGAACGGCTGTGCCACAGCACAATGCCGAAACGACGGAACAGACGAAACAGACAACCACAATACTGGTGGACGGACGAGATAGCCGAATTGCGCAGAATCTGCCTGGCAAATCGGCGACGAGTAACGCGGGCTGGAGGGAGACCCGAAAGGGAAAACCTCCAAGCTGCTTACAAGACTGCACGGAAAACACTGACGAACGCTATCAGGGACAGCAAGACGCGATGCTGGAAGAAGCTCTGCGAGGAGGTGGATCGAGACCCGTGGGGAACGGGTTACAAGATTGTAACCGGTAAACTCGGGGCTCGAACGCCACCAGAACTCAAAGACGCTGAAACGGCACGACGGATCGTCGACGGACTCTTTCCGACACACCTGATACGAACAGACGAAACAGACGATACAGAGGCACCGGTAGCCCCCATTTTCACCGCGGAGGAGCTCACAAGAGCATCCAACGCGATAAAGAATGGAAAGGCACCGGGACCAGACGGGGTACCGGGAGAGATTATCCGGCTGATGGTTAACCTGAGGCCCGAGATATTTCTCGACCTGTACAACGCCTGCCTAACGACAGGAACCTTCAGCGACCGGTGGAAGACGGCGAGGCTGGTACTTATCCCCAAGGGTAAGGGTGACCCCACCTCGCCGTCGGCCTACCGGCCGCTGAGTTTACTGGACACGACAGGTAAACTATACGAACGCTTACTGAGACCCAGACTCACAGACGCGATACAAGCCGGAGGTGGCCTCTCGGACCATCAATTCGGTTTCCGAAGGGGTCGATCAACGATTGGAGCAATCCAAAAAGTGGTCGACACCCTCAGGGATACGGACAGACATTGCCACGCAGCGCGGCCAATCGTGCTCATGGCGACTCTGGACATCAGGAACGCCTTCAACTCGGCGAGGTGGGTGGACATCCTGGAGGCGCTGAGAGGCGGCTTCGGGATCCCACCATACCTGGTTCGGGTTGTAGAGGATTACCTGAGGAACAGACAAATCACATACGAAACTACAGACGGACAGGTAACGAGACAAATCACTGCGGGGGTCGCGCAGGGATCTATACTCGGACCGGACTTCTGGAACGGAGTATATGACAGTCTGCTCAGACTGGAGCTCCCGCTCGGCGTACTCCTCGTCGCTTACGCTGACGACGTGGCGGCGGTGATCGTTGAGCGGACCCCAGAGCTGGCGCAGTTTAAACTGAACCAGACTATGAGACGCGTCGGACAGTGGATGACCGATCACGGACTACAACTAGCAACGGAAAAAACAGAACTGATGATCCTCACGAGGAAACGTATACAGACAACGTTACCCATGAGGGTTGGGACAGACGAAATCGAGACCAGAGGACAAGTCAAGTATCTGGGGGTAACCCTAGACACGAAACTGACCTTCTGGCCTCACATACAAAGGACAGCCCGGAAGGCGGCCGAGAGGATAGCATCCTTAAGCCGCCTGATGGCAAACACGACTGGACCGAGACCGGGGAAACGGCGACTGCTAATGTCGACGGCCCATTCGATTCTCCTATACGGCGCGGAGATCTGGGCAGACGCCCTGAAGACCAAGAAGTACTGCCACGCCATGACGACAGTACAGAGACGGGGGGCGCTGAGGATCGCCTGTTCCTACCGGACAGTCTCTGCACAAGCTGTCCTGGTGGTGGCGGGCGTAATTCCCGTGGATCTTCTGGCTTTCGAGCGTAAGAGGATCTACGGCAGGAGCGCAGACACGAGACGACAGGACGCGGCAACGACAGAAAGGGACACGACAATACAGACATGGCAACAACGTTGGACAGATGGAACAACAGGCAACTGGACGAGACGGCTGATAAAGGACCTGAGACCGTGGCTTGAAAGGGAGTTCGGGGACGTAAATTTTTACGTCACCCAGCTTCTGACAGGACACGGTTACTTTAGACGGTACCTTCACAGTATGAACAGAGTACAGACACCGGACTGTAATTACTGCGGACACGAAAGGGACGACGCGGAACACACGTTTTTCGTATGTGACCGCTGGACAGACCTTAGACAGAGACTGGAGATGACCGTGGGAGTTATCACGCCAGACAATATTGTCGAGGTGATGCTCCATACAACAGAGTGGTGGCAACTAGTTGCCACCTATACAGAGACGATACTCAGACGTAAAAACGCAGACGGCTGCCTCGAATGACAGAGCAGACGAACTGACGAGACAGAAAACGAATGGACAGAACGACTAGACGTACACAGACAGATCCCCCGGCCAGAAGTAATACTAACATAGTTCCTGGTCGGGGGAGGAAAGGAGAAGGCGGTTTAGTGGGTAGGCTTCGGGAGTCCCACATACCCACCAGCTGGGCTGGTGGCAGCCGTAACTAGGCTTCCGCACCTCCGGTTTTCTTTTTACGGAATCTTCGGATCCCGTAAAGAGAAAACAAAACTAAAAAAAAAAAAAAAAAATAATAATAATAATAATAATAATAATAATAATAATAATAATAATAATAATAATAATAATAATAATAATAATAATAATAATAATAATAATAATAATAATAATAATAATAATAATAATAATAATAATAATAATAATAATAATAATAATAATAATAATAATAATAATAATAATAATAATAATAATAATAATAATAATAATAATCCCCGCAGGTGGCGGGAGGGCGGGAACCCCCTCTCGTTCGGGACGTGACGAACCCGCGTACACCGAGTAAGTCGAGGGGGACTGAAGTCGGCACGGGTCCGACAGACGGCCCCTGAGACGACCCCAGGCGGCGGGCGGACGTAAAACTCCTCTCGCCCGGGATGTGACGACCCCGGGGATACCGAGTAAGTTGAGGGGGACTGAAGCCGGCTCGTGTCCGGCGGATGACCCCCAAGGCGATCTCAGGGACCGGGCCACGTTCCGGCACGGTACGGGGAGTCGCGCCCCCGAGAGACCCTCAGCAGAAAGGAACAAACAAACATGAAATGCACAAACAAAACAGAGATATACCTCAGGTGGTATCCCCAAAACAGGGGCAATCCACCCTGGGCTCCGATCGGGTTGAAGCCCCGGTGGCACCAGGCAGCGGCATGGATTCTGAGGGCCGCAGAATGTGCAAAGACGACTTGGAGACGAAGACGGCGACGAAGAGGACAAGCACGAAGAACGGAAACAAGGACAGAAAAATACTGCACTTACTGAGACGTAACAGGACGGACAGCGCATCGAGCACAGGAAGCGCAGCAAGCTACTCCTCGGCTCTCGACAGCGACTACAGACCCACAGACAGCAACACAACACCGAAACGAGACGAGTCAGAGCTGACGGAGCTACTGAAGCTTATACGGGCGACAGCAACGAAAATGGCCGAGGCAGCTGCCGTGCAAAAAAACATGAACATGACAGTCAAAAACGGAATAAAGACAATCCTCGAGGCTGCCGATGTTGCGCTGAGCAAGCGCTCCAGGACAACCCCGAGGGAACGAGTAACGGTGGACGACTCGACAGAGACAGAAACGGAGACGATTGGACCGGAAACGCCACGGACAAAACGCAAACGGGAGGTGACTGGGACCACTCCGGAGGCCCTGCAGAAGAGGACTCCGAGAGGGGAAGCGGCCATACCCTG
This sequence comes from Amblyteles armatorius, assembly GCA_933228735.2. Classification (NCBI taxonomy): domain Eukaryota; kingdom Metazoa; phylum Arthropoda; class Insecta; order Hymenoptera; family Ichneumonidae; genus Amblyteles; species Amblyteles armatorius. The sequence continues at coordinate 4,320,678 of OW121687.1, read as the reverse complement.
GGAAACAGCGACGAACAAGAAGAAAAAAGCGAAGGAACGGAAAGACCGAACGAACGAGACAAAAGCGAACATGACAAAAACAAACGAGACGAAAACGGATTCTCGGGCTGACAGGCGCAAGCCGGCACCCAAACATCGGGGGACGGCTGTCCTAGTCAAACCCGAGAAAGACAAGACGTTCGCCGACATAGTACGAAAAATACGGACGACGGTCGACCCGAAGAAGAGTCACGTGCAGGTGACAACTCTGAAGAAGACCAAGGAAGGACTGTGTCTTTTAAAGATACGGACGAGCACGAACGGACGAGACGAGTTCCAACGCGCGCTACAGAACGCGGTTGGAGACGAGGGCAGCGTCAAGACCATGGCCTCCAAGGCTCAGCTGGAGATCATGGATCTGGACTGCGTTACGACAGCGGAAGACGTTGGACAGGCCCTGAGACGGGAAACGGGACGAGACACAACGGACTTTAACGTCCACATCTTTGGTCCGAACCGCGCCGAGCAGTACATGGCGGTCTGCGAACTCGAACCGCAGGAAGCCCGGGTGCTGCTCCAGCGAGGCCGGATCGGGATCGGATGGGTGCGTTGCCGCATTCGAGAACGACTGACGGTGACGAAGTGTTACAGGTGTCTGGGCTACGGACACACGAAAGCGAACTGCACGAGTAAGGACCGGACTAAGAGCTGCAGAAAATGCGGCGAAACGGGACATTACGCAACGGACTGCAAGAACAAGCCAGCGTGTCCCCTGTGCGCCGAGGTGGGGCACGAGGACGCGGCGCATATCGCGGGAACCGGGAGGTGCGCGGTGTTCCGGGCTGCGCTGGAGGAGTGCAGGAGGCAGGCAGGACGACCGACAGGATAGTTCAGGGAAACCTGAACCGAAGTAGGACAGCAGACATGCTACTACCACAGATAGCTGACGAACACGACGCGGACATCCTGATACTGTGCGAACCGTACAGGAAAAGGATGACACAGACATGGATAACGAACGAGACCGAGACAACAGCTATCTGGGTGAGGGGCGCTGCGCGATCTCGGATAACTAACCGCGGTGTAGGGGACGACTACGTCTGGGCTAAGATCGGCGCGGTCACCTACGTCAGCGTCTACCTGACCCCCAACTGCACCGCGGCGGAGTTTGAGAGAAAGGTGGCGCTCCTTGAGGACGGAATCAGGGATCTGCCCGGAGACGTCGTGGTCGCGGGGGACCTAAACGCGAGGGCGATCGAGTGGGGAATGACAGGAACGAACAAACGGGGACGGCTGCTACTGGAGATGGCTGCAAGGCTAGACCTGGTAGTGGCAAACACAGGAAACGTTCCGACGTACAGACGACCGGGGTTTGGGGATTCCATCCCCGACGTTACAATGACATCGGACAGAATACTGACACAAGTGAGCCTTTGGCGGGTGATCGAAGACTATACGGCCAGCGATCATCAGTACATAGGCTTCGAGGTGTCAGGACAGACAACGACGACACGGACAAGGATCCAGCATCCCCCGCGGTGGAACCCAAACAAACTGGACGTACGGAAGTTCACGGAAGAACTGTTGACAGCACCAGCACCGATGACGAACGTCCCCCCGGAGCTGATTGGCCGGCGAAGGGCGGAAAGACTGGCAGACGAGACAGCCATACTTACGCAGCGGCTGTGCAATAGCACAATGCCTAAGCGACGAAACGGACGAAATAGACAACCACAATACTGGTGGACGGACGAAATAGCCGAACTGCGAAGGATCTGCCTGGCAAACCGACGACGAGTCACGAGGGCTGGCGGGAGACCCGAAAGGGAAAACCTCCAGGCTGCGTACAAGACCGCGCGGAAAACATTAACGAAAGCCATCAGGGATAGCAAGACGCGATGCTGGAAGAAGCTCTGCGAGGAGGTGGACCGAGACCCTTGGGGAACCGGCTACAAGATCGTGACCGGTAAACTAGGGGCACGAGTACCGCCGGAACTCAAAGATGCCGAAACCGCACGACGGATCGTCGACGGACTTTTTCCGACACACCCGACACGTACGGACGAGACAGACGACACGGAGGCACCGGCGGCTCCCATCTTCACCGCGGAGGAGCTCACCAGAGCAGCCAACGCGATGAAGACCGGAAAGGCGCCGGGACCAGACGGAGTACCGGGAGAGATTATCCGGCTGATGGTTAACTTGAGGCCCGAGATACTCCTCGACCTGTACAACACGTGCTTAACAACAGGAACGTTCAGCGTCAGGTGGAAGGCGGCGAGGCTGGTACTTATCCCCAAGGGTAAGGGTGACCCCGGCACGCCGTCGGCCTACCGGCCTCTGAGCCTACTTGACACGACAGGGAAACTCTACGAACAGTTACTGAGACCAAGACTCACGAACGCGATACAGGCCGGGGGGGGTCTTTCAGACCAGCAGTTCGGCTTTAGAAGGGGACGATCAACGATTGGAGCAATCCAAAAAGTGGTCGACACCTTTAGAGGCACGGACAGACATTGCCACGCAGCGCGGCGAATCGTGCTAATGGCGACCCTGGATATCAGGAATGCCTTCAACTCGGCCAGGTGGGTGGATATTTTGGAGGCGCTAAGAGGTGGCTTTGGGATTCCACCGTACTTGGCCCGAGTGGTAGACGATTACTTGAGAAACAGACGAATCACTTACGAGACCACAGAAGGACAGGTGACGAGACAAATCACTGCGGGGGTCGCGCAGGGATCCATACTTGGACCGGACTTTTGGAACGGACTCTATGACAGTCTGCTCAGACTGGAGCTTCCGATCGGCGTACTCCTCGTCGCTTACGCCGATGACGTGGCGGCGGTGATCGTGGAGCGGACCCCAGAGCTGGCGCAGTTTAAACTGAACCAGACCATGAGACGAGTCGGACGCTGGATGACCGATCACGGACTACAACTGGCGACAGAAAAGACGGAACTGATCTTCCTTACAAGGAAACGGATACAGACAATACTACCGATGTGGGTGGGAACAGAACAAATCGAGGCCAGAGGAGAAATCAAGTATTTGGGGGTGACCCTAGACACGAAGATGACCTTCTGGCCCCACATACAAAGGACGGCCCGAAAAGCGGCTGAGAGGATAGCATCCTTAAGCCGCTTGATGGCGAACACGACTGGACCGAGACCAGGGAAACGGCGACTACTAATGTCGACGACCCACTCGATTCTACTATACGGCGCGGAGATCTGGGCAGACGCCCTGAAGACAAAGAAATACTGCCACGCGATGACGACAGTACAGAGACAGGGTGCGCTGAGGATCGCCTGCTCCTACAGGACTGTCTCTGCACAAGCTGTCTTGGTGGTGGCGGGCGTAATCCCCGTGGACCTTCTGGCGTTCGAGCGCAAAAGGATACATGGGAGGAGCGCGGACACAAGACGACAGGATGCGGCAACCACGGAAAGACATCGAACGATACAGACATGGCAACAACGCTGGACAGAAGGATCTACAGGCAACTGGACGAGACGGCTGATAAAGGACCTGAGACCGTGGACCGAAAGGGAGTTTGGGGACGTGAATTTTTACGTCACCCAACTTCTCACAGGACATGGTTATTTTAGACGGTACCTTTGCAGCATGAACAGAGTACGAACGCCGGACTGCAAATACTGCGGGCACGACCGGGACGACGCGGAACACACGTTCTTTGAATGTGACCGCTGGACAACACTTAGACGGAGACTGGAGACGACCGTTGGTAACATCACCCCAGACAATATCGTCGAGGTGATGCTCCATACAGCAGAGTGGTGGCAACTAGTTGCCACCTATACAGAGACGATACTGAGACGTAAAAACGCAGACGGCTGCCTCGAATGACCGAGCAGACGAACTGACGTGACAGAAAACGAATGGACAGAACGACTAGACGTACACACACAGATCCCCCGGCCAGAAGTAATACTAACATAGTTCCTGGTCGGGGGAGGAAAGGAGAAGGCGGTTTAGTGGGTAGGCTTCGGGAGTCCCACATACCCACCAGCTGGGCTGGTGGCAGCCGTAACTAGGCTTCCGCACCTCCGGTTTTCTTTTTACGGAATCTTCGGATCCCGTAAAGAGAAAACAAAACTAAAAAAAAAAAAAAAAAAAAAAAAAAAAAAATAATAATAATAATAATAATCCCGTGTCGGGTTGCTGGTCCCGCATCGGGCGCCTCCCCGGGTGGCGGATAGGGGGACGCCTTCCAGAAATGGACGGTACCGAGACTTTTCGGGGTGGACCAAAACCAAGCTACACACACATACACAAACACCTACACAAACACGCCCGAGTAACATACCGGTGATGCGAATGTTCAGTTGGCCCTATAAACGGGCCATTCTGAGAAAGCGAATGCTCGGCGGATCCCTATAGACAGGGCCCACTGAAAAGCGTATGGCCGGGATCTCTATAAACGGGCTCTCCCGACGACGGATGAATGTACCGGTAGTTCGCCGACAGGCACGAGCACTCACACTCACGCACACTAAACAAAGGGGGACACTACACATAGGGATGGGGATCTCAGGGGCCGTGCTGCGTTCCGGCACGGTACGGGGAGTCGCGCCCCCGAGAGACTCTTAGCAGACAGGGACACAAAACATGACATGCACAAGAAAAACGAAACTATACCTCAGGTGGTAACCCCAGCACAGGGGGAATCCACCCCGGGCTCCGATCGGATGAAAGCTCCGGTGGCCCAGGGCAGCGGCATGGATTCTGAGGGCCGCAGAATGTGCAACGACTGGAAGACGAGAACAGCGACGAGAAAAACGGACACGAGAAACAGAACGGACAAGACGCCACTGAACCTGCTCGGCAGGGGAAGGACGGACAGCGTGTCGAGCGCAGGCAGCGGAGCGAGCTATACCTCGGCTACCTCCGCTTTCGACAGCGAGACACTACCCCACACGGAACTGGCGAACGAAACGATACGGAACGACCCGGACATCGCGGACCTACTGACGCGGATAAAGGCGACGGCGACAAAAATGGCCGAGGCAGCCGCTGTGCAAAAGAACATGCACATGACGGTCAAGAACGGCATCAAAACGATCCTTGAGGCAGCCGACGTGGCGCTGCATAAGCTCACGAGGGCAACCCCGAGAAGACACGTCTCCGACTACGAACAGACGGATACGGAAACGGAGACGAAAGAACGGGAGACGCAACGGACGAAACGAAAACGCTCGGCCACCGCGACCCCGCCGGAACCTTCGCACCAGCGACCTCCAACAGAGGAAGCGGCCGAAGCCTGGAAGACGGTAACGAGCAAAAGGACCAAGACAACGGCACGAAAAAACAAAACAAACGCGACAAAAGCGACGAACGCGACAAACGTGAGGAGCGCGACGAACGCTACGAACGCGACGAACGCGAACCCCCAGGCTAGAAAGCGCAAGCCGGCACCCAAACGACGGGGGACGGCTGTACTTGTCAAGCCGGGGAAAGACAGCACGTACTCAGACATAGTACGGAAAATACGGACGGAAGTAGACCCGAAGAAAAGTCACGTGCAGGTGATTGATCTGAGGAAGACCGAGAAAGGGCTGTGTCTTTTGAAGATACAGTCCAACCCGAAAGGGCGAGAGGACTTCCGACGCGCACTCCAGGAGGCGATCGGGGAAGAGGGCAGCGTCAGGACCAGGACCTCCAAGATTCAATTGGAGATCATGGACCTGGACTGCGTCACGACCGAGGACGACGTAAGAGTGGCACTGCAACGAGAGACAGGACGAGACGCGGACTTTAGTGTCCATATCTTCGGTCCGAACCGGGCGGAGCAGTTCATGGCGGTGTGCGAACTCGAGTCGCACGAAGCCAGGACGCTGCTCGGCCGGGGGCGGATCGGGATAGGATGGATGCGATGCCGCGTCCGAGAACGGATAAAAGTGACGAAGTGCTACAAGTGCCTGGGCTACGGGCACACGAAAGCGGACTGCGCGAACAAGGACCGGACAAAAAACTGCAGAAAATGCGGTGAAACGGGACACTACGCTACGGACTGTACGAACCCACCGGCTTGCCCTCTGTGCACCGAGGCGGGACATACGCACGTGGGGCACTTCGCGGGATCCGGGAAGTGCGCTGTGTTCCGGGTTGCGCTGGAGGAGTGCAGGAAGCGGGCCGGAAGACGGACAGAATAATTCAGGGAAACCTGAACCGAAGCAGGACAGCAGACATGCTACTGCCACAGATAGCAGACGAACACGACGCGGACATCCTGATTCTGTGCGAGCCTTACAGGATAAGGACGACACAGACATGGATTACGAACGAGACGGAGACAGCAGCTATCTGGGTGAGGGGCGCAGCCCGAGCTCGGATGACAAACCGCGGTGTGGGTGACGATTACGTCTGGGCTACGGTCGGCGCTGTCACTTTCGTCAGCGTCTACCTGACACCCAACTGCACTGCGGCGGAGTTCGAGGAAAAGGTGGCGCTCCTCGAGGACGGAATCAGGGATCTGCCTGGAGATATCGTCGTCGCGGGGGACCTCAATGCGAGGGCGATCGAGTGGGGCATGACAGAGACGAACAGACGGGGACGGTTGCTACTGGAGATGGCCGCGAGGCTAGATCTAGTGGTGGCTAACACGGGAAACACACCGACGTACAGGAGACCGGGATTTGGAAACTCCATCCCGGACGTAACGATGACATCGGACCGACTACTGACACGGATGAGGCGATGGCGGGTGATCGAAGACTATACGGCCAGCGATCACCAGTACATCGCCTTCGAAGTGACAAAAAGGACAGTAACGACAAGGACAAGGATCCAACACCCCCCGCGGTGGAACATAAACAAACTGGACGTACGAAAATTCACGGAGGAGCTGGTGGCAGCACCAGCTCCGATAACGGAAGTCCCCCTGGAGCTGATTGGCCGGCAAAGGGCGGAAAGACTGGCGGACGAAACAGCCAAACTGGCGGAACGGCTGTGCCACAGCACAATGCCGAAACGACGGAACAGACGAAACAGACAACCACAATACTGGTGGACGGACGAGATAGCCGAATTGCGCAGAATCTGCCTGGCAAATCGGCGACGAGTAACGCGGGCTGGAGGGAGACCCGAAAGGGAAAACCTCCAAGCTGCTTACAAGACTGCACGGAAAACACTGACGAACGCTATCAGGGACAGCAAGACGCGATGCTGGAAGAAGCTCTGCGAGGAGGTGGATCGAGACCCGTGGGGAACGGGTTACAAGATTGTAACCGGTAAACTCGGGGCTCGAACGCCACCAGAACTCAAAGACGCTGAAACGGCACGACGGACCGTCGACGGACTCTTTCCGACACACCTGATACGAACAGACGAAACAGACGATACAGAGGCACCGGTAGCCCCCATTTTCACCGCGGAGGAGCTCACAAGAGCATCCAACGCGATAAAGAATGGAAAGGCACCGGGACCAGACGGGGTACCGGGAGAGATTATCCGGCTGATGGTTAACCTGAGGCCCGAGATATTTCTCGACCTGTACAACGCCTGCCTAACGACAGGAACCTTCAGCGACCGGTGGAAAACGGCGAGGCTGGTACTTATCCCCAAAGGTAAGGGTGACCCCGCCTCGCCGTCGGCCTACCGGCCGCTGAGTTTACTGGACACGACAGGTAAACTATACGAACGTTTACTGAGACCCAGACTCACAGACGCGATACAAGCCGGAGGTGGCCTCTCGGACCATCAATTCGGTTTCCGAAGGGGACGATCAACGATTGGAGCAATCCAAAAAGTGGTCGACACCTTTAGGGATACGGACAGACATTGCCACGCAGCGCGGCCAATCGTGCTCATGGCGACTCTGGACATCAGGAACGCCTTCAACTCGGCGAGGTGGGTGGACATCCTGGAGGCGCTGAGAGGCGGCTTCGGGATCCCACCATACCTGGTTCGGGTTGTAGAGGATTACCTGAGGAACAGACGAATCACATACGAAACTACAGACGGACAAGTAACGAGACAAATCACTGCGGGGGTCGCGCAGGGATCTATACTCGGACCGGACTTCTGGAACGGAGTATATGACAGTCTGCTCAGACTGGAGCTCCCGCTCGGCGTACTCCTCGTCGCTTACGCTGACGACGTGGCGGCGGTGATCGTTGAGCGGACCCCAGAGCTGGCGCAGTTTAAACTGAACCAGACTATGAGACGCGTCGGACAGTGGATGACCGATCACGGACTACAACTAGCAACGGAAAAAACAGAACTGATGATCCTCACGAGGAGACGTATACAGACAACGTTACCCATGAGGGTTGGGACAGACGAAATCGAGACCAGAGGAGAAGTCAAGTATCTGGGGGTAACCCTAGACACGAAACTGACCTTCTGGCCTCACATACAAAGGACAGCCCGGAAGGCGGCCGAGAGGATAGCATCCTTAAGCCGCCTGATGGCAAACACGACTGGACCGAGACCGGGGAAACGGCAACTGCTAATGTCGACGGCCCATTCGATTCTCCTATACGGCGCGGAGATCTGGGCAGACGCCCTGAAGACCAAGAAGTACTGCCACGCCATGACGACAGTACAGAGACGGGGGGCGCTGAGGATCGCCTGTTCCTACCGGACAGTCTCTGCACAAGCTGTCCTGGTGGTGGCGGGCGTAATTCCCGTGGATCTTCTGGCTTTCGAGCGTAAGAGGATCTACGGCAGGAGCGCAGACACGAGACGACAGGACGCGGCAACGACAGAAAGGGACACGACAATACAGACGTGGCAACAACGTTGGACAGATGGAACAACAGGCAACTGGACGAGACGGCTGATAAAGGACCTGAGACCGTGGCTTGAAAGGGAGTTCGGGGACGTAAATTTTTACGTCACCCAGCTTCTGACAGGACACGGTTACTTTAGACGGTACCTTCACAGTATGAACAGAGTACAGACACCGGACTGTAATTACTGCGGACACGAAAGGGACGACGCGGAACACACGTTTTTCGTATGTGACCGCTGGACAGACCTTAGACAGAGACTGGAGATGACCGTGGGAGTTATCACGCCAGACAATATTGTCGAGGTGATGCTCCATACGACAGAGTGGTGGCAACTAGTTGCCACCTATACAGAGACGATACTCAGACGTAAAAACGCAGACGGCTGCCTCGAATGACAGAGCAGACGAACTGACGTGACAGAAAACGAATGGACAGAACGACTAGACGTACACAGACAGATCCCCCGGCCAGAAGTAATACTAACATAGTTCCTGGTCGGGGGAGGAAAGGAGAAGGCGGTTTAGTGGGTAGGCTTCGGGAGTCCCACATACCCACCAGCTGGGCTGGTGGCAGCCGTAACTAGGCTTCCGCACCTCCGGTTTTCTTTTTACGGAATCTTCGGATCCCGTAAAGAGAAAACAAAACTTGAAAAAAAAAAAAATAATAATAATAAAAATAATAATAATAATAATAATAATAATAATAATAATAATAATAATAACAATAATAATAATAATAATAATAATAATAATAATAATAATAATAATAATAATAATAATAATAATAATAATAATAATAATAATAATAATAATAATAATAATAATAATAATAATAATAATAATAATAATAATAATAATAATAATAATAATAATAATAACAATAACAATAATAATAATAATAATAATAATAATAATAACAATAATAATAATAACCGCAGGTGGCGGGAGGGCGGGAACCCCCTCTCGTTCGGGATGTGACGACCCCGCGTACATCGAGTAAGTTGAGGGGGACTGATGTCGGCTCGGGTCCGACGGAAGGCCCCCGAGACGACCCCAGGCGGTGGGAGGACGTAAAACCCCTCTCGCTCGGGATGTGACGACCCCGGGGATTCCGAGTAAGTCGAGGGGGACTGAAGTCGGCTCATGCCCGACGGATGACCCCCAAGGCGATCTCAGGGACCGGGCCACGTTCCGGCACGGTACGGGGAGTCGCGCCCCCGAGAGACCCTTAGCAGAAAGGAACAAACAACAATGAAATGCACGGACAAAACAAGGATATACCTCAGGTGGTACCCCCAACACAGGGGCAATCCACCCCGGGCGACGGTCGGGTTGAAGCCCCGGCGGCCCGTGGCAGCGGCATGGATTCTGAGGGCCGCAGAATGTGCACTGATTTGGCGACGAACCCGGCGACGACGAGAACGGACGCGACCAACGGAAAAAAGGACAGGACAACACAGAGTCTGCTGAGACGCGGCAGGACGGCTAGTGCGTCGAGCACAGGAAGCATGGCAAGCGGCGTCTCCGCGAACGACAGCGACAAAAACAGAAAACGGACCACTACGACACCGAAACGAGACGAACGAGACCTGAAAGAGCTACTGCAGCTAATACACAGAACAGCAACGACAATGGCCGAGGCAGCGGCGGTACAGAGAAACATGAACATGACGGTCAAGACCGGCATCAAGACGATCCTCGAGGCTGCTGACGACGCACTGAGCAAGTGCTCCAGGACAGTCCCGAGAGGTCGCATGACGGAGTACGACACGACAGAGACAGAAACGGAGACGAGAGAACAAGAGACGCCACGGACGAAGCGTAAACGGGAGGCGACTGGGACCACTCCGGAGGCCTTGACAAAGAGAACTCCGAGAACGGAATCGGCCGCACCCTGTCAAACCGTGACAAAAAAGAAGACCAGAGCAACGGAACGGAAAAACACAACAAACGAAACGGCACGGACAAACAAAACGAACGAGACGAGCGCGAAAACTCAGGCTGATAAGCGCAAACCGGCTCCCAAACACCGGGGGACGGCTGTGCTGGTCAAGCCTGAGAAGGGCAAAACATACTCGGACATGGTACGGAAAATACGGACGGAGGTTGACCCGAAGAAAAGTCACGTGCAGGTGATGGATCTGAGGAAGACCGAGAAAGGGCTGTGTCTTTTGAAGATACAGTCCAACCCGAAAGGACGTGAGGACTTCCGACGCGCTCTCCAGGAAGCGATCGGGGACGAGGGCAGCGTCAGGACCAGGACCTCCAAGATTCAATTGGAGATCATGGATCTGGACTGCGTTACGACGGAGGACGACGTGAAACGGGCACTGGAACGGGAGACAGGACGAGACGCGGACTTTGGTGTCCATATCTTTGGTCCGAACCGGGCGGAGCAGTACATGGCGGTGTGCGACCTCGAATCGCACGAAGCCAAGGTGCTGCTCGGCCGGGGGCGGATAGGGATAGGATGGGTGCGATGCCGCGTCCGAGAACGAATAACAGTGACGAAGTGCTACAAGTGCCTGGGCTACGGGCACACAAAAGCGGACTGCGCGAACAAGGACCGGACAAAAAACTGCAGAAAATGCGGTGAAACGGGACACTACGCTACGGACTGTACGAACCCACCGGCTTGCCCTCTGTGCACCGAGGCGGGACACACGGACGTGGGGCACTTCGCGGGATCCGGGAAGTGCGCTGTGTTCCGGGTTGCGCTGGAGGAGTGCAGGAAGCGGGCCGGAAGACGGACAGAATAATTCAGGGAAACCTGAACCGAAGTAGGACAGCAGATATGCTACTACCACAGATAGCAGACGAACACGACGCTGACATACTGATTCTGTGTGAACCGTACAGGACGCGGCCAACACAGAATTGGATTACGAACGAAACCGAGACAACCGCTATCTGGGTGAGGGGTGCTGCCCGATCTCGGATAACCAATCGCGGCGTGGGGGACGACTACGTCTGGGCCAAGGTTGGCGCTGTCACTTATGTCAGCGTCTACCTGACCCCAAACTGCACCGCGGCGGAACTCGAGAGGAAGGTGGTGTCCCTCGAAGACGGAATCAGGGATCTGCCCGGAGACGTTGTGGTCGCGGGAGACTTCAACGCGAGGGCGATCGAGTGGGGCATGACAAGGACAAACAAACGGGGACGGCTGCTACTGGAGATGGCCGCAAGGCTAGACCTAGTAGTAGTAAACACGGGAAATACACCGACGTACAGACGACCAGGATTTGGAGATTCCATTCCAGACATAACGATGACGTCAGACAGAATACTGCCACTGGTGGGGCGATGGCGGGTGGTCGAGGACTACACGGCCAGCGACCATCAGTATATCGCCTTCGAAGTGGCAGGTCGGACAACGACGGCACGGACGAGGATTCGGCACCTCCCGCGGTGGAACACGAACAAACTCGACGTACAGAAGTTTTCGGAGGAATTGGCGGCAGCGCCGGCCCCGATTACAAACGTTCCCCCGGAGCTGACAGGTCGGCGAAGGGCGGAAAGACTGGCTGACGAGACGGCCAAACTAACGGAGCGGCTGTGCAACAGCACAATGCCGAAACGACAACATAGACAAAACAAACAGTCACAATACTGGTGGACGGACGAGATAGCCGAATTGCGGAAGAACTGCCTGGCAAACCGAAGACGGGTCACAAGGGCCGGCGGTAGGCCAGAAAGGGAAGCCCTTCAGGCCATGTACAAAACAGAACGAAAAAGACTGACGAACGCAATAAGAGACAGCAAGGCGCGATGCTGGAAGAAGCTCTGCGAGGAGGTGGACCGGGACCCGTGGGGAACTGGCTACAAGATCGTAACCGGTAAACTGGGGGCCCGAGTCCCACCGGAACTCAAAGACGCCGAAACCACACGACGGATTGTTGACGGACTCTTCCCGACACACCCGACACGCACGAACGCAACGGACGACTACGAGACAGCGGCGTTGCCCGCCTTCACCGCGGAGGAGCTCACCAGAGCATCCAACGCGATGAGGACGGGCAAAGCACCAGGACCGGATGGAGTACCGGTGGAGATTATCCAGCTGATGGTTAACCTGAGGCCAGAGATATTTCTTGACCTGTACAACACGTGCCTGAGGACAGGAACTTTCAGCGACCGCTGGAAGGCGGCGAGGCTGGTCCTTATCCCAAAGGGTAAGGGTGACCCCAGCGCGCCGTCGGCCTACCGGCCGCTGAGCTTACTAGACACGACAGGGAAACTTTACGAACAGCTACTGAGACCAAGACTCACAGACGCGATACAGACCGGAGGTGGCCTCTCCGACCAACAGTACGGCTTCAGGAGGGGTCGATCAACGATCGGAGCAATCCAGAAGGTGGTTGACGCGTTCCGAGACACAGACAGGCACTGTCACGCAGCGCGACCAGTCGTGCTGCTGGCGACACTTGACGTCAGGAACGCCTTTAACTCGGCCAGGTGGGTGGACATCCTGGAGGCGCTCAGAAACGGCTTCAGGGCGCCACCGTACTTGGTTCGGGTAGTGGAGGATTACCTACGAAACAGACGAATAAACTACGAGACAATCGAAGGACAGGTGACAAGACAAATCACCTCGGGGGTCGCCCAAGGATCCATACTTGGACCAGACTTTTGGAACGGAGTCTACGACAGCCTGCTCAGACTGGAGCTACCGCTCGGCGTTCTCCTCGTCGCATACGCCGATGACGTGGCGGCGGTGATCACCGAGCGGCCTCCGGAACTGGCGCAGCTGAAACTGAACCAGACGATGAGACGAGTAGACCGATGGATGACAGACCACGGACTACAACTTGCGACAGAAAAGACGGAACTGACGTTTCTCACGAGAAGACGTATACAGACGAGACTACCCATGAGGGTTGGGACTCACGAGATCGAGACCGGAGGGGAAGTCAAGTACTTGGGGGTGACCCTAGATACGAAGTTGACCTTCCGGCCTCACATACAAAAGACAGCCTAAAAGGCGGCTGAGAGGATAGCATCCTTAAGCCGCCTGATGGCAAACACGACTGGACCAAGACCGGGGAAACGGCGACTATTAATGTCGACGGCCCACTCGATCCTCCTATACGGCGCTGAGATCTGGGCGGATGCCCTGAAGACGAAGAAATACTGCCACGCAATGACGACAGTACAAAGACAGAGCGCGCTGCGGATCGCTTGCTCCTACCGGACTGTCTCTGCACAGGCCGTTCTGGTGGTGGCGGGCGTGATCCCCATAGACCTTCTTGCTTTCGAGCGCAAGAGGATTTATGAAAGGACCGCAGACACGAGCCGACAGGACGCGGCAACGACAGAAAGAGACAGTACGATACAAACCTGGCAACAACGCTGGACAGAAGGATCTACAGGCAACTGGACGAGACGACTGATAAAGGACCTGAGACCGTGGATTGAAAGGGAGTTCGGGGATGTAAACTTTTACGTCACCCAGCTTCTGACAGGACACGGTTACTTTAGACGGTACCTCTACAGGATGAACAGAGTACAGACGCCACACTGCAAATACTGCGGACATGACCGGGACGACGCGGAACACACGTTCTTCGAATGTGGCCGCTGGACAACGCTCAGACGGAGACTTGAGACGATCGTGGGTAACATCAACCCAGACAATATTGTCGAGGTGATGCTCCACGCAACAGAGTGGTGGCAACTAATTGCCACCTACACAGAGACGATACTCAGACGAAAAAACGCAGACGGCTGCCTCGAATGACAGAGCAGACAAACTGACGTGAGACGAAACGAATAGACAGAACGAACAGACGTACACAGACAGCTCCCCCAACCAGAAGTAATATTAACATAGTTCCTGGTTGAGGGAGGACCGAAAGGAGAAGGCGGTTTAGTGGGTAGGCTACGGGAGTCCCACATATCCACCAGCTGGGCTGGTGGAATCCGTAACTTGGATTCCGCAAATTCCGTTTTTCTTTACGGAACCCTTAGAGATTCCGTGAAGAAAAAAAAAAAATAATAATAATAATAATAATAATAATAATAATAATAATAATAATAATGATAATAAGAAGAAGAAAAATAAATATTTAATGATTAATTATATTTTTTTTTATTATATTTAACATACAAAAGAAAGACTACTTTAAAAATAATAACATGTAGTTTTTTTTTTTTATAATATTTAAAAAAAAATTAGCCGTGCAGGAGGAAGGCTCGGTCCGCTGCTGGGTGGAGTTGGTTAATCCGAGATCGAGAGGTAGGGCCTGGTAATGGACAGCGGCAGTCCTCCAGGATTTCCCAACAATTGTCGCAATTTTCAACCATGTGCCAGCCCACAATTGGCCCCTGTATTTGAAACAGGGGATGGTTGTTTGGGACTGTCACATGTGGGTCCCAAATGATCGCGAGAGTCGGGAAGGGCTCTTTTCCGGAGCGGCGTGCGTCGAAAATCTCTCGAGCTTCACGGACCCTTTTTTACATCCATTGTGTTTCTGGAATGATGAAAATAAGAATAAATAGGTAAATAGGAAATAGAAATAGAAAAAAATAGGCAATAATGAAGAGAAGTAAAAGGTACTTACAGTTGAAAATTTCGACAGCGACGACGTCTGATCTCTGAGTGAGTTGTTTGCAGAGTGAATTAATTTTGCGTACCTGTCACTGAGGGTTGTTGGTAGAACGTTCGTTATCGCAGGGTTCAAATGACAGACCGAACACAGTGAAATATCCGTCTCAAGTATACACCGTACACTTAAGCATTTATTGATCGTCGAACGAGTATTTAGGTAGTTATTATTTGTTGGAAAAATTTTAATGTTATGAGATTTTATATCATAAGATTATTAATAGAAATAGAATAGGAAAATCAGGATGACGAATTCACCCAAAATTTAATTTTCTTTTGAGCACTGTCTCTACCGAGATCGAGCGTTGTTCTTCGAAGCAACCCTCGTTTTGGGGGGGAGGTGGTACGTCCTGTGAATTTTTAGTCAAATTCACTGACGCAACTGGTCGAAAAGTCGATAAATGTTCAATAATAAAATAATGAATTTACAAGGAATTCAGAGACAATTTTAAGTTAAATAATACTGACAAGTAACCACTGAAAGGTGATTTTGCATGAGAAATAATTAACAGTAGCGCATTTAAATCGCCGGATGATTCTATCCAGTGGTCGGCATAAGAACAATCAGATGGGTAAAAATATTAAAACAATGGAGCTATTGGACCCGCTAGCAAGGGTCATCGACAGTGAGAACACCTCGGGTCCATACCCATTGTCTTAATTAATGCGCAAAAGATAATGTGAATCTTTCTTATGCGGCGGCGACATGAAAAGAGACGACACCTTATCGCTCTAACACGCAGAGCGAGGCGGTGCACGTACGCATACAGCGGTGCAGCCAAAGAATTGGTGTACCTGTCTCGAAGCGATTGATTAGCAGATTTACCGACAGCGCTAACGAGTGCAGCACCTCTCGGAGGATAATTATTCAAGGGTTATGGGAAATTATAACAATTTATTATCGATGTTAAATTCATTTGACTCGAATATTTATGGGAAAAGACCAGTAAACAAATAGCCAAATACCAATGCAATAGAGTCAAGCTTGATAATTCGTTTGGGTCAATTCGTCTGTATAAATTATTGTAAACAAATTATAAAATGTTATCATAATGGGAGAAAATATTTTATAAATTAAAAATTATGGTTTGTCATAGTTTAAGCAAAGTAAGATAATTATCCTTTAAAAATCCGGAATATTTAAACAAATTTTATTCAACTAAAAAGATAACTTGGGATAGATACATCATAGAAATTTCATTCAAATTTCTAAATTCTTGTTATTTAAATTAGAAATTATTAAGGAAACCTGTTTATCCGGGAATTCATTGTCAAGACCAACTTTGTAAAAATATTTAAGTAAGCAACGTACGATGTCAAAAACCGATCGATAATCATCGTGGAAGGGGACCAGCCGATCAGTCGGTAGTTCACTGGACATCGGTGGATGCAGCGGGGAGCTGAGTGGCAAGGGGTCCCCCCGATGAAAACAATAAAAGCAGCTCCGCTAAGGGTGGAACGAGTCACTTGTCGAGACACTAGCGTTCCGGTGTAACATCACTAATTATCACAACCAAATCACTTATAATCAAATATACCGGAGTTTTACCAATAATTCGTTCCATTATTCCATCCTTCAACTTAATCAACATTCATTCACTGAACTCGACATCTTTCGTTCATTCCATCAATCATCTGAAACAATAAAAGGAAGGAAGGAAGGAAGAGGAATTCCGAATCCAACTTTTGATAAATCCAACCTACGCAAATTTAAATTGAACCATCGTAAGTCATTGGAATATTGCATCTTCATTCATTTTGTTTTATTTTCATCTTTCTCTGACGAATGTTTAATTTTGTTTGTTACCTTTATTTAACTGAGTATTTTAAATAATTCGGGGTACTTAATGTTCAAACCGTGATTTGGTTAACTTAATGAGAGATGGATTAAACTAAGGAGCTTCATCGATTTTTCTTCGAGGACGTCTGTCCATTGTGTTAGAATATCGAACCCACCAGTCCGCGATAACGCTAGCCTTGACTCACTGTCGGGCATCGCAGCGGACCACGCGTCATCGGGAGTTTTGTTTCACGGCCTTCCCACGGTATGCGAGGTCCACACGGAGTGTCATATCAGTTTGTCGTACGCAAGCTTCTTCTTTTTCCCCACGCGGGATTTGTTTTGCGCTCAACTACAATTAGTTATGCTCAATATCGAAACGTGTAAACTTCGAGTACACGCGGATCGCCGTATCTCCGCGTAAAATTCACACCTTCCGATATATACATATACCTACATATGTAGGCGAGCGCCCAAAATAGGATTAAGTTACATTATAAGTGCGCGCGCGTTTATATCTATAGCGATGACGCCGCCTCACTTGTTTACGCGCTTCGCGTTGCAGAGCCGTCTACCTGTATTTTCAAATCACGCGACGCTATATCTATATCTCGCGCTCGGCCAGCCGACGGCGCGAGCGAATGACGTCATCGTACACGTTAGGCGACGCGTTACGCGATACGCGTAACGCGAGAAAATCCAATCGTCTTCCGACAATGATTTCGCCCTTATAAGTAGATATTCTTCCACCGTTCTCTCTACAGATGGAAAGCAAAGAGTCTAAGCTTTCCTACGGTACCCCTCGCGTAGGGAATTAATTAGCTTTAAGTTGCGTTTTGGGTCAAGATAAGTAATCGATATTTCACGGATATTCCACGCGAATCGATAACTTCCGACTCCCGTAATCAGAATATTATTTTTTGCACTACTGGCGGTCTTTAACAATTAATTACGATGATAATTACCGTCGGCCACCCACTAAATTCGGCACCATAATTAAGCGATATTTTTCCTACCGCCCAGTATTTATTACTCCGCGCTCCTCCCCGGCGTTCAGGAGTTATCCGACGGTTTCTACCAGAAAGTAGGTTTCGCGTAATCACGTTACCACGGAATTATTATTTTTACTTTATTATGGTTTATTTAACCCCATCGATATGTATATCAAAAAATTCGTTATTTTCCTGTACTACACAACCGTATAGTATTGTATCGAATCAAAGAAGGGGGGGAGGGGAGCTGGCCGACTAATTACCTCCCGCGCGACACAAATTTCGCAAATTGAGCACGCGCGCACTGATTTCGCGAACGAGAGCCTCTCGTCGGGGTCCGCGCTCTTTCCTTATAGTCGGCCAGTTTGCCTCGCTCCGAACCACGAAAAACTTCGCCCGACGTCTACCTGTACCTACGGAAGCTAGTAAACGCCTACCAATCGCTACACTACTCTGGATCTTTGACTTTGGGCTCCCTCGGACATCCTCGAACCGCTCCCGGTAACGGACGACTTGGCTCAACTTCGTGACATTCTCCATCGACACGCAGCATCGACGCTCGGCTCACCCACGGAACATCCACGTCTTCTCTTCGAATTTAAATCCGCTCTTTTCAGAGCGATATCAAACGTAGTCGACCCTCAAATTTTCCTCCTCCCTTCCCCCCCTTTTGACTCGCCGACTCGGACACTCGTCGCACCCCTCGGGGCAGCACGGTCGTCGAGTTGCGGGACGGAGGGTGCCCTCCTCGGCTCCCGTTCTCTACCACGCGCATCCGCCTCCTTGTGCTCTCGTACCGCCTCGAGCTCCCGCCGAGCGGGAAGCTCGCCCGGCCGAGACGCAGGGGGTTACCTGGTCTCCCAACTAAAATCCTTCCGACTCATCGCGTTGCCCCCGCTGGAGCGCGCGCCGCAAACGAGTCTCTCCTACGCTCATCGACACCGTCGAGTACACCGAACGCGACGGGTATCCGAAACCCGTGATCCCTCCGTCGATGCCCAAGCGCGCCGGCCGAAAGCGCTTCCTCGCGCACGGGAAACATATCGCGGCCCTAAGGAAACTAGCACGGGGACTTAGCTGGCTCCTCGAGCAGGAAGCGAAGGACGAGGACAACATCGAAACTCGAGCGCAGGAGGCCCTTCCGGCCTTGCTCCGCGAGCCCTCCAGCGCACCGCTTCCGCCGTTGTTCATCGCGACCCCCACACCTCGTCGCGAACCT